>CM061362.1:18660213-19067713 GCA_030867105.1 Liasis olivaceus | reverse complement strand
ACAATTCTCCCACCATCTCCTTTACAGCCTGAGAAACTAGGGAGGGTCCCTTCTGAGCCTCTTTCTCCATCCATTATGCAGCTGTGGGCTATGCTGCCTCTTGTCTAATCATTCCCTTGACAGCGTCTCTTCGCCCCATCTCCCAAGGCCTTTCTCACATACCATTACAAATTCCTACAATCCCAGGTAACTGGCCCTTGATCTTCTTTCTAGAATCACAGACTTGGAAAAGCACATGTAGGCCACTGACGCATTCCATTTTAATTAAACACAAATATAAATCAAATCAATCTTAGGATTCATCCTGGCCTCTTGATACTTGGATATTAAAATGGTCACTCAAAGCAGGGTAGTGCAGGGCATGTCCTTCCAGCTTATATGCTGGAGGGAGGTAGGAATTGAGAGGAGGGGGATTTGGGAGGGGGGTAGGATGGTCTGGGGGATTTACAAACCAGGAAATGCTTTAGTGGTGGCAGCAAAACCAATAAGGAGAAAGAAAGGAGGGGAAGGGGAAGGGGAAGGACCCCCCCCCCCTTAAGAGAGAGCAGCAGCAGCTATATTTCTGAAATTCAGCCCTCAGCCTCCCCCCAAGTAACCAGGTATATCATTATCCTATATTGTTTGATCCAGTA
This sequence comes from Liasis olivaceus, assembly GCA_030867105.1. NCBI lineage: Eukaryota > Metazoa > Chordata > Lepidosauria > Squamata > Pythonidae > Liasis > Liasis olivaceus. Next base: position 19,067,081 of record CM061362.1, on the reverse strand, counting down.
TCATAGGCCCATCAAAATACTCATAATGGACTAGTAGCTGTAAGGAAAAGCGTATGGTCTTGAAGGGTCTCTGAGCATCTGCTGGAGAGCACACACAGACTTCTTGGGAGGCACGAACCATAGCAGGACACCCCGTGTTTTGCTACCCGAACATTCCTGCTTCGGTCTCGGGCAGCTGGTGGGCCCATGTGCTCGCGCTCTCTGGCTCTCCCTCTTTAATTGTATATGCAAAAAGAGAAAAAGAGAGAGAGAACCCTATGTGCAGAAATGCATCTATCAATCTCTCGTGTACTTAAGAAAACTACTCTTGCAGACATACATTCGTGTCTGGCATACAATGACCTCACTGAGATTTAGGTCAGTTTTCTGAACGATAGGAAAGTAAGGGGAAATTAAACCTATAATTAATACATGCAGTCCGCATTTCTAAGCCGTCCTCCAGGTAAAAGTCCAAGCAGTAAAATGGAGAGGTGATTTATGCAGGCCATTCGGAATGGATGTCTCTCCAATCTTCTGATATCTTTTAGGGGAGTCATAAAAGGGTACGATATCCATTTCAGTTGTTCTCTTGTTAAATCCCTAAACTTTGATATATAATTCAAAAGAACATGAGTTTCTACAAAGCCTGTGGATCTTACAAAAATAAAATTAATACATGAAATAACTTTTGTCCAAAAGGGAGCTTCTATAATGCAAGGCTATATTGTAGAAGCTTCTGAGCAACTTGATTCCAGCAACCAGCCAACCCACTCTCCACCCTCCCCTGTTTTTTCCTGAAAAGACACATAGATGGACCAACAGCTTGGCTCGCAACAGATCAGCGTTCAGTGTTTAATAAGTTGCTGATGGAAGCAGCAAGGAAATGCCAACAAATTATGCACTGCAATGTATGGTGCAGTCAGGGAAATGCAGGGGCTCTGTAGAGAGTCAGGAAGATGACCTTGACAGAGGGATGCAGGAACCCTTACCTAGGCAAAAGGGGCTGAAATGTTCTTCTAAGTTCACGACATTTGGAAGGGCTCAGGCAGACACCCCCTAATTCACTGGAGTATAAGAGGAGAAGGAGGAACAGCAGAATCCAACTTGCAAGGGCTGTTATTCTAGCCCATCTCAATAAAGTAGTTTTAGCCTTCCTGTAGAGTTGACTTCCTGGTCTGGCCTACCTAGTGGGGCTGACAGGTTCCACACTTTAAGCATGTGGACAATCTCCACTGGGCTCCGAAGAAGGCCACCAGGATGGTGACAAGATTGGAAACGACCTCTGATGAAGGACGCTTGAAAGAGCAGCAAATGGACGTTGGTCTTTCAAACTCTGAAGCTCCACATGCAGTTGCTAAACCAGGCTTCTTCTCCGTTGCTCCCTAGATGAGAGCTAGCACAAAAAGGTGGGGAATGAAAGGAAGCAGATCTCAGCTAAAAATTAGGGGAAGCTTCCTAAAAGAGCAAGGTGTTTGACAGAGGAACTCAAAGGCTCATGAGGCAGCAGGCTGTCCTCCACTGAATGTATTGAAATAGAGGCTGGGCACCCCTCAGCCTGGGATGTGCTGGGATGCGCTGCTTGGGAGGTGCTAGATGTGCACTAAATAGGGGGTGAAGAGCTGCAGAACCTGATTCCCAAGGGCCACCTCTGCTCCCCATAAGACCATTCCAAAGCTGCACATTTTTAAAATGTGACAGATGGGGGCAATGATTATTATAGTAACCAGACTAACAATACTTTATGTTTACTTCAAGGGTAAATATAGAGGAAATGGAATCCAATAAAGGTTTTGTGCTGGCCCTGAACATGGATTGTGAACATGTCCGGCTCCAAATATCATCCAAAATCTCTTCCATCACTAGGCCAACTTGAACTCCACCGTTCTGATCATCCAGGGAGGTTTCCATTCCTCCGGCTAGGGTGACAGGACACCTCCCTGAGAAAAATGACTCAGAAATCAGGACATCACTAAACCTGACATCTACAAAGGCTGCTCCGCTTCACGTGGCGCTGAGCTAACCAGCTGTCACCCATTTGCTAACATGACACGGGTTGATGGATCAGAGTAGACACACAGTTGACGAGCTCAAGACATCATGAAGGCTTGTCTCAAACCGCCTGCTGGTTTCTCTGTTGCATTAATCCCCCATGACAGAGAGGCCCAGTGAGAATCAACCTCTACCATGTTGTCTAAATAGGACAATGGCTCAGACATTCTCAAAGGAGGTTCAGAACAGAAAACTCTGCAAGAAGCTCAGAAGTGTGGGACAGGGACTGTCCCCCAACCTGTCTCAAGCTGTCATGGTGGAAACATCTAGAGAAGCCCTGGAATTGAGAGAGGAAGAATCTGCAGGTCATACAAAGGCTGAATCGAGGCCAGAGAGCAAACCAAAATAGCCCAGGGAAAAGTTGCAGCCAAATGGGAAATCCTTTCTATTTCTTTTTGCCTAGAATGGTCAAATGGCCCAACCGTTGCCAGCAGAAGAAACTCCTAGAACTGAAGAACTTCAGTTATTGGGTACCTTTGAAATATATCCATAAAAGAAAGGCTATCCAATAAAATAGCCCACGTGGCAGTTCTGGAGGCCCTCTAACAGTTTCTGAGAAGATGGGGTAGAAGAAAGAGATCCTTAAAAAATAGAAACCAGATTAGAAAAAGCAACTGCAGAAGATGTCAGCTTTCTTATAACAGTTTTCTGATCACTTGTTTAGGGTGAGGATTAAGATCAACAGCAGCAACCATGCACGATTTTGCTACTCCTTTAATGTTTTGAAATTTATTCTGTTTTGGGTATTTCTTTTTCCTTTCTTTTTAAAGATATCACAACTTTCCTCAACCACATTGGCTAGAAATAAGGAGGGGGTTGGGGAGGTGGTAGATGATAGATAGATAGATAGATAGATAGATAGATAGATAGATAGATGGATATAAGATAGAGACAGACAGACAGATATTGATTACATGTCAAAGATACCCTATTTCAGCCCAATAATTTCCCATCTCAGCCTTTCAAACCAACCAGACAGGGAAGCTTTCCAAGAGTTAGGACTAGCATTAAATCAGAGAAAAAATTCATTTACTTACACAGACCCAAACTCACAGATGCACACTAATCCATGATTCAGTCCAGAGTTCCTTTGGTGGCTACAGAATGAAACTAGGATTATTTATTACTGCTCAGATCTCTACCTCCCCTTTCCTCATGGAGCTCATGGTGGCTTATGTGGCACCCCCTCCCCAAACCTGAACCCCATAAGAATACTGGGAAAGGTGGAAGGAAAGAGAAGAAGAGGATGACCAGCAGCAAGGTGGATGGGCTCAGTTATTGGCGATGGGTGCGCCGTTGGAAGAGCTAAAGGAGCAGGTTGGGGAAAGATTGTCATGGAGAAAATCTATCTAGGCAGTCACTAAGAATCAACAACTTGACACGTAATCAATTTAAAAAAAAAAAGCAGTTCCCCCAGGGAACTTCCATTTAAAGCTTTAAACCAGGGTCAAAGCATCTGTTTGAAGCCACCCAGATGTCTACACCTATTATGAAACCATCACACAAATGGTGAGAATGGCATCATTTACGAATGACATTTGTTATTATTTGCATAACAACACCAATCATAACAGCAAAGACAGCAATAAACGAAGCAACCAGAGCCCTTATTGCAAGGGAAGAGATCAATATGGTAAAGGAAAACAAGTCAATAATTGCATCAAGAGAAGCAAGCATCCATACAGGAGCCTGAGTATTGAAAAGTATCATTTTCTTAAATCACATTTTAGATACAGGAGGAGGAGCAGCCATGCATGGTAGCCTCTCACCACTACTGCTTTGCCGTGGAGAGCCAGAAAGAACGGGTCTGAAAAGTTTAATTTGGGGACGGGGGAGTGGTGGGGGAAGTTCTATCATTTCCATAATTAAACAACAAAAGATTCTCCCTCCAAGACAAAAGGAGTCCTTCCATCAATCTGAATGCATAATTGGCTGATACGGAGAGGAGGACAGAAGGTCCAATCCTTGCAGACGCAAAAGAATTGCAAAAAATGAGGGCATCATTAAATCCTCGGCCACTTGTGCCAATTACTAGCTATAGTACATTTCTGCAAAGGACACGTTAGGAATAACCACACTGTGTGGGTGTCATAGCTTCAAAATCTTCATTCATGTCCTAGCCACCATGTGCAAAATCCTTTGCAGTTGAAACATTTCAACTCTGTTTTGAGTTCTAGGCAGCTGTTTCAGCTTCAAAACAGGTTGCTCCAGCTGTTCCCCAAGGGTCACAAGCTCAAAGAGCACATTTTAAGCTCAAAACATTTTACACCCCTTTTTGATCATACCTGGAGGGTCATCAGCTCCTGGTTGTAGCCAATACATCAAAATAGTGACCAAATGCAGGGCCTTATTGACGGGGGTGCCATTTCCCTAGTCGGACTTATTTAGGGCCAGCATACTTCTCCTGATCTTTGGTGTCACCTTAAGGTAACTTCAGTCCCTTCTACCAGGTAATATTTCAGCATTGCCCTTGCCATTTCATTGGTGGGCACGCTGATTTGGCGTTGACCGCTGCTGCACCAAGTGTTTTCGCTAGGGAAGTGAAAGCTGGACCTTAAAGAAGCAGGATAGGAAGAGTATTGACACTTTTGAACTTTGGTGTTGGAGAAGACTCCTGAGAAGACCATGGACAGCCAAGAAAACAAACAAATGGATCATCGAACCAGTCAACCCAGAATTCTCACTTGAGGCACAAATGACCAGCCTCAAATGATCCTACTTATGCAAAGACCCAGCTCTCTGGAGAAGGCTTTAATGCTGGGAAAGATGGAAGGAAAGGGAAGAAGATGACGACCAGCAGCAAAGTGGATGGACTCAGTTGCAGCAGCGATGGGGGCACCCTTGGAAGACCTGAAAGGCCAGATTAGGGACAGAGTGTGCTGGAGAAAATCTCTCTATGTGGTTGCTAAGAGATGACACCATCTTGATGGCATGCAATCAGTTAATTAACACGAAGACCCAGCTCTCTCGAAAAGTCTATAATGCTGGGAAAGATGGAAGGAAAGAGGAGAAGAGGACAGCCAGCAGCAAGGTGGATGGACTCAGTTACAGTGGTGATGGGGGCACCATTGGAAGATCTGAAGGACCAAGTTGGGGACAGATCATCATGGAGAAAATCTATCCATGTGGTCGCTGGTCAAGTCGATACCAACGTGATGGCGCATAATCAATCCATAAGGGTGAATGTCTGTGTGCATGGATTGTATCCATTTTTGTTCTGAGATGCTTCAGAAATGGTTTTCCTCTAAAAAAAAGGAGAGAAATGCCACCAAAGAAATAGGCCCCTGGATTGTAATACAAAAGCCTGTTTGCAGGGGGTTCAAGAGTGTTGGGTGCCACTCTACCCCCATGTAAGACCCCAACCATCTGTAAGCTTAGGACATTCATCAGCCTTTCACACCCAACTGGCTTCATTCCAACCACCGAAAGGCCTCTGTGCGGGAACCATCGTCTCGGAACCCCTCAAGTCCAGACAGTATCGTGAGTGAGCCCTAACCCCATTAATAATCCCTGTTTGCTGAACAGGAGAAGAACCAGTCGCTTCTCCGTGCCTTCTCAGCCTCCTTATTTCATCCCTAATCAGCTGAAATCCCCCCTCCCCTTTGAAGCTGCTTTTCAATCAGTCAAGGACGGCAGAGGGGGAGAAAATGAGGCAAGGCTGAATGGCAGATAAATAAAATTAAAAGGTTTCTGAATGGATGGCTGAAGCGCCGGGGTGGGTGACGGGCCTGCCATTAGCCAGCTCCACGCTCGGCGGTGCTGCGTCTGGCAGGCCAATTCATCCTCAGCCTGGCCTGAACGGCCACCGAATGGTTAAGTCAGCAAGGTCGCCGCTGGGGGGATCAAAATGCCACCCTTCAGCAGGAGGCTCATCAGAAACAGGCAGGGCGTCAAGCATGCTCTCGTGGCTGCCATCTTGACTCTTTTGACCACACCCCGAGGACATCGCTGGTTCTTGGGGTCTCTGCTCTAAATACAGGGGAGACAAAGCAACATACCACCAACGCAGCAGGGCACGGCCAAAAGGATAAATCTAGGAAAAGCATGTGGATGAATGGCTAGTTCATTTCCATGAGCCTGGGTTGGCATGTTGCATTAAGTCCTGGTTTGTTTTAAGCATGGTTGGGTTAACAGGCAAGCCATCAACTGCGGTTTGCAAGCCACAGCAGCTCGGTTGCAGTGGGGGCTGAGTCAAAGCCATAACCAGCACTTTCTATGTTGTTTTGAGGATCAAATGGAGGCAGCTCTTAAGACATAAAGTCTTCTACCAGAGTTGTCTTCTTTTCCTTTTCCCTCCGCACCGCGTTTTCCTTCTGTGCCACGTCTTTTCCAGATGACAGGGGCCTTCCTGTTTCTCGTTTACCACGTACGGCGGGCCTTCCAGCAGAATCCCCCCCGTTGCAGCAAATGGCTGGGAAGAAAGAGGGGTCGAAACAAGATGCAGTGGTAAATCTCTCTTTCCAAAAGGCCATGTTTGGTAGAGAGCCTCGCAATGCCCAGCCCGGCCTGAAAAAGGGCAACTCTCCGATCGCCTGGCAGTCGGAGGGAGGCGAGGGGCTGCATTCCCAAACAGCAGAGCAAGGACCATCTTGCTCGCAGAGGCAGTCAGTTAAAGTGGTCCTGACGGCACTTAACAGCCTTGCTTGTTCCCTGGGAAAAGGATGTGTTTTTACAAAGCCAGAATGTACTTACTTAGCGCCGGATGTACAATCTGGGAACCACGCAGCACCCTGATGTGCCAAAGACCCTTCGGGATGGGTGTAGGAGAAAGGGAAAGGGAGAACAGGCTCCCACTTTTCTTTCTTTTTCCCAAAAATCCCCTTTTCTGCATCAGGGCCTGTAGAGATCAGCAGAATATTCACCTTCGTCTCGAATGGGTTGGGGTGGGGGGTGCAGAACCCCACACTGTCATCGCAGGCAGACCCGAAGCACGGATCGGCCTTTCCTTTCGTTTAGGGGGGTGTGTGTGTGTGTGTGTGTGTGTGTGTCCATGTGGGCGTGCATGTGTGTTTGAACGGGGGTCCTAACCTTGGGATCCAGTGGGGTGTAGCAGGGAGAACAGGAGATCAGCAACCACCAGGTTGCCCCAAGTCCCCGTTCCACTTTGCACAGCCCACACACGGAGATCCCACTGGCATCCAGGAGTCAGCTGCTAAAACGTGGCAGCCAAATCGCCCAGTTTCGGTGAGACTTTGCAATTTTATTTAATATTTTTTAATAAGGGCTGGAATCGATAGAGTAATCTCCCAGTAGACTTAGTACCTCTTGAGTACTGTTACCCTGAAACCTGCCTGAAGATCTCTGCGACCTCACCAGGGTGGAGCGTGACCTGAAGGACACATTTTCAACGAGCAAAGTCCACTCAGCTGCTGGTGACTTCACGGGCGATCTCACCTCCTTTTCATGGCAATAAGACCTGGTTTGCCCTTGCCTTCTTCTGGAATATTTCCTTGTCTTCCCAATTTAATTTAGTCTCCCACCCACTGCGATCTCCATCCCTACATTGTCCCATCATCCTGCTTTCGAGGGTCTTCAGCTTTTCTTTTCTAAGATTTGGCCCTGGCTGGAATTAGAGCAATGGGCTAGGATGGTGTTTCTCAACCTTGGCAGCTTTAAGTAGTGCTGGCTGGGAATTCTGGGAGTTGAAGTCCACACAGCTTAAAGCTGCCAAGGTTGAGAAACACTGGACTAGGAGAGCAGACTTAGTTATGCCCAACCAGGTCACATTATAATCTTCAGCAAAATCTCTAGAATTGTCTATCTGATGCGTGAAAGTCTGAATAAGACAAAGAACAGGACTTTCCATCTTCCATCATCTCGTTCTTTCCCACTCCAAATTCCTTCTTCACTCCCCCGTTCCCTTCACCCACCCCAGGCCCGTCACCCTTCTTCCTCCGCGCTACCGCCCAGCTGCCTTTAGAAAAGCAAAATAAAAATAAAACCCAAATTGTACAAAATAAACCCCTAATTTTGCAATCAGAGGAAACTATGCAAATTAAGGAATTTATGCCATTCCGTACCATTTGCATAATTTGTTCTGATCAGAGAAATTGCTTTATTTATTTTTAGTGTGGCGTTCTCTATCTGCTTACCCTAAAATGTTAGCTTGGAGGTGTTATTCTCCGGTTACCGAAGATTTCTTCCCGTTGTCACTCTAAAAATACCAGACTAGAATAAACATACGAAACTGCCACATTCAACGTCCGATGATGATTACTCGTGTCTAACCGCACCAGCTCTTTTAACTCTTCAGGGTCTTAAACTGCCCACTCACCTCCCCCAAAGTTTCATTTCTTTACAACCGAAGTTCGCCAGGTTGCAATCTGAATTTTGCATATTGATATATTTCTTAAATACTATTATTCATGCCAAGCTTCAGTCTAATATCAGGCTAAACGTTGTCTTCCAGTTTCCTTGGAAGTTTTCTCCCCGCCCTGGGCCAGGAAGAGACTGGGGGCCATGAAGCTAAGGGTGACCCCCATTCTTTGCTAATAGAAGGGCATCAAATGGAGCGGCTACACCAGAGGCACAAAACTGGTAGTCCGTGGCGGAAAACGTCAAAAGCTCATTGCAAGTTCAGACCTTGCTCTTCTCGGCAGCCTTCTTGGATGCGGAGGGGGAAGAAGACGGTAAGAGAGAGAAAGCAGGGAGTTTTAAAGAAAGGAAGGAAGATGAATACATGTAGCAGAAATGAAGGGGGGGTGGCTAATACTGCGTTGAAATCTGCCTTGCAGCTTCTCAGAAGTTTCTGCAAAAGAGGCTTCTGTTTTTCTACCTTATCCTCAGGCAGCTTGAGAATTTCTATTCAATTTCGCAAGAAGGGGTGAGCTTTGTGGTTGGAGGGCAAGAGCCCGCAGGTGTCGCATCCTATTTGTAACACACTCTTCTGCCTCTGTGAAGCCTCGACCCCTGCCCGTAGTTCCTGCTTTGAAAAAGGTTCTCCGGGGGAAAAATGCTCCTCCCGGGGCCAGTTCCCACATTATTCTAAATGCAACGTAATTTCTTTGATTTGGACTCAACGTTTTACAGGTAGGATGAAAGGATTACGTTGAGACAGAGGTGAAAGCAAAGCTATGTAACATTTAAAATCTATGCCTGGTTTTTGCCCACTTGTGACTACATCAACTCATTCAAACCGAAGTGCCTTCAAATCCAGCATTCTATTTCCAGGGCTCGCCCCACGTGCGTCCTTGAGGGCTCTGATAGACTGCCTCTGAACCTGGAGGCTCCACTCAGAGTATCGTAATTAATAACTACAGGGATTGTTCTCTTCATAAACGACGTATTTTATGATTGTAGAGTTTTTATTGGTTTTTATTTTATTTTTTATCGGGGGACACTGTGGTTTCTACTGTTTTGTGGGCCGCCCAGGGCTGTGGTTACCAAACGGGCAGCTATATAAATCTTTTAAAATAAAATTAATTAATCCATTAAGCTAGTTTTCTTTGGCTAATTCTTGGGTTGTTTTTTTTTAAAGGAAAGCTAGCTACAGAAGGGGATGGGGCTCAGGCATCTCTTCCTGGCTTGAATTTGGAAAGATGACTTCTGAGTCCTGAGATTTTCTCTTTCGGGTTTTGTCACCCCACCAGATCTCAGCTTGATTCCCCCCAGAATGCGGGATTATCACTCCCATCCTGCTGCAACCAGCAAATCCTCTAGATTGTTGGATTACAATAACCCTCCTTTTCTGGAATGTCTCAGAACAGCGGATCCCGCTGATTAAAATCTGCAGTACGAACAGCTCACGATGCCCTCTTTATAATTTTTTTTATAATTGTCACGTTTGGAAATTGCTCTGTTAGTTCTTCCAAGCTAAACAAATATACGAGGTTTTTTTTTAATGGGGCCCAACAGCGCCCTCTGCTGGCACTTTGGGCCTTCAACCTGTGCAAGTAGGAAAATCGGAATCGTAGCGGGAAGGAATGGAACAAGATTCCTGCAGACCTAAAAGAGAAAACCCCCCAAACACCTAAAATCTTTCCTCAACTCCTGAAGAGCATCAAGGAGCTCTCAACCCCCTGATCTAGTTGTTAAATGCTTCCAACCCCTGCGGGAAATTGATATGGTCCTTTCGTAAAGGAGGAAATAGCCCCCTCTTGTATCATCCAGATGCCTTTGTGCATCTACAGCCTGGAGCGGGAGGGGGGGTCAATCCTCATGCTGGAGAGACCCACAGGTTTGCCTGGAAACCTCTGTGACATCCCCATAATCAAAGAGGTTCTGCAAATGGCAGCGTCTGGTAGCGAATGATCTTGCCCTGCGCTGCTGCAACGCAAGTCAGCTGGTGGTATGGTATCAGCAGAAACATTTGCATGGGGGAGGAAAAGTGAATCCAGCAGGAGTAAAAAAAAAAATTACAGTAATCTCAGGGTGGCATTTAAAAAAAATTCCATGTTTAGTTAATCTGAAATGAATGTCACCCTGCTGTGTTATTATCACAAGTCTTGGGGGAGAAGGCTTACAGAACCTGATTAACAATCAGAGTCCTTCATAAACACGCACTAAAATTGCCGTTTCAATGCATGGTATGTACTCTGTAAGAGGACAGCCCTTCCTGCGCTACACTGTTTGAGAAGCAGGTGGAAGATCTCGGATTTCAACGGAAATGGGATCCGGGAAAGGACTGGGGGTGGGCTGGTTCTGATCGGCAAAATCCAAATGCCCACTAGATGGCAGCAGAGGGGTACAGAAAACTCTTCACTGCTATCTAGTGGCCCCTTGATTTTAGGCAGCCCCAAACGGTAGCCCTGGTCTAACCTCCATCTTTGAAATCAGAAGGAAGATAAGAGGAAGATCTTGAGATGGTCCATCTCCACTTCCAGGGAAGACAATGTCCAAGACCAATCTGGATGCCTAAGTTGGTTAAGGCAGAGGATACCCCAAGAAGGTCCATGATTTGAGAAAATACAGTGTCTCTGTGGCAAGGTTATTGTATGCAGGAAGCTGGAAAAGCAGCAAAACACCCACGGTGGAAGACTGGATTATAAAGCTAACAGAACTTGCAGAAATGGTGAAGCGCACCCGTTTGGTCAGAGGAAAACCGATAAGGAATTTTCTGAACGACTGGAAACTTATAGACATTTTGTTGAAAGAAGAAAAGGTCAGTTTTTTTGCAGGTCAGAGGCCACCTTTGGTTTTGAGTGATTAGATTTGTGGGGGTTCCTCCCCCAACAGTAGGCTAAAGTAGACACAGCCTAGTCAAAAACTAATTTTGATCTAATTTAAACATTGACTTAAATTTAATGTGGTTCATTAAATGCTGTTAATATGGCCACTCTTGGGTTCTTAATCATTTCCCCCTTCGGTTACGTTCAACGCTGCAACTTGGTGACAACCTAAAGAAGAGATCGGAGCCCTACGCTGAGGCATTGGGGGGGCAGATGCAATCGTCTGGGGACACACAAGCCACCCCAACTTCAGTTTCTGGCTTTGACAGCTGTGTGAACCCGGGCACTCTGGCCTGTAAAAAGAAAAAAATAAAGAAAATACAGTTTAGTGCAATACGTGATGAAAAACTGGTTTTCAAAACCGCATCCAGAAATCTCTGCTTAGCACTCCAAGCTCCTACAGCCCGAGCCACTGCCAAAGAGCTTGCACGTTAGTAAATTGGAAGAAAATTGGTTTTGATTTCACAAAGTTATGAGCATATGAAAACGACATACTTAGCATGCACAGGAGTTAACTGCTGTTGTGTAGCCTTGCCGTTCCATTAGCATATTCTTTTTCCATTTCATTAACTAAGTGTTGCAAATTGTTTTTCTGTTAATTATTTCAGCTACGGACCTTATTATTTTCCCTTTTGGAAAACTCAGCCTATTCCAGGGGTTCATCTTCCTGGTCTCCTGCAGCGGGTTGCCACCAATGGCGTCCCATCTGCGATCGTCCGCCCGAAGCATCGTGTCTGATCCGAGCGGGAAACATCCGGTGGGAAATAATTCCCCAGAAGCAATGGGTACGTTATTCCAGATGGTGATGTTCTTTCTTTCCTCTGGGGCTAATTTCACAAAAAGGCCCACTGACAGCTAGTATTTAACAGGGGGAAAGTCCTCACCGTGAAGATGTGATGAGGAGGGGTTTTAGGGGAGAACCTCCATGGACAAAAGGCGGCACGGGAAGTTGTGTGTGAGAGAGACACCGGGCCAGGAAATCCATACCTTTGACCTCATGAGATGGGGAGATGAGATGGGGAGGGTCCTCTCTGACCTGGCTCCCGAGTAAGTCTCATTAGGTTCGATGAGACGTTCAGATAAGGACAGGAAGACCTAAGCTGAAATCGACTTCTTGTTTATGTTCTGAATCGCTCCAAGCCATGAGAAATGCCAAAGTTTCCTTAAATGAAAGAACGTTGGAAGTAAATGATCTTGATTATCCTTCAGGTAATTCGCCAAGTTACTTCCCTTGGCATGAGGATGCTTATAAATAATGAATCTGCCCTTTGCTTTTTATTTCATCTGCCCTTTCAGGTCACCCCGAGTCTCAAGAAGAAATGCAGAATTTGAATCTCAGATATCTGTTTATTAATCATCACCTCTGCCAACCTGGCACAGGGGACGTGGCTCTGCCAGGCCTTTTCTACTGCTGTAGCAAAGCTGCCAGGACGTTCAGGTTACGCGTTTCATACCAAAGGGCTGGCACATCCTTGGAGCAGACCTAGACCCTGGATTGGAAAGTGCGAAACTGCACACGGTTACCGGAGCATCTCCATCCAGATGGAGATCTCAGAGTCCCAAGGGCGCCATTAGTAGCAGGGGTGGCTGGAGGGTGTGGTCCAAAAGGACCCTTCTGATTAATAGAAGCCCCTCCCCATCTGCCACAACTCTGATCAGGGTCCCTTCTGGGCCTCCAGCCCCATAGCTTCTTCACTTTTTCACTGCCCCTTTTGATTGAGCAGAAACGTTGAAGGGGCACCATCATTTCTGTATTCAGCTCCTCCCCACCTGTCTGCAGGTGTGAGATGCAGGAGGAAGCCCTCACAATGTCATGAGGGCTTCCTCAGAGGCGTGTGAGGTCAAGGGGCAACTAATGTAAATTTTCAAAGCTCAGCTAGACTCCTGAAGACTTCCTGAATGCGTCCATGTATTTTCCTTGGAACCAACTCCAAAGGGGACTTGTCACCGCCTCTTGCAACTTTGTCTCAGAACTGAAATCCAGAACTTGTCCATCCTTGACTGTCTTCTTGTTCATGCATTCTTGGTTTTACGTGTCACCATTTCTCAGCAACCTGCATCTTCCATTGAACCCCCCACCCCACCCCGCAAAACATGTGGAGAACATTTTGCATGTGATTGCCAGTTTGTTTATTATCACCACTCAATCTCCTTTTTTCTATAGCCCAAATTGGCTTCAGCAGAGACCCTTGGACTGTCTCGCTGACCGCAACCACCTGCAAAGCATTTTGCAAATTGCACTTATCATAATGATCCATTTACTACACCAATAAAAAAAAACATTCTACTTCTCTTTGTTCAGGTGGCAATAATGACAGAGGCCACAGTGCTTGCAAGATCTTCTTTTAATCTCTGTTAGTTAAGTGTTTGTAGAGCCCCACTGATGTTTTTCTATGCAGCTTTCTAGTGTCCGTACAGTATATTCCAAGACAATCACCAAAACAGTTTCCCCAGCATTTAAATATCCAGTCCGCTTGTCCGCACAAACAGCACTTAGAGATTTATGTTTGAGGGGCTTATCCTGTCCATTGTCTTCAACATCCAACTTGGAGATGGGGGTGAGGAGGGAACCTTTACACAGATCACCAGTGAGTCCAATGGTAAAGAAAGATTTACGAGGCATCGTCCCATGAAAAAGGAAGACTTTTAATGAAAAGCAAGCTCAAAAATGACATAAATAAATGAAAGGAGCAGATGGGCACATGAAAACAACCCACTCTTTCCCAGTGCAGAAAAACGAAGTGTCTGGATTTGGGAAAGGGATTTCGGGTTTTATTTTCATGGGCGATGTAGTCACGATGCCTCTTTATGGTGCCGCCTGGGGTTCAACAGGTGCTTAGAACCTGAATCCCAGACACGATACGACTCCAACTTCCTACTTTGCACAAATAAGTCATAGAACAGATGCTGAATGTAAGCTGCCCGGGGAGAGCCGAAGGAAAGGGGGAAAGGAGAGAAACTGACTCTGGAACGATCTCTTCTAATGGATTCAACTCCTCTCGTGTTTTCATGACCTTTGGTAGAAGGCAATTTAAATTCTAATTGTCCTGCGAGCACCAGCAGAATCAATTAGTGGGGAGAGCATCTAATTGTTCAGAGTGGGTGGGGATCCAGCAAGGCTTCCTGTGGCTCAACATGCGGTAAAGAACCAGGAGGAACCCTGAGGAGGCCAGGGGTGTCATCAGACCTCTCATTTTCATAGCTTCCATGGTGTGCTGCATTAGTCAAGGCCAGACTTCTGAAGACTTGGATATAACCATAGTGGCTCTCTCCCTTGCAGTTTTCAGAGAACAGCTATGCCTGGAACAAGCTTTGACTTCACTAAAAAGCCATTAAACTCCCATTGGTCCACTCTGTTCTTGGAATGGAGTTGCACATTCAGTGCTAATCCATACTGTGGTTGCTTAGCTTGGAGTGAGGATATTGTGGTTTATTCAACAAACTGAATAAAAACCATGGCTTTGCAGAATGGGTAAACCTACTTAGTATCTTCGTCGGAAAGGGTGGTATCACTACAATGCACTGTGGGTAAGTGTTGGCAATCAAAGCACCCAAAATGGATGAAGTTGGACCCATGAGCACTGTCTAGGGCAATGTTTCTCAACCTTGGCAACTTTAAGACGGGTGGACTTCAGCTCCCAGAATTCCCCAGCCAGCCATGCTGAGTAGTCCACGATGAGTTCCAGTAGTCCTTCTGGTGTCTCCTTCTTGACCTGGTCTACCTAAGAGGGTTTATTTGATGGTTACTCAGAAGGATGGACAAGGAACATACCAGACTGACATGCAGCTGTGAATTCAGGACAGTTTGCCAAGCCCAATCCTCAGGTTGATTCTGGAATATACAAATTAACACCTGGTTTCTGTACATGATACAGCAAAGATTCTGCTTGTTCTCAGGGCCAGCAAGAGAATGTTCTCAGACATCCTTCCGTCGTCTTCCTGGAAGAGAATTAGCCACTTCCCCACTCCTTCTCTGCCCAGTGACTCTGTGAAAGCCCCCTTTTTGAATTTCCATTAAAAATAATACATTCCGTTCTGCTTCAGAGGGCCCATCATTTCCCTGCTCCCTTTCCTATTTAGACTCCACGAGGCGGCCTCCGCTTCTTCCTTTTTAACCTTCCAAGCACCATAATCATTTTAAACTCACTTTTTTTCCTTCGTTCCATTATTCAAGCAATTGTAGACAGGTTTTATTGCTGGGGCTTACAAAGCAATTCAGTTAAACTTGGGGCCCAGAGGGGCTGGAAAAATGAGGCATTTTTTCCATACAACGAGGGTCTCCAAGAGGCTTTTGAGAACAGTCACTGCCAAATAGGTTCTGGATGGAAGGAGGAGTCACGCCAGGTGGGTGGAGGCCCAGACCGCTGGAGGAGGCCAAGGAATAGTTGACAGAGATGGATATAGTTAGGCTGGGGAAGAAAAATGTAACTGAGATGGTAGACATGATAACTGAAGGGCCATCATCCAGAAAATGGGAGAGCCTTGTGATCTAGAAGCTGGGAATCAAAGCAAAGAACAGAAATGGCAAAGAAGCTGATTATGGTTAAATATCAGAAGAAACATTTCCACCATAAGGGCTGTTTGACAATGGAAGAGATGGGTGAATAATTCCATGGGTAGGGATGGGGGTGGCCAATCTTAAGTAGAAAAAGGTATATTCCAGTCTAAATCCTTTGCAACATACAAGGATGTGCCTTTCTAAGCTAAGGGTGAAAACAATCTCCTGCAGTTGATCAGTATCACTTTTGTGATTCTCAAGTAAGTGGAGCTAAAAATGGAGGTCCTCTTGTGGGGATGGAGGCAGGGGTATCCTGTCAGCCTTGTGAGATAGTCTAGATAGGAAGCACACCCAAGTACTAGTTCTAAGTAAGGTTCCATTAATAGAATCTTGCAAGTCTGAAAGTATATCTCTCCCCCTCATCTTTACAGTCCAAGAAACTAGGGAGGGTCCCTTCTGAGACGTTTTCCACACCCCCATTCCTTCTGCAGGCTCAGCTGCCGCTTATCTGACTGTTGCCTAATCTGTGGCTCTTCCTCCTGTCTCCCAAGTTCATTCCCACAGACCATTGCATGTCCTCACAGTATAGTCAAAAGAGTCAAGACAGCTGACTTATCTTTTTTCATCCAGAGGCAAAATACGTAGGAGAACTTTTGGAATCCTAATTAACCCAGCTCAGGTTTGTCTTACTTCCCGGCTTCCATTCCAAGATCAAAATTTCCATTCATTTAAAAGCATAACAAGGTTAGAGAGGTGAGCAAAGTAAATAATTAACTAATTTGCAGGTTTTTGGAAGGGAAAAATTCAAGGAGTTGTTTTAATCTCTGGGGTAATTAGCTATGTTGTTGACATCAATCACAGATGCAGCAATTATTTAAAGTATTTGCAGGGGAAGCTTTTTAAAAAAAAACACACAAGTCATATTGAAGCACCTTTGCCAATCACTTTGCAAATATTTAGCACTGTGTAGCATTCTCAGATGAAAGACTTGTTGTTTTCTACATTGTGTCAGTATTTTTATGCAGTATTGCACTAAAAACACTATCTAAAATTACAGAATGCCTGAACTTTTTCTGGCTCACAAGTAGAAAAAACATGGTTCAGATCACACATTGTGTTAAGTCACGGTGTGTTGAGTAAATCACAATGGCTGATTTACAAAACATACTACATCAAAATTAAACTGCATCGTAACTTAGCATATTGTATGAATCAGGCTATTATGATTGGTGAGATGTGAAAGCCTAGCCACTGTGGCTTATTCACCTATGATGATTAAAACAGGCTGTTCTTTAACACAACGTGTGAATCCAACTACAATAAAGTGGTAGGAAGAGTTTGAAGCCATGCCAAAGATATTCAGGCATCTAGTTGATTCATCGACCTCCCTGCAATCAGTTATCATTCAGGACCATGAACTTTAGAGGGATGTTCTGAGAATATCCTTCTATATCAGAGTATTTCTAGCACCCAAAGATGGGAGAAATTCTCTTCCTGGACCATCTTAGGAGCCAGCTACCAAAGTAGTTGTCAGTCCAACAAGGTAGACCAGATTAAGAAAACAATGCAATATAGGTCAGGACTACTTTTCTTGTAACAGCCATAGTAACAGTCTTGCAAGTCTAAATGTGTTTTCCCCCTCCCTTTGTGTGAGTGTGTCCGAGATGTTTTCTCAAGTTATTTTCTTGCCCAGGTTCAAACCACAGTTGTCTGATCATTGCCTTGGTAGTGGCTCTTCCTCATGTCCTTCAAGTCCATTCCTTCTGTCCTCTACATCAGTTCACCTATGATATCTCAATCCTTTGCTTTCAGGGAGACCTCTTTGCCCAGAACCTCAGAGAGCAACACCTCAGCCCTAGAAATTTCTTCAGCTTCAATTATTCCACCTTCCCCATCAGATCCATCCCAGGCTAACAGAAAGCAAGCCACCTCCACTGGATAATTTAAATCATGTCAGCTTTAATTGAAAATAACATTCCTCCCAAGAGGTGATGTCTAACACCAATACACCTGCTCCATATAGATTTTAGCCCTGGGAGGCTAAAGGATAGTGCTGAAGCAACAGATCTCTAGTTAATCAAACCTGGTCTTGAGTTCCCACCATCAAGGCACTATTCAAGGTGCTGATTTGCAACACCTGTTGCATTTTTGTCTACTGCTTGCCCTTAGACTCAGGTGCTCACAACAATGCAAATATTCTACCTCTAGAATTCCCAGCATTGGCACTTCTTACAATCTCCCAGAGATCAGAAGTTGAAACCAAAAGAGAGAAAGAAAAGAACACCTACATGGACAGCCATTGACATACACATATTTTACATCTAGGAGGACTGTATTTGTAAAGAATGAGACCCACTCGTAAACCGAACAGGCTGTTTTCCTCCAGGAAGATTGCCATGGTCTTCTGTGCCCTCTCCTCTTTCATTTTTCTCATTTCAAGCTGGCTTCTCCAGGATGAGCAAAGCTCTTCGTATCTCACACACAGACATGTACACACACTGAGATTTCACAAAAGAAGAGGCTTGACAGTCACGCCTATATTTCTAATGTTATAATGCTGTTTATTCTCTTATCCTACCATTTCCCCCCCAGGATGTCCTTCATGGTGGTTGGATTTAGATCCATTTTCAAATAGACGTTGGCTGCTCTCCAGCCATTAGTTAAATCATTTAAATGCTTTACTTCAATGGGATTTCAACCACTACATTGTGTGGAGAATTACATCGGCAATCACAAGGAAAATCATCCTTCTTTCTTTCTTCTGACAAGAGGTGGATTGTCCAAATGTAGAGTAGGCACATTATGACATGCTGGAATAACCCAGATTATCTTTACTTGTCTTACTATATAAGGAAACGGTGGCTCCCTATCTATTTCTAGGCCTAATTCAAAGTACTGATTGTGTTGCTTAAGGCCCTAAACCAGTATTTTTCAACCTTGGCAACTTTAAGATATATGGACTTTGACTCCCAGAATTCCCCAGACAGCAGGCTGGGGAATTCTGGGAGTCAAGGTCCATACATCTTAAACAATTTAGAATCCAAAATAGCTGGAGTCTAGGAATGAAAGTAGATGGAATGCTTGTCCTTCCATTCTTCTTCTTGATTATAACTCAAAGAAGGCTTTTTCTATAATGTCATACAAACTTGGAACTCCATACTCAGAGATGTTCATGTTATTTATCTCTTATTCCTGGGATATTTATTATTCCTCGATTCAGACAGAGTTCCTTGCCAGTAGATGTACCGTATTGACACTCCCAGATAATTCCTTCCACAGAAGCCATGCCAAACAGCTTTTGTGCACTTGATCGTGCTATGCTTCTAATAATATTTATCAGGAACCCAATGTTGGCTAGCTGGTGTGTAATTTCTTGGCTCAGCTAATTATCTGTTTTAAAAAACAATAAATCATCATCATACTAGCTTCTTCCTATCCTCCCGACTGGAGTTTTATTGGCAGTTCAGAAACAGTGCAAAACTCCATCAGTCCGTAGGACGAACATCTCAAGAAACAAAATGATACCAAAAATTCAGAAGAGGCTTCTTTCTATAGATCCAAAGGAGTGGAAGGGGAAGGCACATGGATGCTAGAATCCACTTATTTTCTCCATTGCAGTTTGTTTATGTATCTATTTCCTCAAAGGGATGTTGAGTCCTTTAAGCAGGCATGCAAGGCTCTGGAAAACTGGTCTGTGGTGTTCCATTCATGCAATACAGCAGTGTTGTCCAAACGGCCACTTTAAGATGAGTGGACTTCAACTCCCAGAATTCCCCAGCCAGCCACTCATCTTAAAGTGGCCAAGTTTGGACAACACTGCAATACAACACTCCCACCAAAGGACCACAGGTCTATATAACAGCAACAGCACAATCCTAGACCGCTTGTCAGCCAGCATGCTGCGTTGGCTGGGATGCCTTATCATCCCAGGAATAGCTCAGCAGCACTGCTTCAGAGTCTCACCATTTTCTACAGCAGGAGGACCTTTCCTGTCACAAAACCCTATGAAAAGGATTCTCCTAACAGCCACGTGAATCTAGGCAAGGTGTCAGCTCTAGCAAGTATGCAGAAAGCTTGTAGGCAGGATTTGGGGAGGGGGGGATTTATTATTTTAGTAACTGCTCAACTCCATTGTAAGAACAGGACCGAATTGAATGCAACCCAACCCAACCCAACCCAACCCAACCCTGCAGTGGAGGCCAATTCTAGCAAGTACTCAGAAAGGATTTGGCGGGGGGGGGGGGATTTATTATTTTAGTAATGCTCAAGACTTTTGTAAGATCAGAACAGAATTCAATGCAACACGACCCAACACGACCCAGCCCAGCCCAGCCCAATCCAATCCTGCAACGGAGGTCATATAGCAAGGAGAAAGCTCCATGCATATTTTGGCATGAGTTCTGATCCAATGGCCATATTAGTAGCAGAGACAGTAGCATACCCTTCATGTTGTCATTACTTCATACATTTGTATTCCATGCTTGATAAAACAAAGCCACAAACCTCTTGGCTGAACTGAAATAACATCGCTAACCAAACCTCGCCAGACTGCCCCCAGTGAAATTTGCAGGATGCAGGCCCGTAAAAGACACCCTTCAAAACAAGAGCCAGCTCTGATCATCCTGCGGTTTGTGCAATTCCCTCCCCCAACCTCACATTTCCTTTTAACCTGGACCTCAGATGCAAACCAGGAGGGTTCAGCTGCATAATTCATTCCAGGGGTTAAGCTACATAAAGCCTCTCAGAGGGGCATTTTAGATTTTTGGCACTTAATTTTTAAAAAAGAAAAGAAATAAGCCACAGTCATTTTTTTTTTTAAAAAAAGCATCTATAACGGCTGTGATATTAAATATTTAAACCTCCATGAATATTAAAGGTTCTTCAGTCACCATTAGCACAACAGACCACGCGAACGCTGCAAACAGCTGGTGCTGTCAGGGCATAATGATGCCGGAACAAGATTCGAAACCTCAGGGACAAAGTTTGTTTGCAGAGAGGCGATCTATTACTCCCCCCGCCCCCCCGGCCCCCCGTCTCTGGGGCGTGCGAAATGGCCACATGCATCTTGGATGCCAGAAATGTTTGAGCATCCTTTTCATTTGCATGTTCGGAATGGCAAATCCACGGTTCGGGGAGGCATTTTCCTGCACATGTTTGTGCATTCCAAGCTGACCTTTCTAAAGCCCTCAAGAAAGCTGGCGGTGTAGAAATAATAGGGAAATAACGTTCCAAAACCAGATTTTTTAAAAAAAATAAGTTCAAAATATTCGCAGGAGTAAAACTCAGTAGGGCCGGTTAAAGAGGAAAGTCCTTAGCCCTTTTCAGAAAGTTAAATGGCTAAGGGGGCGACTTTGGGCCGGTTTCTCTCCCTCTCAGCCCAACCCACCTTGCAGGGTTGTTGTTGTGGGGAAAATAGGAGGCAGTTTAAATTCAGTCCCTGAATTCCCTTCTGGACCACCCCCCAAAAATGAGGAACAAGACAACAATATACTCCAGAAGGAACTGTGTAGAGCAGTGTTTTTCAACCTTGCCAACTTTAAGATGGGTGGACTTCAGCTCCCAGAATTCCCAGCCACCATGCTGGCTACAGAATTCTGGGAGTTGAAGTCCACCCATCTTCAAGTTACCAAGTTTGAAAAACACTGCTGTAAAGGGACTCTAGAGCACGCTAGACTCCTGTCGTGCAAAGCACCAATAGAGGCCATTATAATTCTTCCTCTGGGTTGGAGAATTACAAAATAACCCCCTTTACCTACTAAGTGGGATTCTATACATAGAGAGAGTCAGTGATTGTATATATCTGCCCCCCTTTACTCTAGAGCAGTGTTTCTCAACCTTGGCAGCTTGAAGATGGGTGGACTTCAACTCCCAGAATTCCCCAGCCAGCCATGCTGGCTGGGGAATTCTGGGAGTTGAAGTCCACCCATCTTTAAGTTGCCAAGGTTGAGAAACACTGCTGTAGACAATGGGCTTCAAATGGCCAATAAGCCAAGGGAAATAAAGCAAGATTGAGCCACCCTAACCAGCCCTGTTAATACGGCCAGCCCCTTTGCAATCTCCCCCACCAGCTGCAACGTGGACCGTATTGCCAATTTAAATCACACCTTGGCTCAACCCCTACTGACAGCCTGCTGATGTGAAGCTCTCAGACTGTCTATCTGCGTTCAGGGAGGAGGAGTGCAAAAATCCCTACAAAGTGACAACAGGGAAGCAATAAATTTTCAATTTTGTTTTAAAACGCACCAGATGGGAGATTTTATAGGTTTCATAAATATGTCAAAAGCAATGTTGGCATATGAATGGAGGTCGCCCCTGCAGAGGGACAAAATCGGCCTTTTTAGGAATTCCATTCGGTTCTTAATAAGGAACCCAGTTTGTCTCAGTAAAAGAGTCCCTATGTTAAGTCCGTCTGCCAGTTGTTTTCTTTTCTCCCCACCTCTATTTCCAGGAAACTATGATCTATTATCTCAGTAACAAACTGGCAGTTCAATCTCTATAGCCCACTTTAGCTTTTCAGCTTCCTCTTCTTGAGCTACTGAGCTTCCTTCAAGGTGGCCGAAGATGGGGTCACATGGAAATTGGCCTCCAGTCTAGTTTCTCCGGGGAAGACCACTTTCACACGTTCTACCTAGCCATGGTTCAACCATGGTTGGTTATAGTTCAGTAAGACCTAGAGAGCCAAGGGTGTCCATCACAAGCCTGTTTCGTCCAAAATTCTGTTGGTTTTGCAGTCCCCCAGACCACAAGTAGGCCAGAAATTTTTATTTATTTATCTTTCGATCAAAGTTATACAGCCACCCATCTCATGTATGTGACCCTGGGTGGTGCACACAAAACAAAACGATTAAAATCAATTCCCCCAATCAACATTCTGGGTCTTGGGAGCTACGATGGCCATTCATTTGTGCACTAAGACGTACCGCATGGTTTAGAAATCCCGAGGGCTAAATTCGCAAATGGCTCATCCCTTGTTTGATAAAAGATTCAGAAGACTGTTGTGTGGACAACCACCTGCAGGTTCTTTGTTATCAATGAAAAGATCCATCGTTTTGCTGGTTCATAGGATGGCAGTTAAAAAGAAAATTTAAAAAGTTTCCACCCTAATGCACTTTGGGATCTATTATTTGGAGACAGGAACTAATTGAGTTGCTGGAATTCCGTTCTTCTCGATACTTCTTGCTCAAGAGGCTTGGTGAGAATGGCTTGAAGAAGAACTAACTTGGGTTTTGTGCAGGGATCAAACAGCTGGATATAATGAGACCCAAAGAGACCCTCTTTGGGGCTTAATCTCCTGCTTGAGGAGCTTGTCAAACTTAGTTTCAAAGTTTGCTCATTTATATATTTAATTAACTTGGTGTACCACTGACTACCAAAATCTCTTGACAGTTTACAACCATTTGTTTCACTTAAAGGCTGTTCCTAGATCCTGGAACATCTGGAAACCAAAGATATACAGTTGAAATATTTTGCTTTTCTGGGCTTTTCTCTCTACATGGAACACACATTTTTCCTCCAGGAGTTGCTGAAAATTGGTTGAAAGAGGGAGGGGGGAGCCCTGTCACAAATAATTGTTTTTACAGAGCACTTTTAATATAAAACTTTACTGATTTCATTGCATCGCTACAGAATGGTAAAGCAGAGTTTCAAAATTAATGACAAATATAATGCAGAACGCATTTATGCAGTGATGCCTTACAGTTATAGCTAATCCGTAAAGCAATTATGGAATGGCAGGCAAGAAGCCACAGCACTAGAAACGGTTTAACTCTTTTAGGAGCTGCTCTTTGGTGGAAGATGGTGGTGCTGATGGTCCCGTGTTTGAAGAATGCCCCGTCTGGGTTCCCACCTGACACTCAGCTACGGCTGAACCATGCCTCCTTAGATAAATCACAGTTGGCTCACCCACAGGACTGGCTAAGCCAAAACCATATGTGAACCCAGCCATCAACACATTTCCAGCCAGAGCTTAGACACACCTCTAGACAATAAATGAAGATTTAATGGCTTCAGTTTAAATGGGAAATAAATAGTTATTTCAAACATAATTCAAGGTTTGTTCATTTGGAAAGGGTGGGTCTTTGTCGCTCCCTTATTTATATTTTTCAGACTCCCCCAACTTGGTAGCAATGGAGCTTTTCACCCTTAATAAAAGGGTGAGAAGGAAATCTGTCTCCCAAATCAGTGGGTCGAGCGGATCCAGTAGCAACCTCCTCCAAGGATAACTAAATGGGGAAAGACTCGTTCAGCAGGGCTTCCTTGGAGGAGGCATCAGCTGTATAATTCACATCCCAAATTAAAATAACAATGGCTATGCTTACACTGTGTTTAGAGGTTCATAAATTGTGCTCCATGGATGATGAGATGCTGACTTAAGCAGTCACTGATCACAAAAAGACATCCATCATGGCTCCATTTGCTGGGGAAATGGGAACGGTGTCCTTATTTTTTACTGCTGGATTGAAAATATGAGTCTTGGGGGGCGGGGGGGCGGGGAAGAACAGAGAGAACATTTTCCCATCTCTTAGAAACACACATCCATGCAATCTTTCTCTCTCTCTCTCTCTCTCTGCACGATCACATCCTTCAGAGGCTATTTAAGCGACAACTTCAAAGCAAGGATGTATTTCTGCTCGCTGCTTCAGGAGCTTTGCTATCCTACATAATGCAGTAGGCTGAGATGGATTCTACCTCCAGAGGAGAATTATTTTGCAACCCCTAAAGAGGGCTTTTTACATTTCGAGGATGTACCAGGCCACCTGATTGACTTGTGCACCAACCAAAATGCCTTTGCTGATCTAAGACTGTAATGTGTCCTTCTGCTGTTTGCCAGACCAGGAGAGGACAAGCTTTGCCAAGGCAGGAGACAAATGGGGGACTAACAACCTTTGTGTTCCCAAAGCTGGACAAAGCAATTTACTTTATCCCTGAAAGCTAGGGGAAGCCGAACAACTACTGTAATAACACCTCATATTAACCAAACATTTAATCTACCAAATCCATTAGGGCTCTGGACCCTTCAAAAATTATTGGAAGAAGGGCTTTGGCCCTCAGGAGAGCACAGGACCACCCTGTTAGTCAGTAAGGTACCTGCCTTCTTTCAAACATCAGCAGGAGACTGGAAGAAAAGTTGCTGCTGCTTTAAGAGTTACAATAACTTTAATGAGTGACCTACAAAATTTCTACCTCTTATCTACATGTATTCCACCCAGAGCTGGGGTAGTGAAAAGCTTAAGGAATAGGGCAGGATGATCACCTACTTGACTGTGGCTTATGGCCCAACCCATCTCACAGAGGATCCAAGAAGAGAAACCCCATCAACATCACCTTGAACTCTTAGAGGAAATGCAAGATATAAATATAATAGACAAGAGACAAATTAGCAGTAATGCCAACAAGTCATTAACTATCTTCTCCAGAATAATACAAAGGGGTCCATTATGAGTTGAGCATCATTGTGCCAAGAGGTCCTTTTCAAGCTCAAAAAGCCAATTGAGATGTTGACCAAGCACAGGGTTTGGCCAGTCTGGCACCCAGAGCAGCCCACCTGTTATATCCAGGCTCAGAAGTTCTTTCATTCATAAGTCTTCACTCTTAACTCAGTTGCTGATGATCATGGCAACATTTTGGTGAATGACTTTGCCAGCTATTTGGTACCAGCAACCCTGGAATTTCTCAGGCCCTCACAGATTCCCAAAGGTGTTTGTGAGGGAGGCAGTTCAGTTTCCAGGCACTACAGGCTGATGCTGTGGGTAGCACAAAAGAAGAGTAGCCCCACATGATATAAGATTTAGAAGCTGAAGATGCTGCCATTCTGTTGAATAGTTCTTGTACATTTCCAAGACATCCTCCATGAAAACTACAGAATGTTGGATTTTGTGATGGAATGGAATTATGAAGGCCAGACTCAGGGAGTGAAGCATCGTCTTTCGTCTCCTGAAGCGCAGGGAAGATCTAAGAGGATGAGGCTGGCACCTCCCTGAGGAATTCACGCTGTGTTTACTGACTGACCCTGGGAACTAGTTTCAGTCTGGGAAGATTCTTGATAGAGGTTGTAGCTAATAAACTTTGCTGGACTGAATCTGCATGGTCTCCTGGAGTTCCCTGGGCTAGGCCTGACAGATTTCCTGCCTCCAGAATCCACATGTTTGGGCCATTTGTAGGACAATGCAAGAGCAAGAATACAGCTGTTAGAGGTTCTGCTTCTCCAAGGTGTTTGGAGAACCTGGATAGTGTTCCTACTTCCTTCTCATTCAAAGGAGATCAACAAAGGAGGCTGCTGCTCCCAGAAGTAAAGAAAGTCTCAGGTGAGGAGGTTTAGAGCTTAAGTGAAGACAGACTCTCTTTAATCATATTGCACATCCTCAAGTCCACACAACTCAAGCAACACACAAATCAAATGTCCTGTACAGATTGGATGAGGTCCTGCTATAGGGAGGGTGGGGAAATGTAAAAAAAAAATAAATGCTAAATTTGGGGGATTGGTAACGCTTAACCAAACCTAGGGGGAAAACTGCAAGCCTGCTAGATTTTAGAAGTGATCCGTTTTTCTTCTTTTTCCACCTCCCTTCAACACTGCGGTCTACATCTCTGGACTGCAGAGATAAAAATGCAACCCAAGGTCCAACACCCAGAGACTGTACACCAGCCGCAAAGAGGGTGGGCAGGGCCTGATGAGTGTCAAAGCCACTGTCCTGGATGAAACCCGGAGTATCCAGGAGTACATCAGTAAGATGGCACCCAAAGATGAGCTGCTGAGAGAATGCCTGAAGAGCCAGCTCAATGGGAAGAACAAGATCCATGCCATCAACATGTATGCCCTGCCAGTCATCAGATACCCTGCCGGTATAGTGAGCTGGCCAAAGGAAGACATGGAGGCTGCTGATGTGAAGACCCAGAAGCTCCTCACAATGTATGGAGGTTTCCACCCCAAGTCCAACACCCAGAGACTGTACACCAGGTGCAAAGAGGGTGGGTGGGGCCTGATGAGTGTCAAAGCCACTGTCCTGGACGAAACCCGAAGTATCCAGGAGTACATCAGTAAGATGGCACCCAAAGATGAGCTGCTGAGAGAATGCCTCAGGCAGCAGCAGACAAGGCAGGAGGTTCAAGCAGAGGAAGTGCCATGGCAAGACAAGCCCCTGCATGGGATGTACCATCGACAGATAGCTGAGGTGGCTGACATTGGGAAATCCTATCAGTGGCTGGAAAGGGCCGGACTAAAAGACAGCACTGAGGCACTGATCATAGCAGCACAAGAACAGGCACTAAGCACCAGATCCATAGAAGCAGGGGTCTACCACACTAGACAGGATCCAAGGTGCAGATTGTGCAAAGAGGCCTCAGAGACAGTCCGACACATAGTGGCTGAGTAGAAGATGCAGGCAGGAACAGCATACACTGGAGCAACACCTTTGCAGAGTGACCTCTGGCTGGCCCTGAGCAGCTAAACTCTTCCTTTCCCTTCTCAGAGGCTTCCACGCCTGCCAAGCAAGGAAAGTTGGAAAAAATTCTCCCTCTTCCGCCAATAAAATAATCAAGGACGGTGTCACTCCAAAGTTGCCTCAGATAGCCAGGAAGAGCATTCCCCCACCTACACAGAGCACCATTTTAGAAGCTTGCAGAGACAAAAAACAAAATGTAAATTCAACAAGTGAATATTCATAAGTGAAAACTTCACAGGGCTACTTGATATACAGTGGTACCTCGGTTCACGAACTTAATTCATTCCGCGACTCTGGTCGCGAACCGAATTGGTCGTGAACCGAATCAAATTTTCCCATAAGGTTCAATGTAAATACGGTTAATCTGTTCTGACCCCTACGAATTTGGTCGCCAACCGATCTTTGATCGCGTCCCGAATCAAATTTCCCTATAAGGTTCAATGTAATTACGGTTAATCCGTTTTGAACCATGTTTTTTTTTTTTTTAAACCGCAAAAATATGACACAAAGTACAGTACGAAGAGAGAGAAAGCTACCCTTGCTCGACGCGACTTCTGGCGTGGAGGACAGGAAGGCGGGTGGGGAGGCGGTTACTGCTTGGAGGGAGAGTCCCCCTCCCTACAGGAAGCCGCGACCACATGTCACGGGAGGGAAAATGGCCACGGATCCTGTTCGTAACCCGATGCGGAGTTCGCGAACGGAGGCAAAATTTTGCGACCGGAGCTGTTCATGAACTGAATTGTTCGTGAACAGAAGCGTTCGTGAACCGAGGTACCACTGTATTTAGATTCCTAAACTCCAGGGTATACCTCCCCAAATTCAGTGTGATGAGATGCTTTTCTAAGGCAACATTTCTCAACTGTTATCTGCATAGACTCCTCGATTAAGCAGCAGCTTTGGGGATATTTTGACTTGTGCTGAAACACACATCAGTTTGGAGTTTCAACTAACCAGTGTAAGCTGGTGTAATTGTATGTGGGAAAGACCTTGGGAGACTGGGACAAGAGATGCTACCAAGGGAACGGTCAGATAAGAGGCAGCATAGCCCACAGCTGGATAATACATGGGGCAAGAGGCTCAGAAAAGACCCTCCCTAGTTTCTCGGGCTGTAAAGGAGATGCGGGGGTGGGGGAGAGTTGTACTTTCAGACTTGCAAGATTGAGGTCGGTCTTTCTAGGTAAACCAGACAGGAAACACGACCAGATGAACTAACTCTACTTTATTGTAAAGTTACATTGACAACATCTTGCAAGTCTGAAAGTACAATCCTCCCCCCATCCCCTTTACAGTCTGAGAAACTAGGGAGGGTCCCTTCTGAGCCTCTTGCCCCACCCACTATGCAGCTGCGGGCTAAGCTGTCTCTTATCTGACCATTCCCTTGGCAGCATCTCTTGTCCCAGTCTCCCAAGGTCTTTCCCACATACCGTTACAGCTGGGTCTTCTTCCAGTCGAGTCCATTTCTTTTCCCCTGCTTTTTAATACAGTGTTCAGAGTAGTGTTTCTACTACCCCTCCTCACCTTGGGATTATGGTGTTGTGCTAATGGTCTTAAGCTATTCTGGGTGTGCTTATCAGCAGAAGTGTGGAATCTGGGTTTCCTCGCTCCCGCCATCAAAAGATGTGGGCCCTTTTCCTTCTGAATGGATGTTCTTCAGAACGAGAAAGGGGGGGAGAATTGAGGGGGGAGGCAGGAAGGCAATTATCAGTAAGATGGCATATGCTTTCTTTTAATTCTACTATTGAATCAATCAAAATCTTTATTATAGTCATTGACCACGACAATTTATATCCCACCTTTCTGCTCAGAGGGCATTCAAGGCAGCTATTATATTACTTTGGTGATAATAATGCATTATTATATTATGCTTACATTCAGCTCAGGATATATAACTGAGTTTCCCTTCATTTTATCCCAGGATTTGGGGACAAAGAGAGATGAACAGACTGGCTCAAAGATAGAATGAGCTACTTGGGGGCCCTGAACCTGGCACTCCCCAGGGCTGGTTAGACACCTGCACCACTAGGCTATCCTGGCCTAAACACTACATTCATCTAAATGCCCATGAATAAGAGAGGGCAATTGCCCAGTGGAAGCCTTGCCTGAAAGCACGCTAACTTTGCACACCAACCCTGTTCTCACTTTCCAAACTTCCAGCACTTAATGTGGGGAGGGGCGCAAGGAGGGAGCCCCAGTTGGCCTCATTCCCTGATCTCTGCACATGCAAGCAGGGCTATGCACCAGTCGGACCACCGCCAGCCACTTGCAGGCACCCCGTGTCAGATCTTGCTTCCCAGCATCTGCACCAGCCCAGGCTGTGCAGTCAAGAGTAATGGGAATTGTTACTGCCAGGCCCCAGACTGGAGAAGTGGGCTGGGAGTTAAATCCAGATAAACTCAAGTGGACATATATGGGTTGACATTATTCTGTCCATCAGAGAGGAGAGAACCAGTGAACCTGCACATTCTGCTGAACAACAGAATGTTCTTCCCTTCAAATATATGGGCTGGGACTGATGGGGGCCAAGGATGCTCCTCCTTGGCTGAAGATATACAGGAAACCTGCAGAACTGCACCAACTGTTAGACAATGAGAGAGAGGGAGGGAGGGAGAGAAGGATTTGGTAACCTTACTCATATGTCTCATCCCCCAGCAAATGACTGCAGACAGGTCAAGAAGATGCTTTTGTGTAGTGCATGTGGGAAAGACCTTGGGAGACGGGGCCAAGAGATGCTGCCTAGGGAACAGTCAGATAAGAGGCAGCATAGCCCACAGCTAGATAGTAGGTGGGGCAAGAGACTCAGAAGACCCTCCCTAGTTTCTCAGGCTGTAAAGGAGATGGGGGGAGGGGGGAGAAATGTACTTTCAGACTTGCAAGATTCTGTCAATGTAGCTTTACAATAAAGTAGAATGAGCTCATCTGGTTGTGTTTCTTGTCTGGTGTACCTGGTAAGGCTGACATTTTGCTTTTTCGGGGAGGGTGAAGGTCCCTGCACCACTATGAAAAGTGACAACATAGTAATTTAACAAGACCATGTATCTCAAAGTGTAATAGTTGAAGCCAGGGGTGTCAAGCTGACCATCTTTAACCTGCTTTTTCAATATTCATAGGTGTGTGTGGGTGTGTGGGTGTACTTTCTCTCCATAACTTCCAGTTACTAGCTTTGCAAACTGTAAAAGTACTAAGGGAGTCCTGGGGGGAGGGAGAGGAATAACCCACTCCATTATGTACAGACCTTCCATGCAAAGGAAGGAAGCATGCTTAAATTAAAATTCAGTACACCCATGATCCTCTTTTAAATATATAGCTATACCGATCACCTTGGCTGATTGGGGGGGATCCATAAAAAGGTTTGTGGGCAGGGGTGTGGCCGGTGTGGTCTAAAAAGTGAAGATGATGGCCACAATGGTGTCATTGAAGCTCTGGGCCTTTTTAGATTGGCCCCACTTGTGGCTGCCATCTTGACCTTTTGGACTACACCCTGCAGACCCCTGTTTATGGAGCTGCCAAGAAAGTTCTGCAGTCAAGGTTTTTCTCCTAGTCCTCTTCAAAACGGGGGGAGAGGAGAGGCATTTTATTCAAAGGAATACTTAAACACCAGATCTATTTTTGCTACATGCGCAGATTTGACTACACGCCACCAGCCCCAGGGAATTTGCAAGGAATTGTCAAGTTGTTCATTATCTTCCCCTTTTATCTGTAAACTTATTTTCCTATTTCCTGAGAGATAAAAGATCTTGGTTTACAGTGTCAGTCTCCTGACCTTGTCAGGATTTCAGACTCATATAGAAATTGGTCCCCCAGTGAGCAGCATTGCTACAGGGAACTACTGGGTGGTTAAATTTAGTTCTATTTTCCTTCAGTTTTATTCATTTCGGGGAAGAATTTATGAGAAATATTTTCTTTCCTCCTGTTTGGTCTTGCTTGTCTTCACATCGTGGCTACTGCCCGTGTTCTTAAGCTGTGCTCATTTAGATCAGGGTTCCTCAACCTCAGCAACTTTAAGATGGGTGGACTTCAACTCCCAGAATTCCCCAGCCAACATGGCTGGCTGGGGAATTCTGGGAGTTGAAGTCCACCCATCTTAAAGTTGCTGAGGTTGAGGAACCCTGATTTAGATAGCAAGCAGAAAATGCAAATATAAACATTTGTACAAGCCATCCCCATTAAAATTCATGTAGTTAAATCCAGCACTTTTAAAAAAAGTACAATGCAATCTAAAATTATTGATAAGCCATACAGGAGGAACATGCCACGCTCCGTATAATCCATTGACCTCCAACCCAGTGGCTGAAAGACACAGATTTAACATTCTGACTATTTTTCAAATGCAGGTGGGAGATGGCCCCAGTATTGTAGCCAAGGCAGTATTTCAACCATGTCCTGACTCACCAAGAGAGGTTGGATTCAGCTAACATGCTAAGCTGTAATTTATTAATTTGTTACCGTTATTTATATCCTAACTCTTGGGATAATAAGTCTCAGCCTACAGTCAATAAAACAGTTGTAGATACACGTGCCAAAAATATGACTGAAGAAGCAAAGCATTGCTAGCGTTCTTCCTACAGGACAGGGAATGGCAATAGCCCATGAAACAGGGTTCTGGCTTCCCTCTGCAAACCTGGTTTGCTTGCCTTTGATTTAGTTGTTGTGCCAATTCTGAATTATTAGAAAAAATAAACAAACCTGGCTTGACATGATTATGACCACAAGCAAATAGCAGATGTTGGGCAAAATGTACAAATACCATATTTATCGGCATATAACATGCACTTTTCCCCCTAAAATTTGGGGCTGAAATCCTAGCTGTGTGTTATACACCGATATGAGTGTTATATGCCAATGTATAAGCCCTTGTATAAGCCCTGAGGCTTCTCACCTCAAGCAGCAGGGCTGGGAGAGCGAAGCCTTCATTTGAGCCAGGGCTGTAACCGGGGCTGCAACTGCATGCTTCCCACCTCCTCCTCCGATTGGTGGCACTTAAACCATGCCTCCTCTGTTCGTAGTCTTTAGTAACATCACCTGCGCGGTCCGGCACTCAGTGTGCCAGAGCAAAGCACCGGCGCTTCCCTTCTGTCTTTGCAGCATTGCTGTGCGTAGTAATGAGTCAGAGCAAAATGAGTCAAGTTACTCAAACTTCCTTCTTAAAATTACGGTGTGTGTGATACACCTGTGTGTGTTATACGCCAATAAATATGGTAGTTTGATTTAGTTTTGATTTGGCATCCCTGTTCTTGACTTACAGGTGCTGATTGATGCTCTGGTTGGCTACTTCCATGCTAAACCGTGATTGTACCAATGCAGGCCTTTGGGGCAGAGATCCAGGACCTCTGGAGAATGTCAGATGCAACTTGAAAGGTTGTTATATTTTGAAAGGAGTGCCATCAGAGCTTTGATCCCAAAATTCCCCAGTGTACCACCGATATTGAAAGAAGATGGAGAAAAGAGGCTGAGCACAATTCTAAGAATCGTGAACAAGTTTTATTATATATAAATGAGGAGAGAGGGTAGTGTTGCTTTACAGCCCAGTGGCTGTATCAGCAAGATGACAGCTTTTGCAAAAAGGCTTTTAGTGCCCTGTTGGAAATATGGGCTATTTTTTTTTTTTTTTGGTCTTTGCTTGACTCCAGGAGGTCCAGATCGTCTCTGAATAGAGCTACAGCCTGGAAAGTGGATGAGGGGGTGATGGGGAAGAGTCAGGCTGTAACTGGAATTTGCCTGTAGGGAAAATCAGATCTCATTCTGGCTATGAACCTTTAATCACAGCCACATTTACCTGTGATCGGGGGGGGGGGAACCCAGAATTGGATAACACTTTTATTAGAAAAACCCAAAATGGTGCCAAGGAATCTGCAGACTTCCAAGTTCTCCAGAGCATTTTATCCAGAAAATGTAACACCCCCCCCCCAAAAAGGAGGAACAAACAAAAGATCATTAAGAATGTCCAAAAATTAGCCTAGATGATTCATGCCTGCAGTTCAAAGTCAGTCTCAAGATAGAAGCTGTTGATTAAATACAATAGTTAGTGTTAGATGTTGTGGGTAAAATAGTAGCTGCCATCCCCCAGTTTGTTTGTTTATTTATTTATTAAATTTGTATGCCGCCCATCTCCCCCAGTTCACCTGTTGTAACAAGGTGAAACTCTATAATCCCCACTCTGGTCTCTTACCATGGTGAAGCTCATAGACTGTTGGCTGGAGAACAGCAGAAATAAAGGAACTTTACGCTGTTTATATCCTCAAAGCCAGGTTGTGATTTTGGATGGCGTTGCGGCAGGATGAAATAATCTGGACATGACAGCCATAGAAAGAGACCTCCTCCAAGATGCTTCCTGTGGTCCAGCCGGCTTTCAGCCTGAACTGAATTTGGGCAGGTACCTCTACTGTGATTTTTATTTTTATTTCTATTGTCTTAATTGATAAGGGCAGTTTACAAACATCATATCAGTCAACGTGAATTGTTGAATTCATTTTCCAGGTTGAATCAATTCGTTGAAATAGATTTTGCTTGGTAAATAATACAATGTTGGCCTAAAATTGTATAGTGCTACATATTGATTGGAGAGAAGTAAACTCTCAAGGTGCAAAATCCCTCTTCAAGGGTTGTAGAAAACCTTTTCCTCTGGAGGCAAACTCCATCTTGGGCAACTAAATATGGGATTTTATAAAGCACACAAAAAAGCTTTTATAGTCACACTGATCCACAAAAAACCTAACTCTGTAGTTGGCTAATATCTTTGTTTAGACCAATCAGAATGTCATAACGTTTATATTCAGTTACTTTAACTCAGTACATGGATTTGTACCTCATCCAAAATTTCAATGTGTGTGTGTTAGGTATAGAGTCCCTACTTCAATTTTATGGGATTTTTAAAGCAGAACAAATCCTCTTTTTTGACTCAGTTTATTGTTGCTTATCATTTTCTATTTATAATTTATACTGTTTTGACCATAGCTCTTGAGATTTGTCCTTGCTTAACACTTAACAGTGATTTTTATTCATTCAAAGCAATGCATTATCTTCAATCATTCATAATTTGCCAATGATTGGACCTCTCTGACATTTTCCCTTGTTTACTCTTTGTGCTTTATTCTTATCTGTTTTCTGTTATTTGTGTTTGTTCAGATACTTTCTCTAAAAAGTTAAATTTAAAAAAATAATAAAAAAGGATTCAGTTACTTTTTTCCCCCCTTCCAGCGTCACTCACTCAAGTTTCAAGAACATCCAGAGCAGGCCGTTAGATGGCAGTGGCTCTCCCCAAAAGGGACGATGCAGTCCGTTGTGTTAGACATCTGGAAAGAGAGTTACCCCCCTGTAAAATCCTTTGGATTGCACAGAGGGAAAGGAGTTCTCCTTCACGTTGGTCCCATTCCCTTCCCTCTCATAAGCGCTTTGGGAACGTGTGGAATTTGCAGGCATCTGCCCAGATATATACACACATGGAATAAACACACTGTCCACCCCGTACAATAGCAAACAAACCGGATTAACTGTATGAGCTGTCTCCAGCGTGCACGTTTCTGCCAAGACGCCCTTTTAAAAGCAAATCAGGAGTGCTGAGATCAGCCATGGTAATGCTTTAAAAAAAAATCAAGTTCAGAGCAAAGTGGTACTTAAAGGGGTTAGAGGCCCATCAAACACTTTGCTCCCCACAGGGGCCAGAAGTCGCTTTGGGAAGCAAGCGACACCCATTGACCGTTGAGGAGATAACTAGGTCCTGGAGCTTTCATCCAGTCTTGGACATTTCATAGCACTGAAGGCTGGTAGCCATTAGCTGCGCACCTGGGCTGAGGCTGAAGCAGAACGGGTTCACCACTTACAAGGTGAGCAGAAATAGAAACCTGGCTCCCAAACCTGGGGAATAGGGTGGGGGTGTTCAGGAGAGCTTCAGGTTTTTCAGAAATAGCCCGTTTTTAAAAGGGCGTTTTCTTTCTCCATGCACAATATGGAATACCACTGATGCTTCAAATCTGCACTCACATTGCTGGCCTTCAGTGCCTCCCAGCCTCCCAAAGCAAGCATTCAGCCCAAGCGGATTCTTCAGTGTTTGTGGAACAGAAAAGCCTACCAACATCTCCTCTTTGCCCTCCAGATAAATGTGGGGTGAGAGGTTTTCCATTTACTTTTCTTTCTTGGAGGGCTCAGAGGAGCAGAGCCCCCCCCCCCCATGTTGCAGTGTCAGAGGACAGCTGTGCTGGTCTACAGGAGCCCCAAATCAAGGCTCTGGTAGCATCTTTTCCAACTAACACGTTTTACTGAAAGGCATCAGCTTTGCTGAGTTGCAATATTTCATAAAATGTCTTAGCTGGAAATGGTGCTACCAGATTCCTCCTGATTTTTAACATTCCCTCCATTCTTGTTTTTCTTTTCCTCATTGGGGGGGGGCAAAGCTTATTCAAGGGAAAATGAGATCCCCATTTCTGCATGAGGCTGGAGGTCACACATGTGCTGAGAAAGCAGGTTGGCATGATAGAAAATCCCTCCAGAGCAGTGTTTGTCAACCTTGACCACTTGAAGATGGGTGGACTTCAACTCCCAGAATTCCCCAGCCAGCCATGCTGGCTGGGGAATTCTGGGAGTTGAAGTCCACCCATCTTCAAGTGGCCACAGTTGACAAACACTGCTCTGGAGGCCCAGTTGAGTAGCCTGATTCTCTTGTTCTGTCTATGGGCTTGTACTTTGGGTGCACTTCCTTTCCTGCCCCCACCCTTCAATCTGCAATTTCAAAAGGGAGGGGAAAAAAAGCTAAACAGCAGCCTCCTCCGTTCCTTGTGGGAATCTAAACAAAAGATTTTTTTTTTCCCCCATGGCCCATGTTGAAAGCAAGGCTAATTTCCTGCGGCTGAAACCGAAGAGCCCACGGAGCAATTAAAATATTTGCCGGGGGAAGAGCAAGAATTCCAAAAGCGAAGTTTGAAGCTCTAGCCAGGGGATTTCCTCTTACGGTAGTTTCCCTGGGCTGATGCATTTGCTGAATTGAAAGAAATGGGGCGAGGACCAGTTTTTCTCTGACAGATGCAGCCAGCTCCAGGCCTCCCTAGACAGTGTGACCTGCCCTGGGCTCACATATTGCTTTTTTTTTTTTAATGATCTGGGGGAAGAGATAAATTTTTCCTCTCATTTTTCCTGTCCCCTCTAGCACCAGCGAACAGAATCAGTGGTGAGGGGTGCTGGGGGTTGTTGATTAACATCAGGAGACCCCCAAGTTCTCTACCTCAGCTTTAAAGGATTGTTATTGCTCTTCAACCTGAGGATGCATCCATGTTCCTCCTTTGTGCATTTGCAATTCTAAACACATTTATTCAGAAACCAACCTCACCGAGCTCAGCTGAACCCACTCTTCACTCTGTGGGCGAAGGATTGCAACCACAGTTCACCCTAGGTCTCCCAAGAACACTTCTCTAGCCTCCATATACAATAATTTTTCCAGCTGGAGATCAAAGAGCTGGCTTGTAAAACAGCCTCTCCACTCAGTTTCCCCCAAAGTGATCGCTTATTACAAAATCCTAATTAGGGCAAGAGAGACTGGGAGGTGAAGAATTGCTGGCTGATTACAAGTTGGCATGACTTTCTGCCTTCCCAGGTATCTCCTCTTGACATTTCTCCTCCGCCTGTCTTGCAAGAGCAGAAATGTGAACCCTTGTCAAGTGGGATCAGCCTTAAGAGGAAACCAAGAGATCCAGCCTGAGTGGTAAGGTGATGTCAGCCCCACCAGGTAGACCAGACCATGAAATCAATGCCACGGGATGATTACAACTACCTTTATTGATATTGGCTATAAGAACATTCTGTAGGATTGTGCTGTTCCTCCTCCTCCTCCTCTTATACTCCAATGAATTAGGGAGGTACCCCCCTGAGCTCCTTCCAAATGTTATCTCAATAGAAGTGAATACATGTAGCTCAGGGTTGAACTGTGGAGTCCTTGGGGTTCTCTGAGCTTGGTTGTTTTCTTGCAAACGTTTCATTACCCGGCTAGGTAACATTTTCAGTGCTAGAATGGACAGTGCTGACAGTTTCCCAGTTGAAACTATGGTTAAGTCTGTCCAACAGACTACTACAACCACATGGCATCTCCGTAGCACACAAACCAACTAAAGCCCTCCAAAACATCTTAAGCAAACCAAAAGACCCAGTAGCCCAAGAAGAAAAAACAAGAGTCATCTACAACATACAGTGTAAGGACTGTAACAGCCACTATGTAGGATAGACAGGCAGAAGGCTTGCAGAGCACATCCATGAACACCAAGTAGCAGTCAGAAGACACGATGAAAACTCCTTAATCTCACAACACATCGACAGACTTAACCATAGTTTCAACTGGGAAACTGTCAGCATCTTAGACCAAGCTAAATCCAAAAATGCAAAGGAATTCTTGGAAGCTTGTTATTCAGACAAGGCAGCCATCAACAGGCACGTAAACAACACCTACACACTATTCAAAAGAGACACTAGAAAGGAAAACAAAAGACCAGAACATCTCCTCACCAGCAATCATCACCCAGATAAGCAGAGATTAACACCAAGATTACCAACAGACATACAATCAAGC
The DNA here is from genome assembly GCA_030867105.1 of Liasis olivaceus. Taxonomy (NCBI): domain Eukaryota; kingdom Metazoa; phylum Chordata; class Lepidosauria; order Squamata; family Pythonidae; genus Liasis; species Liasis olivaceus. The sequence continues at coordinate 19,029,401 of CM061362.1, read as the reverse complement.
AGTAAACAATACCCTAATCAAGGAACTACCAGAGGGAAAAAATAAAACAATACAAAACCCACACCCCCACCAACACTGGCAGGGCATGCCACAGTATATAAACAGAGAGCAAACCCCATCCCATTCTAGCACTGAAAATGTTACCTAGCTGGGTAATGAATGTTTGCAAGAAAACCAAGCTCAGAGAACCCCAAGAACTCCACAAATGGTATCTCATGGTACTAGACTTTTAAAATGCTTCAGCCCCTTTTGCCTAAGTAACAGTTCCTGCATCTCTCCATCAAGGTCATCTTTCTTACTCTCTACAGGCATTGATCCCAAATTCCCAGACAGAACAGGAAGCTCTGATACTTTCTCCTATTGAAGGCCAAATGTCTACGCTGGAATCTTTTTCTTCACCAGGAAGGTGTTCTACACCAACCCTCCCCAGATTACAGCGCTCCAGGGATGTTGCCTTTCAATTCCCATAAATTCCAGCCACAAAATCCAACACAGTTTGGTGGTACCAGGTTGAAAGGCTGCTCTGCCCACAGCCTCCATAACTTTCGACAGGTGACAGCTTTAAAGAACTGCTGAGTTTCAGGTTTCAGCCAGGGCAGCTTCTGCTCTTACCACTTTTCATCATTTAATGTTCTTCCCTAATCCTACTCTTCCTATGGATCATGACTTCTTCAGCTCTCTTGTTCCAGATCTTCCTACCACTCTTGACCCATTGTCATCTCCACCCTTCCTTCTTTTCTACATTCCCATCATATCTCCTTCCTTTCCTTCCTGACGGCCCTCCCTGTGACATCACAGGATTTCAGCTCGATTTACCACCATCATCATGTCAGTCAACTTGATACGTTGCTGGCTCAAGAAAATATCTTGTCTCCAGGCACTGACCTAGGTGTACACAACCTCTGAGGCCAGTGGACACATTGGGAATTTTGAGAGCATCGTGGGAGTATTCTCACAACAATGCATGGTGTGTACATTTAGACACAAAACGGTCACCAGAAAGCAAACAAGTGAACTTGTTCCTGGTCAGTCTACTCCCCTGGAATGCTTTCTGCCACCATGGCTTACCTTTGGTGCTGAGGGGACCCACTTCCAAGCAAAACACATCTTTATATTCTAGGAATGCTGAGGGAGTTTCATGGGGTTCAAAATACTTCTGGAAATAAAGATGATGCTAGAGTTTTGCTTCCCTTTGGGATCTGCTTGCAAGCCCTTGCTTGAGGTTCCCTCATTGCAAGATGAGTGAAATCAGGCCAGGGATAGGCAATGGGGTCTTTTCAGTGGAGGCTGAGCCATGCTGGAATTGCTTCCCAGGGAAGTTCTTCTGAATGCAGTTTCTTTTCTAATTGCCTCTGAAAAACAATGCCAAATGTTATGTTGCCTTTTTTTGCCTCCTCATCCAGGCCTTCAAGTGGAATGTATAAAGCTAACACAGATGTTTTGCAAACTGATGAATGCTCTCACTATTGTACGCTTAGACCACATTGGTCGTAACTGAGATTTGGAATTCCATACTCTGCTACTTTATTTTCCTTTGGAGAAATATATTGTTTCATCGGTTTTTCACGGCCAAGAACACTAAACTCCCCAGCTGCAGTTGGTCAATTCCTTTTCTGTTGTGCAGTTTGACTTTGGTCCATTTAGGAATGCAGAACACACCAACCCAGAGAGCAGTATCTTCAGAGAGCAAATGCATATTTTTGCATTGATCTAGATCAGTGTCTCTCAACCTTGGCAGCTTTCAGATGTGTGGACTTCAACTCCCAGAATTCCCCAGCCAGCAAGGCTGGCTGGGGAATTCTTGAAGTCCACACATCTGAAAGCTGCCAAGGTTAAGAAACACTGGTCTAGATAATCCAGCCTTATGTACAGTGTTTCCAAAATGTGGAAATATATAAAATCTCAAAAAATGTGAGCTCAGTGGGCTATGCATTCACTCAGGAACAAACAGAACTCTGAACCAGGAGTCATTAATTTGAACTCCTCCTGGAACAAATGCCTCAAGGGGCTTGGGTTTTTCTTTACTGCCTTACACTCCTTCAAGTGTCAAGGACTTCGTTTTCTCCGGCGACCGAGCTGGCTTTGCAGCAACTACTTAAAGTTCCCGTAAAGTCCCAGATGCTGCGTCATCCAGAGGAAGGGGACAGCAATCAACAGAAGAAGCAGACACCATTTCCTGGGACAGCTACCAAAGATGAACACCCGATGTCCCAAATTCCAGGGAGACAACATGGTGGCTTATTGGAGGTACTGATGAAATTCCCCTGGCCACTGTTAGCATCAGAACGGACTTCATGTATCATGCCTTGCAGTCATGTGGCTTGCTTGTTTGTGTAAACTCAACCCCTTTGGCTTGTAAACCATGACTGATGGCTTTGTTCGCCAACTGTGGGTTATTCAACAAGTCATGGCTAAGCAAATTGGGCCTTTGTGCAATGTATGAACCCAGCCACAAAGCAAAAGGGAAAAACAGAATGCAATTAATAAATCAAACAAGCCCCTAATTCTTAACATTGAAAAAAATGCTTGTGCTCTCAAGTTAAATTAAATCATTGTAATAGTGTAATTTCTTCTGTAATACCATAAGTTCCTTGCCAGTTCAGCAGAATATTGTCTCTTATAGTGGCAAAGCCTACTTTCCTGCAAAGAGATAACAACTCCTTTCTGAAGCAAAACAGAAACTCATTCTGTGCTGAATTTGGCGTGCCTAATGCTGTCAACCAGCTTATTGCTGGGTATTATTCCAGATGAACAGCAGCTTTTTCCACTTTTTGCCAAAAAGGGTGTGACATTTTCAAGAGAATCTTGGATTCCTCTGCAGCTTCCCGTTTCTATAATCACAACTGCTAGAGAGAGATGCTTTAAAAAATAGGAACAGAATAAAAGATAATGTCCCTGGACTGAACTCCTGTTGACTTTATAGATACATCCCTGTAGATTTCTTCCCAATATAATTAAAAAGATTGGATGTACGGAATATTGCAAAGCATATGGAAAACTTCATGCTATTCAGGCACATGGCATTAGCTGTCTAGTTATAATGGAGAGCATGCACTTTGTCAGGATCCCCCGAGATCAAACTAACCATTTCCTCATGACTAAATTAAATTTCACTGAGTTTAATGGGTCTACCCTAAGAATTACTTAGGATCCAACCCAAAGAATTTGTATCTCACCTTTCTCTAAGGCTGAAAACAACAATTACAATAGCAGCAAAATCTCAGTTGGCGTGTCACAACTGAAAGGACTCTTTCTTTTATACTCAGCAACCTGTAGAACAGTAAAAAGAGCCTTAGAAGCTTAGCAAAGGATCTGAACAGTCTATATGGAAGGCATCCTTCAGAAACTCCAGTCCCAGATTTGAAAGATTGAGTGACACAGGCTAAAATCCTGTCAGCCTCCAAGTGAAATTCAGCGTCACATCACCAGCATACCCATCAAGTGGGTGAGAGGGATATAAACTGCCTTAGCATATTATGCATCCTGAGAAGAAAGTCATGAGGTCCCATCTCTCATAACACTAGATCTCAACATTTTTCAAAGACTTTGATGTTTTCTTGTAGGAAGGTATGAGACTCTTCTTGATCTTAACACACAGCTGTTCAGCTGAACTGGATTAGATCTGGCCTATAGCTACAACTTCACACAGCTCCAGAAGTATAACTGTTATCCTATTAACAGCTACATATAGTAGCCTTCCCCAGGTTAACATCTTCCAGATGCATTGGGAACACATCGCCCTGCTAACTGGGAAATCTGGCCATTCGGTTGAAGAAAGTTGATCCTGAAGATCTAGCTCATTCTAGGACTTAATGCAAAGGAATCTGCTCTCCTCTCCCCCTTTCAGGGAAACCCAAATAAATTAGACAGGAAGCGGTTGGCGGAAGAGGCTGTGACCTTGGGTGAGTTTTGACTCTTGATTGATATTAAGCAGGGAATCAGTACAGCAGCTGCGGTGTAAGGAGAAAAACCTTGGGAGATATTTTCATCCCCAGGACTCTGCTCTTCCTCATGAGGTCAGCACCACTCACCATCTGCTGCTTGATGTAAGCAAAGTTAGTCATGTTGGCTGAACCGGAAACGGGGCGGGGTGGAGGCTTCAGAGCTGCCTGTTGCTGGCTTAGGGGTGCAGCTGCTTTCCTGTGCCAACTTTGGGGAAGGAAAAGGATGCTGAATGTATGAAGGGTCATTCTGCTTGTCGTTTGTCCAGCTGCCTTGCAGTCCTTGGCAGCTATCCAAAGTTTCAGGCGGAAGCCATTCTGAACTCTACTTCTGAAGAAAGTTTTGAGGATCAAATTGGAAAGCTTTGGTAAGCTAAGCTTATTAATAATGCACAAACCAACCACTGGCCTGCCAGGCCCAGTATGAATTACTCAGACTAGCGGTGGGTCTTCTACAAATTGAGAAGGGATTTGTCCTACCACTGGCTGCCTGAATCTCGTTAGAAACTGGAAATTTTGAAATGGCTTCTGTGTAAATATTTGCAAGATATTGTTGCAAAGCCAGTGAGCACCAATTCCCAAAAGACAAACAGAAAATCTCATGTAGGGTTCCTTGAGGGAAGTCTCACTATGTTGAATACCATTGCAGCTGAAAACTCATTATTGCTTTTTAAATACACAAAGCACATTGCTTCTCAAGCTGGCAGAACCTAATTCAAAACAGGATCAAGGAAATGAGCATATTGCTGATTTGGAGTGTCCGGGAGTGAGTGCTGCTGATGAATATGAAACTGGCAGCATGTTCCAAGTGCCAAAGCAATTCTGGTAAAATTCCACTCATTAAAATGCAATTAAATTTAAGGTCAGAGCAAATCAAGTGTTAATCATATTTAATGAAGCCAATGTTAGGAAAGCACATTAATTCTCTTTTTTAAAACACTTCTGTAGAAAATGTAGCATTTTCTCAAATCAGAGTCATTAGAGCCAGCCAGTGGCTCACATTACATTCGTCTCCATGAAGAAAAAGAGGGACCTGCTACCCATTCCTCTTCTTCAACCTGCAGATTAGGGAAATCCCGTGAATTATTGCCATAAAGTAGAAGAAATCTCATTTTGGCATATTCAGATGTGTTTTGAATTGATCGAGAAGCCTAATGTTCTCAACACAAAAAGGAAATTAAATTGAAGTGCCTTTGGTTTTAAAAATATGCATTAAGATGTGTTTTGGGGGTTTAAATTAGACCCTTATTTATTTTAAAATAAATGCATTAATTGGATAGGAGGATTTCAACTATTTATCTACAGTTGTTATCACATAAAATAAGCTGATTCAAACATCATGATGCAAGTCTAACTCTGATTTATTAACAGCCTTCCCAAATCTGGGGCCATTCAAACGTTTTGGATTTTAATTCTCATATTCCCTCTTTGGCCTGGGAAATATGAACGTTTCTGTCCTAGAATATCTAGAAGGCATCAGGCTGGCAAAGGCTGGAGTGGATAAGAGCAGGTTGAACAAGTCACAAGTGTAAGGCAGAATCACTACATGCCGTAGTTCCTTGCAGCTACCTATATATTTTTATCCTATTACTAACCAGCAACTCAGATCAGACCACTGAATGAGAAATGATACTGCACCTTAATCTGAATCGGAGGTTCTCTGTGGTTGCCAAAAAATGGGGCAGATTGCCCACAATCCTGCCCAGATCAGCTCTTTTGACAGCTTCTGGTTTTCACATCATATATCAAAGTTCTAACAGAAGAGACTATCTGTAGCTCAAAGTTGAACTGTGGAGCATTTGGTGCTCTCTGAGCTTGGCTGTTTTCTTGCAGACGTTTCGCTACCCGACCAGGTAACATCATCAGTGTGAGTGAAGGTGGGGTTTGCTCCGTGTTAATTCCCTAATGTTTTTGGATTTAGCATGGTTTAGGATGGTCACAGTTTCCCAGTTGGAACTATGGTTGAGTCTGTCCATGTGCTGTGAAATTAAGGAGTTTTCATCGTGTCTTCTGACTGCTAGTTGGTGTTCATTGACACTAGGGAATTCCTTGGAAGCTTGGCATTCAGACCAATCAGCCATCAATAGGCACACAGAGATAAACCGCACATTTACACACCATTCAAAAGAGACAATAAAAAAGCTAAGGAGGAAACCAAAAGACCAGAGCACATCCTCTCCAGCAGCCCACACCCAGATAAACAGGGATTAACACCAGGAAAAAAATCAAGCAGAAAACAATACCCTGATCAAGGAACCAAAACTGGCAGGGCAAGCTATTGTATATAAACAGGGAGCAAACCCCACACTCACTCGCACTGATGTTACCTCGTCAGGTAATGAAACTTCTGCAGGCAGGCAACCGAGCTCAGAGAGCACCCAGGACTATATCAAAGTGAACCTCTCACATCATATACAGAGGTAAATCTCTCATATGGAGGCACTTTCCCAATCTCAGGCACTTCCTTTACCACTTTACCACTTCCAGACCTTTCCTTTACCACTGAATCTTGCTAAAAACTGGAGCAAGGGAGCAGCATGTGCTCCCTGGATGGTTGTTTTTTTTTAAATTTTATTTTAGCTTTCACTGTTACAAAACTGTATTTTTAATGGTTAAAAGGAAAAAGTGAACTTTTCGGCTACTCAGAAAATAGTACAAAATAAATAGATACCCTTTTTTACATCATTTATTTCTTAGGGATCATCACATATTACCAGAAAAAGGGAAGAAATGTAATCCCCCTCCCCCACATACAGACACTTTGTGCACTTCCTGGTCTTGAGAGAGAGATTTGAGTAAGACTACTGCATACAACAAACTAAGTAGCATGCTACAAAAAAAGTTGGACTAAAATGGACATGAAGATCTTATATTTTTAATACCAGAAGAAGAAGAGAGGGTGGCCTGTCTTCTTCTCACCAAGTGGTGACCAGGTCAGGTGGAAGCTCAGGAGCCTTTGTGTTTGGCAGGACTAACATGAAACCAAGGAGAAAGAGGCAGGAAAACACTCTCCTCCAGAGCATGTGAGAGAAACCGTTTCGGAGCTTAGTTTTCATCACAACAAAATACAACTTTGATTTAAATGAGAACGAAGCATTGCCATTGCACTGCTAAGTGTAGTTTGTCCATGGCCAGTGGATTAATGATAAGGAATGGGGGACAGGGCAGTGGACGTTTGCTCAGAAAAACTGGCTGAGAGGATGCCGTTGTCTTATCGGCGGCTTCTCTGTCCCACAAAAAAGTCCTCAAGCATTAAGCAAGAACTGGAGCCTATCCCCAGATTCTTGCCTTCTATTCCTTGGCTTAGTTCCACAATGGCTCTCATTCCATGCTTCTTTATCCCTTTAAGAAAAACATCCTAGAGACTGCAGATAAAAAAGAAGAGGAGGAGAAAGATGGATCAGAAAATGACATGGGATAATATCTGTGAAGGTATCTTTGGAGAGATAAGTCCAGCTTGACTAAGGTACACGGAGAGATTGTGCCTTGGGAGACAAATTGGAAATGTCACCTAGATCTACACATCTACTAGCAGATATGAATTGTTAACATACATGACCTGTTTTGAAATCACTTTCACTATCTCCTAGTTTGTTTCCATACAAAATGCTGATCTTGATTTTTGAGCATTCTTTAAAGGCCTTTCTGCAGTTGTCCCTGCAATAGCCCATTGAACTTTATCCCATTAAAGCAGAGGTGGTCAGTCTTTTAGTGCCTGAAGGCTGCCCTTAATTTCTTACTAAAAACTCAGTGAGGAGGAGGAGTAGATATCTTTATTTTTGGCAATTATGCCATCAAATTTCAGCAGAGTAGTCAAGGGGTGGGCCTTTTCTTATCCCGCACTATGTTCCATTACTAGGAAGTCTGTTTTATTCCCCCATCCTACAAGATGCATCAAAATTCCCACAGGATTGCCTGTCGATATGACCTAGTGCACAGTACGAGCATTGAAAGCTCTCTAGACTTCATGTCTACCAGTGATAACTTCACTCTAAACATTCTCCTCCTTCACTTTTACCATCCTCTCTCACTGAAGGAAACTGCTAAGAAAACACCAAAAGGAGTTTTCATGAGTACCAGCTCAACATTCTTATTGGGGGGAATCCCACCCGTTGGGAATCAGCATTGTTAACTGCCTCATCTGTGTTATTTTTAGGTAGTAAGACTATGTCTTCAATGGAAAAAAAATAAGGAAGAAAGAGACAAGTTTGGCCTGGGGCTTTTTGTTGTTGTCATTTCTAGTAGTTGAAACCAGAATCCAATTTTTCCAGAAGCAAACCACACTTCCATTTGGATACCCCAGGGAATGTTCTTATCCTCTCCCAGGATCTGTCATAGGAAGAGAAATGGATACTAGGAGACTTCTGGGTGTCTGAAACCTTGGGCAGACCTTGGCTGAAAAGGGGAATTCAATGGAAAACATCTGCCCTCTACCCTCAGCTGCCCTCCCAGTGCCTGTCTAAAGGGAAATGCCATGTTCTGTCACTGTTTCCCCAGCATGAATTCCCCAAGTCTGCCTTGGCAGCCTACAGGCAGGCCCACCCCACCCCTCCAAAAGAAATGCTTTGTCAAAAGAAGGTGGCCGATGAGCTGCGGAAGAATCCCTGACTTGCATCCACAAGCTGTTTCCCTTCATCAAAGAGCAGCAGAAGTGTGGCTGCTGTATCCTGCAGGGAGCAGGGCTGGCTTAGAACGGTTGTCTGCTCCATCTGGCCACTTGCTGGAAGGGCAGTGGGCTCTCCACGTATGCCAAGGGATAATGGCGAGCGTGCAATTAATAGCACTTGGCAGTTATTATCAAAGGTCAGACTCGGAAAGGTTGGGTACTTCTGGCTTCTCCAGCACAGATGGACCTGAATTAAAATGGCATTTGATTTTTAGACTAGCAATTCACAACACATAATACAAGAATTTAGCCTTATGGATTTAGAGTAAAAAAAGAAACAAAGGAACTATGCTTTTGTTTTGTTTCTGTTTTTTTTTTAAGGATACAGAGTTTAAGGATACAGAGATACAAAGATATAAACATTACCGAAAGTAACTAAAGCACCGTGGGAGGTTTTGTTATCTATTAACAAATACTAAGAGTTCAGTATTGTTGCACGTGACTTTGTAAGATTTGGGGCAAGATTTCAATTCAGCTCTGAGTTGCAAGTCATTGCAAGAGGTCCTGATCAGGTAGAAACTCACCAAGTTATTAACGTTCAAGATGGTTTACAACTTCCCGGACTGTAGCTATAAGATTCTCATTCTCTTGTGGGTTTGCCAGAATAATGTTGTGCAGCCGATTCATGTAGGAATCAATAGTGTCTAATGTGGGGGTCTCCCCACTCCCTGAAAAACAGAAAGAGAAGGGCAACCTCTTGGCAACTGCACTCAAAAGGGACACACGTTGCTCACATCTACAGGGCATCACTAGCCATGTTTGCAAAATGGAAGGATTCCATGGGGCCCCACTGCAGCACCTGAAGGCAACCACAGTCCTGCCAACACAACCCTTGATAGCAGTCAAGCTCTCTGCTCTTCTTTTTAGATTATTTCCAACAAAACAAAACTGAACAGTAAGCTGGCGTGCTGCAAAGCAAAGCATCAGCCTCAAGCATGACCCATGTTTCCAGCGGTTCTTCTGAGCCCCAGAGATTCTAGAATAGTGTTTCTCAACCGTGGCAACTTGAAAATGTGTGGACTTCAACTCCCAGAATTCTCCAGCAGGTTGAGAAACATTGTTCTAGAAGCACCCTCAGGAAACAAATGGCTAAGAGGGCTATTGCCGAGGACTGTATTTGCCTTCTGGCAAATGGTGTTTCCTATTTTGGCAACCCTCTTAGGAGAGTGCCTACCAGAGGCTCTCCTTATTCCAGAGGTGACCCCTAAACATTCAGGACCCCTCATGCATTGGGTGATTGCATTTAAGTTCCAACTGGCAGCAGCATTCAGATGTGTATCCTGGAGGACAATTTTGAAACATTCTCCAAATATATCTCTAAATTTGAAATATCAAAGGGTTCAGAACCAAGCCCCAAAAGAAATCTAATCCCTGAATAAAGTGCTGTGATCAGATAGTAGACTTAACCCAAAGGGGTAGGCGGTGCTTCTACTGAAGGCCTGTTCACCTGGTAAGGGAACACCAGCAAAGCTACTCGTTAGAGCCTGCCGTAAGGTTTCCAAGTGCTGCTGCAGCACAGTGTTGCGACTACGCTCATGGATCACGTCCACCTCCAGCTTCTCCACAGCGGTCCTCATGCTCTCCACGTGCTTCTGCAGGGCAGCGTTTCTTTCCTCAAACTCCATGTTGGATTTGCGCAACTGACGCAGCTCGGCTTCTCGGGCTGACAACAACAAACAAGACTGACAAACCCGTATCTAAAATTCAGAAGATCGGAACGAGTGGGAAAAGGTTTGGCCCACTGATTCTTCCCCTCTTTTCTCATCTCTTGATCACCCACGTTTCAAGCACATGGATCAATATGATCAGTTCAAGGAAAGGGAAGATAAAGGGTTTTATAGAATTAGAGATGTGATTATTGATAAGAAGCTAATTTCTGCTTAATGTATTCTGCAGAAGAACTAGTCAGAAGTTCCAGCAGTTTCAAATGAAACAAGCACAACATTTTCTTCTTAAACTCAGCTTACCATCAGGAACATTAACCATGTTTGAAGAATGCTATATAGCTGCATCAATAACATCTACAAATTTTATCCCAAATATAGAAGTTCCCTTTAAAGTCTTTAAAAATAGGGGAAGAAGACTTGTGATTTGGTCTGATGAGTCATTTTGGAATTCTATTTAAGACAAAATTACTTTTAAATTAATTTTAGCAAGTAATTGAGAAATTATTATAAAAATGTTCAGAGATGGTCCTACATGCCCTTAGCATTTCATTATATTAAATGAAGATTTTCTAAACTGTGTTGGAGGATTTCTAATCAAATGGTTACATATTATTAACTCTGATCAAAGGTTTCTAAGGAAACTGGAAAAAATTATGCAGTAGTCTTCAATAATTAATGCTAGCGTAAGTTTACTGCCCATCTTTTCCAGGACGTACAAAATGGCAAACATTAGAGATGTGCAGATCTGAAGTGGGCACCCTTACTTTACCTGTCCTCAGCTCCATCAAGGAGCTATACCTTTTCCTGTATTGGGCTCAAGAAAATCTGTGTTTCCTGAACTTAAGTGTACATTTTCCTATGCTTGCACAACTACTGTGTGAGCTCAGAGAACGGCGCAGCTCCTGTAGGGAGACATTGACAGGTACCATGAGGGTGCCTGCTTTGGATCCAACCACTGCATACTTCTGGCAAAGGTAACATCTTAATTCAACTGTAATTAGCTGCTAGATTTACTATAGCAAAGCAACAGAAAAGTATATCTTTCTTTGGATCACGTCATCTGTTTTTTAATTAAGTAATCCTGCAAGTTCTATACGTTCATTTGACCTTGACAGGTACTAATGGACTTGTCCACTTATCCTGTCTGCTTCCACTGTACCAACTCTGATGTCATAGGCCAGGGAGAACTGCAAAATCCAAAAGGAAATTTTTTTCTGCTTCCCCAGAGATAAGTCCTATGGAATGCAATGGCAGCCCAGAATAGACATATATAGCATTGCTCCATCACATATCAAAATTTTGAGAACACACGTAAAATATGTCAGCAGAAGGAGAAAGAGAATAAGAATGTTTATTTTATTCTGCTCACCTTTACTGTGGTTTAAAAACTCTTCTGTAAATATTGGAATATCAAAAACTGACCTCTCCTTTGTATCAGGTTCCTTCTGCAATCAGACAAGTTTACATCTTGAAAATCCACAATATGAAACAACTTTGAAGACATTAACCCTTTCAATGTATTAGTCAAATGAAGGATATTATGATAAGGAAGCATGTAGATTTTCAGGCCTGCTCCACACATCATCTTCTAACATGCATGCACTGAATGTAGTAATCTGCAAAAAAAATCCTGCACACAAACTGTTTCTTGCATATAGGGATTTCACATAATTGGGACACCCCTTCAACTAGGTATGCCACCCATGTAGACCCAAATAGCCCCCCATGGACTGGTGTCCCTATATAAACAAATGCACTCAACACAGAGATTGGAGGAAAAAGGCAAAACGGTGAAGGCAAGGTTGAAAGTACAGAGTTCTTAGCTAAAACAGGCAGAAGGATACTAGGCTGGGGAAGGCTGAATTACAAGCTAAAATATGCATGGGGTTCAGGAAAATAGCTTTACAAAAACCCAATATTTCTGTTGTTCAAATTCTCAGATATTAAGTCAGGAATCTTGGCTTTCACAGCTGGCACTTGTAATTCCTCTGTTACCTTTGCTGTAACAACTGCAGTCAAAACAATTGTGCAATAATTAAAGCGGTTGGCAAAGAGGAGGATTTTCAAATAACTGAAGTATCCTGGCCACCAGCAAGATATATCACGCAGAGATGACTCTTTTGCTTTGCTAGGGTTGTGGCCTTTTTTAGGTTGAACACCTTAGATTTTAAATGAAGTGTCAAACACAGCTTGGAACCAAGCTAAGTGCTTAAGAGCCTACAAGGGAACTCTGGCATCTGAAATCTCAGTGCTTCATACTGGGAACATCTCTCATATAAGAATTTGGTAGAGGTAAACAGAGAAGTTCTTGGCAGACCTTTAAGAGAGAGACAACCCCTCCATGGAACATTTGAAAGCTCTTTGTGTGTTTGCTGGAGCAAGTCACAAGGCAGGTGTGACTTCTAAGAAAGAAAAGTAATTCATCTTGTAATGAACGGTAAAGGGAACTAGAAATTCAGTCACAAGGAGACATCAGGGAAAGAAAAAACAAACAAAAAACCCCCTCTAAAACTAGAGGAAGCAGGATGTCATATACTTCCTGTCTGATGTCCACAATCTGTCAACCATAGCCATTCTGATCAAAAATAACATTTTGAAATAATAATAGTAATATATTTATCTGGCATGTAGTTTGTTAAAAAAACGCCTACAATAACCATTTGATAGTTTGTGGTAAGACTCCTGCCTTGTCATGACAGATCAAACCCAGATACAATGGGGTGGGGGAGAGGGAGGCAACTGTCCCCAACACGGTGCTCTCCAATTATCTTTAATCTTCAGTTAAAGTTATGGGTAACAATGCTGGGAAAGACTTTTGCCTCAATTTTTAAGAAGCACAGTTCCTCAGCAATGAGCTAGATGGGCCTTCTGTACAAGGCAGATTCATATGTCCTTGAATTCAAGAAGCTACCCCAGAAACCTCAATGGACTGGGGAGAAGTTCATCCCCTCCACCCACACCCATTCCCCTGCCTCAGTCTGTTCTTCCAGCCCCAGCATGGAAAACTTTTAGGGGAGGGCTTGTTTTGCAATGGCCACTTCTGAATGCCCTGTACTCAAAGTGGTTCACAATCATGCCCAACATCAAACAGCAAGAAGTATATCAACAATGAAGAAATGAATTACTTAGTCCACTAAACAACATTATCCATAACATTTCTACTTAAAGAACAATCTAATAAGCAGTGTCACAATAAAATTCATTATAAAAGAACATACAAGATACTGAAGAGGCAGAAGGTGAATGTTTGCCTAAGGCAGCAATACAGTTTAAACCAGCTTTCATTAGACCCCAAAGAAAACCGGCGCTAAAAGCTGTGGGAATGACTTACTCTTTAAGAATTGATGAAGGGGGGCACCAGTGACAAAATACTGCTCTCCCTAGGATAGAGATTCACCACATGTACCCTCCCCACTGCAAGCCATTAAGTCATAGAGATCAGGCAAAGAAATTCTGCTTAATGGAAGAACATTAATGAAAACCATCAGTACCTTTCCATTATCAAGTACATTACTCCAACATGTAAAGAATCCCCTGGGGGTCTCCTACAACTTAAACCACTCATGGGATTAAAATCATACAGATTTCATTACCACTTCATTGAAAAGGACTAATTTGTTCAGGCTGAATGTCATGGTGTCATTTATCATAGATTAGAAGAGAAACTCAAATCTGATGGCTGCTTTCATTGTCCTTAAAATGAGATTCAGGAACACGTGAACTGAGTTGTCAGTGTAGAAAGAATGTCATTGTGTGCCTAATACAGGCCTTGGTTCTGAGGTTCCAAGAATTATCTGAATCCTGACAGTATCAGTAGAGCTATAAGATCCATGGAAAGAAAATAACGAAAGGAAAATATTTTCTTCAGCTAAGTATATTCTGACATTTTCATAATCTCCCATTTTGTATCATTCCTAGTCATCTGATCACCTTTCAGTTCAGTTGCTGCTCTTTCACAAGCCTGGTACACACAAGATGCTAACTCTTAGCATGATTTTGGCTTATATAGCATGGCTTCTGCCTTAGTGTGTTGTGGGAACCCAGTTTATTTTGAGTTATTCATTATGCTCCAGTTAAGCAAAGCATGGGTTAGCACAATGTGTGAACTGGGCCATTGTATATGATAAATGTTCTTAATCCAAACAATTCAAGCATTTGCTCAGGGCACTATTTTTAGGAGTAACAGAAACCATGTTTCTGTCATAGCAGATTTATGTGGTAAGAAAACTCACACCTTATAAACATCTCTTCTCGACAGGGAATGGGATTGTGAAGCACCTTATTTATACTGGCCATTGAAACAGACCAATTTGCTTTTGGAGAATCCACAAAAAAGCACAGCTCTGCTGTAAGTCAAGACACATGAATTCTAGCTAGATAAATGCAGAAAACAGCAATCAACACTTGGTGTGGTCATTGACTGTATTTTAAAAAAAATATATTTTGAAAAAAATGGAATTAACAGGGTCAAGAATCCCAAACCTGCTTAAGAATAACTGTGGAATGTATTTCCTAGAACCCTGCTTTTTCATTTTGCTTTATGAAAGTTGTCATCTGGCCCAAGAGACTCGCTGCAATGCTCCTTGTTGATTTAGGGCTGTTATGAGCGCAGCACTCCCAAACTAGGAATGTAAACCCAATTCTTTATTAAATAGTTATATAGTACCTCTAAGGGCCATCCAGCATTCTCAAGGCTGCAAAAAAGAATAATACTAATGTTCTAGAAAATGCTGCACTGGCATAAAATGCCACGTACTACCCAAACAGTAACAGCAGTAACAGTTTTTAAACACTTGAACCAGAACTTTAAAGCCAGGAGTTCTCTGAGGATGGGCCCACTGCTAAAAAGACATTGTCTTTTGTGCTTGCTCGCCTGACACCACACTGGCAGGCCAATGAATATGGAATTGTTCTTTATGGCAGTCAAGCTTGCAGGAAGTGATACTATTGGAAAGAGCCATGTAGGCATGCTGTTCAGTAAGGAAATGAGGTAACCCAACAACCATGATCCTGGCGCCAGCTGCTGAGAAATTCCAGAGGAATAACAAGGTTCCATTCCACCACCACCACCCATTTCCTAGGGTACATTACTCAGTAGGGCAATCCAGTGGATCCAAATCATCTGAACTGCAAAAGACCATGTAGGCATCACTACTGGAATCTTGGTACTTCTATACCAAAACATGGTGATCTCTCCTTTGCTCAACATCACACAATACCCACAATGCTGCTCTTGTTTTCTTTTAAGGTTTGAGACTAGGTTTTGCAGAATCTTAAGCTATTGGTCCAGCAGATCTACCAGCGGACAGGACCGAGATTAATCATAACCTTTGCACATGTCTATGAGATGACATTTCATACTGTTTCATATGGCATTTTGTACAGGCCTGCTTATTAACTATATAGGGCCCCAATGTCCCTTCAATTAATTCCAACAACTATTAATGAAAAAAGAATCAGCTCTGGATGTCATCAAAACAAGTGAAGTATTTACCTGATGGTCATGGGAAGCTTGTCGTGTTCCTTCTGAAACAGACAGATTAGGAGTAAATTGAGTTCCATGGGAGAAAAAAATGTGTCAATATTTTAGACTCCCATTTAAATGCCGTTCTCTTGTTATACTTCAGATTCATATGAAGATAGCAATTCAGAGTTCTTTTTAGCTAACAAAATACAGTAACTCTTATGAGTAGCATAGACAAAAAAAAGGCAGAGCGGGTAACTACATCAGTCCTATCAACCTGGCACCTCCAGATGGGTCGCAAATATAGCTCCTAAAATTCCTACCCAGCATGCTAACTGGAAAATCAGGAATACATCTGAAGAGCATTAGGTTGGAAAAAACACTAACCCATGTGCTGAGCAAGCCCCAGAGTGTGCAATGTACTCTGATGCACAATCTACCTCCACAGTGGGGCTCAAAAGGAGAAGAAGGGTACCCCATATCAAGAACAAAGGTCCAGATTTGTTCTCATTGCAGTTCCCTCAACTGCAAAGTGTTTTCCTTTCCCAGAAGCAATAACTGGTAGTCATTTATATATATATGGAGGTAAATAAAAGAATATAGTAGAAGTTATTATTGAACGAACAGTGAAACCTTGCACTGTTAACCTGACAAAAATATCATTCAGAATGAAACCCAACTGCTCCTGCAGTCAAGGAAGGAGACAGCAATCCACCCAGACAACAAAGAAGACTGCCTGCCACCCATCTCCACATCTTATCATGTCAGCAGTATCTTCTACAACTGGAGCCACACAACCTTCTAGGCCCCAATGGCCTTGCTCCAAAAGCACAGGTTTTCTGAGAAATTCCAGAGAATAAGAACAATTGTGTTTTATTGTGTACGTTATCCTGATAATGCCTGTATGATTATCAGATATGAGATACTGTAAGAAAAAAGAAGAACAAGTGGATTCACAATAAGGTACTGCAAACGTTATCTATCAACTACACAATGAGCCTGAAGTAGACTGGCGAAGAGTTCTAATGGCCCTGTCTGTTACTTTTAGGGTTTCTGTACTCTAATGCCATACCTGGCCGATGTGATTTGCCTTTTTGTCTGTCCTGGGCTTTCCTGCTGAAGACTTTGTAAGCCTCTGTCTTCTGGTACTGCTCCAACTCCCTCATGTAGCGCTCCTTATCTCTATCGGCTTCGTCAAGGTAGCGCTGCAACAAGAGAACAATCACTCCTCTGTTCTTGGTAAATTGGGTGAGGAAGCCAGAAAGTTGAAATTCAGCCATCGTCTCTGGTTAACCAAAGAATGTGAAGGGGTGCTGAATACTAAGAGTTGGCATGGTAAAAAAGCAGCAGAGTTCCTTTTCGGTACCATCCGTATGTCAACATCAACCCACAGTTAGGCATTTCATTCATTGTTCCTCAGCTCTGACCCTCTCAGCTTCAGGATGTAGGCTGTTCCTATCATTTCCTGAATGCATAAAACAATCCTGCAAGCCTCCCTGTGACCAGCCATGAGTAACTCAGAATAGGTCAATCTGAATACAGAGTACCTGTACCCCTGGCTTTATTAAAGGTTTAAACTACAGCTTTGGAACTCTTGGGATGGGAGATGGGCTGATTGACTGAGTGAGTGAGTGAGTGAGTGAGTGAGAGAGATGGGGGGTATAAAACAGAAGAAGATGTTTATCTCAGGTTTAATTTCACAACTGCTAGTTTCATACTGCTATCTTAGCCTATCCTATTTAGAAAGCAGCGAGAAATAAGACAAATATGAGCAACGGCATTTATTCTAGAAGGCGCAGCAGAATAGAAAAGCAAAGGGACCCAGCTTCTACTTGTCCACAAAAGACAAAGCAAATGTGTCCTTGATGGGTTGAGGCACCTTTTATTTGAGGCAGAGGCTCCACACAAAAAATATCCCCTACAATCCATTGCATTTCTGCCAATATAATTCTGTGGTGTAGCCTGAATACTAAATCCATCCAAAGTGAGGCAAAATGGCAACAGGCATCAAGCAAAGAGATGCATGCAGAGGCATCAAGGTCCCATTTTCAAAGAAAATCAGAAACTGGAAAGATTAGCAGAGCTGGTCTCAAGTTACCAACATGTCAGGTCACTGACATTTATGGTTTCTATATTAGTAAATTATCCTTTCTTCTTCCCTTTTGCTCTTTTAGAGACACTCCAACAGTACAGGGGTAACAGAGCAATCTACTGCTACTTAAATTACCCTTCTCAACTGGACATGAAACCCACATTATCTAGATCACCAGAGGGGTTCTCAAGGGCCCATCTGTCCAACTTTACCAGCAACGTCAAGTCTGAAACTCTGCTTCTGTCTGGCAATTCTAGCACAAAATCTCAGCTTCGTTTATTTCCATCTTCTTGCCTGATAAGCATGAGCCAGCCAGGTTTAGAGCCCTCTCGTTTCCTCTCAACAGACCCACAGGCCACGCTCAATGCTTGATGACAGGGCCCAGAAATGATGTCATTTTGGGGATCAAGCTGGGCCAACAGTGGGGAATGGGATGAGGAGGTTATGAAAGTCCCTCTCTTCTGGACAGAGCTCCCAAGACATCATCATACTGCACTGGGACTAAACTCTGTTCCATACTCGGTCCTAAGGACTAATAGAAGAGGATCAGCAGGTGGCTGCTGTAGGAATCTGAGTCCTGTAAATGGCTTTTTGGACTTGTCATTTATGGTGTGGTATGGTTTGGGTCTACAATGGTGCTTCCATCTGATCCCTTTATCCACCAAACCAATTCATTTCCCTTAGCTTGCAAGAGAATTACTGACAATACATCTTCAATCCCATATACACTTACATGACAGAAAGCCCTTCTAAAGGCGAGAACTGCCTTACTTTTGAGGAGACACATTCAGGATCACAGTGCCAGAAACACTGCTGGAAGCTACACAAACATGTGAGCCACAGCAGACTTCAAACAAACAAATGTATTAAATAAAGCATGCTCGCCTGTCAGCCAGCTTCTCACAAACCTCCTTTGGGTTTCATTCCTTTGATTAAAAGTAGACTAATGAAGCAAGGCTTCCCATCACAAGTTGATATTTTCTCTACATCATGAGCAGCCTTTCTAAATTATTCTTTTGCACCCTCATTTTCAATCTGCATCCTGTTCAATCTGTTCTTTCAGTTATATCTGTTTTGCCTGAGACACCAGCTGTACAGATGAATCTAACACAGAGTCATTCTATCAGCCTGCTTTGCCATTTCCCTACACTCACTGTGGACAAAGACACATTCGTGCCTGTCACACTTTGCAGTTCTCTCCTGAAGGCTCATTGGGCTACATCGTATGACAGAGAAACTACAGGCCTAAGAGGAAGATGTCTTTTACAAAGCATACTACCCTCTAGTTGGGGTATCCAACAACTGAATATGCCTTCTAGATAGGGTGAAAGTGAACGCATATCCTTCCTAGGACAGAAATGTCCTCCACGTCCTATCTCATTCTTTTTTTTTTTATTTGAAATGGGAAGATAAATGTTTATATCAGCTAAATATCTAGTTTAAATCAACCCTACTAGGTTGGGGGTGCTGAGTTAGGGGGACTCTGGATCCACTGAATTCTCCTCCTGAATTTGGGGGCTTTCACAAGCTGGTGAGAGGAGGAAGGTTTGAGGACCTGATACTGAATTCAGTACTTCAAGGACAGAGCTCAGTCTCCAACTTTGGTGAAGGGGGGAATCAGGCAAATACTATAGATTGAATCTTTGGATTCTTTTTCTCTTTGGTTTCCCAACAGAAGTTTGAGGATATAATAAAATGTCATAAAACATGCCATAAATGGAAAGGCAGATACAGTAGTACCCGTTTTTCCTCAGGAGGGAGTTTGCTCCATTCGTTGCCCAACATCCTGGTGATTTCTGGAAATGGAACTTCAGGTCTCTTGGCTCGAAGCTGCTCCCGCCGCTCATTCATAAATCTCACGTACCCCGTGAGGGGAGATTTGGGAGCATTGCTGTCCCTTAAAGGTTTCTTCCTCTTCCGCCCTTTAGACCAGCCTCCTCTCTTGGCTCTTTGCTGTAAGAGAACAGAAAATTCAAAACAAATCATTTGTTTTAAAAGGACATTATCATCTCCCACGTTCTCATAAACTACATAAGGCTTTAATTAAGCTATTTCAAAGGACAACTTCTGTTTCAGTCCAATAATCAGAATCTGCTAGGAAGTTATTTGTAGATGACATCCCTTTACTGAGCTCCCGCAAGAGGAGGATTGCTAATTAAAATATAAATAATCAATTCTCCATTTAAAAGAAAAGATGAATGGATAGAATATTCAGGTGGAGGAGGAAATCTTAGACTTGTTCCAGTAATTTCCACTCACCTCCTCCTCAGGCCTCATTTCACTATTTTCAGCTTTATTAAATGACTCATTTCGTAACAGTTGATTTTGCAAGACATCTTCTGCAAAATCTGGATTGTTGGCAGCCTGGGAGGCACTGCCACAGCACGATCCTTCTGAATGATTTACCCTGAAAAAAAGTCAGATAATCATACAAGATACTCCCACTCTTATTGTCACAAAATGTAAGTACTCATGCACAAACTTATTCTATCCACTAGGCCTCCAAATGTCGTAACTGAGAAATGTTCAGAGATGGCATTGCAAAGAGTAGTTGATAAGGGCCTGTTAATTGTAAAAGTTAGGTACAAATGTGCCCTTGCTCATTACAGTTGATAAGAATGATTTATGACCTCAACAGGGCGCATTTCAAGGAAAGCAATTTTGTCTGTAGTAAGAACAGAAGCTCAGCTTCTTCTCCATGTACAAAGGGCTGAATCGTCACAGGAGAACCAAAGGCAAAAACAATGTTTTATTATTCTGTATGTTTCAGGCAACATTTCTAACTATGCTTATGATGCTAACTTTCCTCTCACTTATTTTCACACAATTGCTTGCTGTTACACTTAACAAGAATAACGGATTTTCTTTTTTAAAAATAAAAGCCTTGGAGTGATATGAAACACAACAGCATGTTTCACAGTGTTCTGAGCCCATCTTAATAAGTTGCTGGGCACAGCATATTTATCCGTCTGAAAACAGCTCACAGATAAAAGTACCCATTTCAGCTGCAATCGCTTGCAGCTTGGGTATTCTCTCCCCTCTTCCCCATCAGGCCAGAGCTAGAGAAAGGTAGGGGACAAATTCATCAGATAAATCCATTTTTTTTTATTCCTTCCCTACAAATCCAGCAGAGATCTTAGGCCTATGCTAAGATGAGCCATTCAAAGTGAGAGTAGCCAAACTTGATTAATGCCACTGTAATTCAAATCTCACTAGACTTTAAATGCTCATTTTATTGCACTATATGTAGATGGAGGAATGTAATGGCAGTGAGAACTGGAAGACAATCCTTGTTTCCTGTTATGTGCAGATCAAGTTGGGAAAAGAGACGAGGGACAGAAAAAAAATGGTTTATTACATAAACCAGGATAAGAGATTACAGATTAATAGATACAAGATTTCACTTATAAACCCAGCTTCCAACAGAAGATCGTTACCTAACAGAAGTACTCATCTTACATTCTCAGCATCTGATATGTTCTAGAGAGTGATGCCTAGGAATATTAGCAGCCATTGCCCCAGGTCCCCAAAGTGGCAACCCAGGCGTTACATTTTCAGGGCTGTATCCAGAAGATATCCATTAGGAGATATTGAACTGGCAGGCCTGACTGCCCAAAGACTTATGAACACAGAATACAGAAGAATGAATGAATGAATGAATGAATGAATGAATGAATGAATGAATCATATTGAATGAATGAGTACAGAATGTTCCATATTTAGTCTGAGGGATGCTTAAATGAAGCAGGTTTACTGATTTGTAAAAGTTCTAAGGAGTAAAACAGGTGATGGGAAAAGCTCTTCTCTTGATGGTGAGAGGTCATTCTGTGGTTGAGTTTGGGGACAATAAAAAAAGAAAATTCAACCCCAGAATGATTTCTCACCTGGGTCAATGAAACCAGTAAGATATTCTGTTTTATCATCCAGAGAGGAGCTTTTGGCATTACCTGTCTTATTCCCCAGAATCTTTACAAATTAGCTGCTGCTTCAAGTAGCTGCCAGTGTGAAAGTGTCCCTTGGGCGGGGGAAGGGGGGGAGAAAGGAGTCTTTTTATGTAAGTGGCCCTCACATTGCCTCTTACAGATACTAGTCTGAACTTCTGTGGCAGTCATCATCTGTCCATATTATTACGACTTCTATTATTATCCAGCAGAAGCTGTTCCTTGGACTATTGATTGCTCTTTCTTTGCTCTGTCTTATTTTCAACCCACATTGATCATTTAAGGATTAGCACCTGATAGGAATGTCTTGGTTTCAATATGCCAAGGGAAATTCAAAGGATTTGTTTCATTGTGAAGAAAAAAGATAAGTTTTAACAAGACAGAGAGAGCTGTAGAAACTGGAGCTTTGAAACCAGGACAAAAACTAATTAGCATTGAAGACTCTGAAGTGGGTGAAATATGCTATGCATAAGCCTAAAGCTAGAGAAACAGTTGCTTACCCAGCTGGAACATCAGTATTCTCTTTTGAGCCATCGTCTTCTTGAAAACGTGAAGGAGGAGATGAGCTGCCCATCACGTTCTCCATTACTGTTACAAAAGAAACTGGAGATGCAATTTTCATATTAGTATTAGTATTTCTGCATACAGTATTTGTCTGTAGAGTTACAGATAGACTTATATCCTGGTCTTAACTATTCTCTCCTAAATAATGCACACTAATTTCAATACCATTTACTTCTGAGAATATAAGTTTAGGGTTACAGTCATAAGATCTAACCTTTAGGCTGCAGAACTCTACCTCATGTCAATTAGACTTAAGTAAAATTTCTAAACAGGCTCTACTGAAATGACCACAAATAGTGATTTGTATATCACAGTATTAAGAGCCAAGCAACAAGCAACTGTTAACTTTGAACTGCACTTACACTATGGCTACTTTATTTAAACATGCATAAAAACACAAACCTACTAACTCTAAAAGATGGAAACAAACATTTTATAGGAGCACCATTTGTGAGTAAATGTTCCACAATAAGCACAGAGCACCAGATGCAAGAGTTTGCATTCATACATTCATAAATACATTCATTTGTGTTCCAGTCATCAGCTGGCAACTTTCAGGAATGAGTTAGAGTTTGTTATGGCAGCCATGAAGTACTTTCCATTTTTACATGTACTGTGGGTACCAAAAATGTGAGCTATAAACATATCTGAACACCCACGAGACACCAATCCACATCATTTAAGATAGAAGGAAAATGGAAGTGACAGCCACCACCACCACAGAATATTGCTTGGCTGAACACTTACTCTCTGCTCCACAGAGCCATAACTGTTCTACTGGAAGAATCCTAGAAGTTTTTGTTTGCTTTAAATAATATTTATTTATGATTGTTTCAGAAATATTGCTATCCTGACCTGCAACATACATGATTATAATAAATAAGCAAATATTTATGCATATTCTTTCACTCTTATCCTCATCTCCTTCTATTGCCTCCCTAGGTTGAATTTTACATTGCAAATTCCATAGCTGAGGGGCTTGTTATCTCATCTTTACGCCCACTGATGCTGCTATATGAATAATAAATATAAAAAAGGCCTGAGCTTTTTATAGAGAACAATTAAATTCTATTTTCTAGCAGTCAACAAAGAACAGGAAAAAAGAGATAGGAGAAGGCTGTCAATGTGATACTATTCTAATTCAGAATAAATTTCCAATTTAGAAGTGATTTATTTTTGCCCCAGCAATCATCAATGTAATTCTGCAAAGAAGTCACTCTATGAATACAATATTTTTCTGCCCAAGACCCCTCCACAGTCCTATACTTTATAGAGTTAGAAAAGCACTTTTGTGGCCATAGATGGGGTGGTCTGGGCGCCTGTATAGATGGGAAGTGGCTAGTATTTATAACGGCTTCAGAACTACAGGTAGTCCCCAGGTTGAGAATGCCTGGTTTACTGATGACCCACAGTTAAGAATGGAATCTATTGTAGCAAAATTCAAGTTAAGTACACAATAATTCGAGTTAAGTACACAATGGTTCAAGTAAATTACACCACACTACTTATACACTATTATACAGTAATACTTACATACAAATTCAACTTAAGGACAAACCTTGGGAATGGAACTCGTTCTTAAACTGGGGACTATCTGTACCCTCAAATTTAAATCCTCTGGGCATTATGAAACATGTTAAAGGTACAGAAGGGTTAACAAAAAAAGGAAAAGAAAAAGGAATAATTGTGTAATGGGCCACAATTGATAGCAAAAATAAAAACTAGCAATTACATCTGTGAAAAAGGAGCAGATGGAATTTGTCAGACCTTTGTTTTACAGATTCCTATTTCTGCTCTGTTCATTTCAGGTGCCATCTACTGAAAATGACCTCTCCACAAGCCTGAATGAAAAGGGGGGCGGGAGCTGCTTTCAAGCACATTCTGATGCATATGACCTTCAGGTGGGCTGATAGAAAATGCTTTTAACCTGTTCAAATCCAATAAATGGTGAGAGGAGGCATAGGCTCTAGTGGGTGATAACTGCATCATTTTAGGTGCACAGTCAAGATACCCTTTTAAGTAAGCATTTATGTAATGTCCAGGCTGGTAGATCATCAAAGGTGTAGATGAAACAAATGCCTCCCATCAATCCTGCAGCTTCCAGGGGAAAATGCCATACTAGCCAATCTTCTATTTATTCCAATATAAGAGAATCTCTGTAGCTCAGGGTTGAACTGCGGAGTTCTTGGTGCTCTCCGAGCTTGCTTGCAGCCATTTCATTACCCAACTAGGTAACATCATCCAGTGCACCAAGGACTCCACACCTCTATTTCCTTTCTGAAGAGGGGAGTTGTTGAGGTGTCATACTAACTAACCAATATTACCCACCTAGGATGCAAGGAAGCAATTTGTTCCTCCGTCCCCCCAAATAACCAATATAAATGCTTATAAGCCAGTTTTAGGCTTGATTTAGTTTCTGAGAGTCAGAATGATGAAGAAGCACAGCACAGTCCACATGGTTTTATTGTTTTTTGTTTCGTTCCTTTGTCCTGTTTTCTGATTTGATGAATGCGGCTTTGAAAGAAATTTGGCAAAGGTGGTTTTTCCTTCTGTGAATACAATGCTATGCTGCTAATGAGCATGAGAGCAGAGTTTATTACTAATTCAGTTGTCAAATATATAAAAACTTTAGCTTTTAAGTTCAAACCTTCTAGTCTACACTATTTCGTGGCTGATTATACCTCAGGCTGTTTTCTTAAACTCAAATTTACCGATCTTTAGAGAAAACAAAATCATAGTCTTCGGAGCCTTTCTGCTCAATTAGCACAAACATGCTTTACAGATTTTGGAGCAAAAAAGGTGGTCTAAGAGACATTCTCCTTGCAGAGCATATGAAATATCTCAGGGCATATTTAGACGTTCTAACCTCAATAGAAAGACATTTATCTCTCTTGCCTCTTCTATTCTACACGTTATATTTCACAAGACATTTCAGGCTGGTCTTCTTTTCCCCCATTGGCATCTAGACTTGATAAGCAACAATTAATGCTTCAACCTTGCTTTTAATTCGGCATGGGAAGCAGCTGGACACCAGCATTAACACCAGGCAAAACAGACCATATAAACACAGGAAGCTAGAAGAATGCAAACTACTTTCTTGCTTTAAAGATTTGTTTTATTTAATCCATATGCCTGGACACTCAAAATCAACTCCCAAAGAAGAGGTCAAATATTTGTGAATGTGGAGAAGTTATTAAACTATTCCAATAGGCAGGGTAAGGGAGGGGAGGCGAGGAGAGAGCTAGTTCCCACTGGAACAAACTGGAAAAGGATAAAAAAATGTGCATAGGATGTGCCAGGTCAGAGGTTGCTCTGCTGGCTTCAGAACTTCCAAAATCATTCCTGCCATGATTGGCCTTGCAGCTGTGCTCCCAAACCATTGCCAGGTAGTTTTAAGAATGTCAAAGGCTCTAAAGCAATTCACAGAAACTCAAAAGATGTTTATAACTGCATAATCTCATTAGCTCAGTCCGGGTGCCTGGTCACAGAGTTGACAAGCTTCCCTCTTAAATTCTGGATCCTCTGGGGTCAGATGAACAAGTTAAGTTGATGGGCTAGTTTTAGCCAGCTCTTTCCTTCCTGTATCCTTTGTCAGGATGAAAACAATCCTGGTCAGGATGACAAAAGGAAATAGTACCTTTGCCCCTCCGCACTCTGTGTACATTAGGAAACTGCAGGTGTAAAGCAGTTCAAAATTACAGAAAGGGTCAAGTCAGCAAAAAGTTGATGGTTCTCCCTCAAATTCACAGTATATTGTAATCCATTTATTCTACAGTTATGATCAGCATTATTACAGAAACAACTGTAAGTTTCACTCCCAGAACATAGATGCTATAAAGGCTTCTTCATTTCTCAGGGTTCTACATATCACCTAACTTTAAACAGTAAGGAGATTATTGTACATTCTCTGCACTTCCCATTTTAGAGAGTGAATTGCCCTGCAACTGCCTATAAACACAGTTAGAACTAACCACATTTTCCATTTTAGTTAGGATAAAAACCCTTGGTGTGAATTCATTTGTGATCCAGTTTAAATCCTGGGTTAGTGCCAACTGCAGTTAATGCTGCTATAAGCATTAATTTGACAAAATATGAGAGATGGAATTCATGTTCCAGAAGGAAGAGTATGTGATCCAAAATCTCACCCGTTTTTAAATCATGGTTAAGTGAATTCTCATTATTATCTACCTATATTAGTCCTAACCAACATGTCAAAGTAATTGTAATCCATCAGCACTGAGAACAAACTGACCTATAGTTCTGTGTTGTAGACAAAGAATTTAGTCATGTTTCCTTAACTTCTTGATTCAGGAGGTGCAGAACCAACTGCTAAATATGTAATATTATAACTTTTAAATTATTTTATATACTGCCCTTCAACCAACAAATTCTCACAGTAGTTCACAATAAAACAGTAAGAATTCAAACAGTATAAAACAGAATATCAAATAAAGACTTCGAAATAAGGACACGAGATTATTTCTAAAAAGGATGGGGGAAAAAAGCTTCAATCAATGCTGGCAAAATAGTAAAGTGGGAACAGGCATTCCTTCAGGTACCCAAACTCCAGCTATGAAGGTCTTTGAAAGTCAATACTTAAAACTGAAATTATGCTTGGAAATGCCTCTTAATGTGAATACAATCTCCCACATTCTACTACTTCACACAGCACTTCACAAGTGGTTTCTCACCTGCTCCTAAAAATTTCAATAACCTTTCATACCCTGGGTTCTGATCCTTTTAGTAGAATGAAGGCAGCAGCCATTTCTAATCCTTAGGTTTCTGTTCAAGACCTGATAGAACTCAAAATCTACGTGGGGCTGGAGAAAAAAAATTATAGAAGCTAAGACTGAATGGAGATAAGTAGAGCTATATATTAGGATGATGGCAGGAAACAAGAAATGTAAGAAGTTAACAGAAATGCTATAAAATGATAAACGTTATAATTTGTAAAGAGGTAATAGCCTGAGATTGCATGTCTTAAATTGTAACTTACATAGACTATAACATGAACATATAATATGTTCATCAATCTACCTATAAATATTAAATCAGGCAATCCATTCTCGCACCAACAGCTATGGGCAAATGGTGACATTCACTATAAGAGCCTTGGCCTATTATCTTTCCTCTTCTCTGAAATCTTACTTTGGTAGTTTCTAATTCAGCAGGAGAAGAGAACACTGACATATAAAAGGCTGTTAGGAATCCATGGCAATAATGAAAACCACCGGCACAGCAATGTTGTGCCTAGACATATATTCCCAACAATGGCTGTAACATGATGTAAACAGCCAGCTAAGCTGCTCCAGGCACAGAATAGATGCCACATTTCAGCATTTTTTAAAAAAGCTGAACACCCTTGTATTTTCCCAAAGGGCTATAAGAAAAAAGTGTACGAATATTTGAAATACACTCCATATTAATGCAAAATACCAAATGCAATTTGGGTTTCTAACGGGGGGGGGGGGGGGGTTGGTTTAAAATTAAATGACTCCTACTCACAGGTTGTCCACTCCAAGACAAAACGACTACTTTCCCTTGTACAAGCATGTTACAACATCTCAAGAAAATACTAGATTAAAGGGCACAGGCCTGTTTCGGTGCAGTCTGGCGAGAGAAAAGTGGAACTGAAAGAAACTGGTTGACCTGACTACTAGAAAACAAATTCAGCAGTGGGACGTATCATTTTGCCTCTGTTTTATTGGCAAAAAGAGCAAGTGCAACTAGGTCTGAACAGTGCATTACATGGAACTTTGGAGGCATCATTATCTACTGATATAACTGTCTTATTCTGCTCTTAGCTTCTACAGCTTCCACTACCGAGAGCCAACATGCTTGCCTTTCTAGAATCAGCACACATATGGAATGTCTTTTTTTATCTCCTTGCAAACACCTTCAGGTTGGAGAATACTGGGCATCTTAGCCTTGTGTGTTGCCAGCATTTAATGCTGTTTGTAGTCTATGGACATTATGCTTTATTGGGGAGGGAAGACCCTGTACCTGCTCTTTTGATTTACTACAAAAATGTGAACAAAAGGATATATTCAATGGAGCACACAAATCAAACTCAGACAATAACATCACATTTGCACAAAAAAACAAGGCAGAGAAAGCAGAGCATAGCTCGTTGAATTATTTTCAAACCCTTTATCAGCAGAGTCCATAGAAGATGTCTTCTTTTTTCTGTGTAACAAAGTAACATTTGGGGGGGGGACCGTCTTCTCAGAGACTAATAAGGTTGTATGTTTATGTCTTTGAAGAGCTAATCAGGGCCGGTGCATATATGCAGCTGCTGTGTGCATTTCTGCTCTCTCCTCATGAACTTGTGTGTATGCACTGAGAAGCAGAGGGCAGACTGCATTTCCTCCATTCTGGGCTATGTAACTGGGAGGGGAGGGGCCTGATTGGCATGGAGCAGCCACCAATATCCTCAGCAGCTGCCCAACTGCTTCTCCCACAGGGATGCAACTGGGGGATTTTCCACACTGTGGTCTGGCCTAGCCCATTTTTAAATTCAGTCCTTCTTTTGCCACACTTCAAGCTTGGTCCTGTTTTATGGAGTTCTCAGAAAAGCCCACTAATGGACCAACGGGCAGAGTCCCTCCTCCTTTGCATAGTTTTTCCCCAGCGTTCTACTGGTGAGAAAGAATAAAAAGTCATACTTAACATGGATGAAGCTCTAAAGGTTCAGATTCTGAGAGATTAGGATGAATACAAAAATAGAAATATGCCTGGAGGATTTATTTTATTTTATTTTGCCAAGACAGGGGTTCCCAGGGGCTCTTCCACTATTAGGATTCACAATTAAAGATGTTAATAAGGCCCCAAGTATGATTTGATACAAGCTTCACATATGATTTGAAACAGGAATTTGTTTGGTTTTGGCTTAATATGCTACATAAAATTAGACATAATAGATTATAAACCATGGCTTAGCTACTTATGAAATTATTATGGTTTAATTAACCAATTATGGCTTAGTGCAATGTTGAATCTACTTTATCGTCAAAGGGGTTTCAGCAGCTCCTTTAATTTTTGACATACATGTATCACATTCAAGTAAGCCTTAAAAGAGCTTACTGTATACATCCAATTACGTTCAGTAAAATGTCTAAGGAAAGACTCCTCTTTATTATGCTGATCGAAAACATCATTGTTGATTTTTATATTCCTTCAAAGAGCCAAAACTTTTCTGTGAAGGTGGAAATATGCCCAAATGATTTGATTGGGCTCCTTGCCACAAATGTCGTTCACAATCCAAAACAAGACCTCCAAAGCATTTCTTGTAACCTAGTTTCATAAACTATTGGGCACTACTGTACTTTCATCCACAGGCAGATTTCCCTTCTCCATACCCACACTGCAGTCTTCACTCAAGAAATATAGCTTTGCAACTAGACATGTTATAATTACTATAGTGCCAGTAATGCATATCTGTATTTGTATCTATGCTCTTCCAATACCTGTCACGCTTAATTCAAAGCATTTCTTGTTCTTACGACAGCAGGTCAGATTATAAAGGACCACATTTCTGACACACGGGGAAAAAAAGTCAAAAGAAGTTTTCCATTTTTTTAACAGTGTTTTTATTTCTGTCTCTGATATTTCTTTTTCTGCTAGAACACAACAATGTCAACAAAAAGCACATACGGGGATCTCTTTCGGTGACAGCTCTGAGGCCAGCTAGGCTCGTGAAAATGATACATATACAGCCTATGTATTAACAATAATCCCCCGGCCTCCTGTACTCCGCTTGTGCTGCCCTGCTCAGCAACATTCTCTGGTTGCTACGGGCCGTGAAAGCATAGCCGGGCTCCGGGCTTGTACGTGTCTTAGCACCCCAGAAGCACAGTCTTTAAAGCCCTTCAATCATGATTGTTGGCTTTGCTACTGAAACAAGAATATCACTGGATTCGCTGTCAATTTTGGATTTGCTGGGGAGAACTGGTGCCCAGACGGACAACGAAGTTTATGGTCATTATAATACCAGGCAATGAAGAAGAAATGGGTAGCAAACTCAAGCAATTATTCTGGCTTCCTTTTCCCATCAGTTATAGGCATCCCGTCTTGATTAGATCAACATCAAAAGAGAAAGCATGCAGTAGGAAGAAAATCCAAATACATTGTTGTTTATATAGTGTTCAACAAAAATCATTTGAATTCAGAAAAAATCAGCAATATCAGAATTTGTTTTAGGTATTCTGGGTCTCGTAAGGGGTAAAATAGTGCCTCAGGCCTTTGATCTTAATCCCGCCCCCATATTCCAAAAACTAAAAAGTCAAATTACTTTGGTGTCCCTCACTCTGGGAGCCCCAAAAGGGCTGCACATGGCCTGCAGAGATATAGATACAAAATACAAAAAGACATTAGGATATGGTGTGTATATATAACAATTTAGCCCCTCACAGGTGGTAACATAGTTCAGACCCTTTCCTTCAGCAGGATGATTTGCAAATGGATTCAGGTCAAAGATGGTTAACTCATAGCAGCAGGCCTTTGGTCAATCTTGATCTTCTCAACTGTTCTTGCAACAGTCATTGCTACACTCAAATCTGTGCTCATATATGGGCAATTTTTAGCCCCCTGCTCCAATGCAAGCCCCTGCTAGGTGCACCCTCTCAGATGGTCCTCACTTCTTACAGAACAAGCATGGGCAGAGTGTAAGCTCTGATGGGTTTTTAAACATCTCCCTACTCTTGGAAGAAGTTCCTTATTAAAATAAAATTTACAAATGGTCGTGTGATACAAAATCAGGTCTACAAACATCTATGTCATTTGCACTTTGATGGTTTAGCCATTGAAGTCAAGCTATCTAAATGCTGGTCAACACTATAAAAAGGGAAACCTTTCACACACACTTCCATTTTCTTGGCTTCTCTGACCATGCTGATCTTCTAGCTGACCCAGAAACAGACACAGCCATGGCTAAAAAACAAGCAAGTCAGTCTACCTCATGTAGCTGCAACCCAGGCCAACTTGACTTCGTTGTCATGGTTTTTGCAACCATTATTTTTAAACATCCTCTGAAGCCCTGGCTTCAAAATCCAGTTTCTAAGGAGCTCCACATGCTGGTACACATGACAGAATTCTGAGTAGAGTTTGTTCGTTGAAAGAGTGTGGAGATGCGGCTTTTGCGCTTTTGCCAGAAATGAATGTCAGAATAGCAATACCCATAATATTTTGCTTAAGGCTGTACTGTATGGGGGAAGAGAGAGAAAGAGAGGGAGGGAGGAGTGCAGAGAACACTAATAGCGCATACATTCACAACTAGGGCAACCATGGCAAACATTTTTCAGCTGGGAGAAAGAAGGGGAACGGGAGGGCACAAAGGCACAAAAGAATCCAATTATATTAAATATAGCTGAGCAAATGAAAATTTCTACCTTTCCATCTAATGAAATCCTTTTATAGTTCTTTTTTCCAGTAAAATGGGCCAATAAACTCAGACAATATGAAATTGGAAAATTCCTCTCTAGTTAATTACCATACTGAAGACAAGAATAGTGACCTAACATTTAAGTTTAGTTACACCCAGGCTAACTGAGCTCATGTATTAAGCTGACAACTTTGTAACTAATGGTGTTAATCCATTTTGATGGCAAACACTACCAAACAATATAATATGAATTTGTAAAGAATCAATTTGCTACATTGTCCAAAATTATAGGAAAAGGCAAGCTGTCGGGCACTGTATTCCAAACATCTGACAGCAACTGAAAATGTTATTTTGGGTGTGCATGTGAAAGAATTAAAATGATTTACTTCTGGAAATGCCCACCATGTTTTTGTGTATAACCAATCCTGAACTATCCCTTGGTTGAAATTAGGGAAGCAAACACTGACTCATGCAGAGGTAAGAGGAAGCATTCTGCGAGAGTGAGCAAAATAGTTGTTTCTTGTGTCATGACTAATAAAAAGATCTTGTCCTATGACATGCATAATGGCAGAAGAATTACCAGCCCACCAGCAGAGACTGGAAGAGGGCAAGACAGGAGCAATGAGTCTTGCACAGAATCAAAGGGCTGTTTCCTCTAGGTGTGGATATGCTGGACCCAAAAGAACCTTGGGTGAACTTAACCTAAACGTGTATCTTCAAGTATTATTGCATTATATATACCCAACAAAGATTATTGCAAGCACTACTGTAATCTTAAAATGTTCTTATTTTTGAATTGCTACTAGTAAATAATCTAAAATGGATATTATTGAGATTAATAGAGGTGGGCAAGATGTGAAGATCAGATCACCCTGCTGCACAGCAGGATCCTTTACTTGGCAGGATCCATAGTGTCTATAATGTACATTTAAAAAAAACCTCAAACCATATGGGCAGTTTATTGTAAAAAATTATGTCTGGAATGTATTCAACACTGATCTCCAATCTTATGATTGCTTTCAAAACATGCAAATCTGGGGTGCCAGAGAAAGAAGATTTGCAGGAAGGAAGGGATGCCAAATCTTCCCCATCCACTCTACTTTTCCTTCCAACTGGTCTCAGAACAAAACAGCATCATTTTATTCTTGCCCACCACTTCTTCCCAGCCATAGGAACTCCTGTATTTATCATCATATGTCTAGCTCCATCCTTTGCATGAAGTTAAAAACAAAAACAGACATCTCCATGAGAAAAATCAGCCGGTAGCAAAATGAAGTAAACCTCAGAATTCCAGCCACAATATTTATTTTTCCATTACGGACAGCTTTTTCAATTATTATTCTTTCCTGATGCTTTATCTGCTTAAACATTTCTTCCCAAGGATTTGCCCCTATTTAATGCTCCCTAACTCTAGGACAAAATCTAGTGTGTTTCCTAGTCTAGTCTCAATAATGTCAAATTCTTAGATTAAGAGATTCAGACTTAATAGAAATTCAAGATGCCAAGTGATATACCATCACTGATAAATATGCAATTTCTACCCTGAAATTCTTAACCTTGAAAATACTATTACAGTATATTTAAGTAAAGACACAACATACATTATCTGTTATTTGGCAAGTGTTTTTAAGAAAGTCAGCCAACCCATAAACATTTGAAGTAATCACTTTAAGTGCAACTGAACACACAAAAAGTGAATACTCTTGCTATAGTTTCATTACAACAACTTCTACAGAGAACTTTGGGTGACATTACATAAGCCTTCTACTTAAGCTCTGATACATAGACTTTTCCTAATCCACAATATCATAGCCACCTGAGAAC
This sequence comes from Liasis olivaceus, assembly GCA_030867105.1. Classification (NCBI taxonomy): domain Eukaryota; kingdom Metazoa; phylum Chordata; class Lepidosauria; order Squamata; family Pythonidae; genus Liasis; species Liasis olivaceus. The sequence goes on along the minus strand of CM061362.1, from coordinate 18,995,863 downwards.
CCATGTAGTGAGGCAGTTTAGGGTTTAGACTGGCTCCAGGTTCTAGTCCACCCTCAGTCATGGAAGCTGATTGGGTATTTTGGAGCAAACATTCTCTCTCAGCCCAATCTACCTCACAAGGCTGTTGCTGTGGGAGAAAATGGGAGGACAGAGCAATATGTACACTGCCTAGAGCTCCTGAGTGAAAGGTGGGATCTGAATCTATACAAATAAATATTGTGTAAATCAATGCCTATGAAAAAAGAATGTTCTTCCACACCTGTGCCCCTTTTATGTTGGATTTTATATATAGTGCTCAAGGACAGACATTCACAGAGATGGGGGGAGGGAAAGACAGAGACAGAGAGACAGCGAGAATCACTGTTGACAACATAGAACTGGGATGAAACAGGAAAACCAATCTTTGGGTCCATGACTCACCAAAGTCAATGTTAGCTCAAGTCGCTCTGCCTCCTACTACCTCTTGATCGTCACACTCAACATTCTACTGAGATTAAAATCTGTTCTCTTCATTCATTAAACAGAGCTTCTCACATCTGAGTCACCAGAATTAAGAATTTAGAAGGTCATTTCATACAACTTAGTAGCTTTTCTCTCAACCAACAAAACTTTATAACAATTTAAGAAACAATAGTTTGTAACTTAAATCTTGTTTTCTTGAACAACTCTGGGATCAACTGAAAGCTACAAAGTGATGAGCTAATGGTCAAGTTTCAAAGAACTCTTTAAAGACTTGATAAAAGTGAGGTGAAGTAAGAAAAAATACATGCAGTCCTCGGGTTAAAACCCTAACTGGGACTGGAATTTCTGCCACTAAGCAAAGAGGTCATTAAGCAAAACATTAAGTGACCACACCACTTAGTGATGGCAGTTCCAGCAATCCCAGTTGCATTGGTTAGGCGAGGACCTCACACTTCTCCTGCCCTGCGCAGACGGCCTCTGCTTCAATTTCCCCCACCCACCTATCTCCCCCCCATCTCTGCCTTTTTGGCCGCCCTGCACTCCACCACCTACTCCTGCTGCCCCCTCAGCTGCCCCTCGCCATCTTCTTCCTCCCACTGCTGGCCCAGGATCCGGGCGCACAACCTTGGGACACGCTTGGTGAATGCGGCAGGGCAGCGGAGCCTCCTCTGCCGAAGGAAGCTCAACAGGCCTAGCTGAGGAGGAGACAGTGGGACAGAGGTGGGGGGACGGTAGTGCACGCAGAGAGCCCTATTTTCTACCTCCGGTGTGAGGAGCAACTGTGGAGAACGCAGCAGGATGGGACAGCAAGGCATGGCACATTGTCTCTGGGCGAGGCAGGAGAGGCGGTGGCGGCAGCAGCTCCCTAGGTGAAGGTGGTGGCTATTCAGGGGTGGCGGCAGAACTGGAGAAAGTGGAGGGAAATTGCAGGAGAGTGGAGGGACAAGGGCTTCCCAGAAGCACAGCGTGGGCTTCAGCGGGGGTGGAGGCGAGCCCAGCACTGATAGAGCCTTCCCGCAGGCCCTCTACTCACTCAGCCCAGCCTTCCTCCTGCAAAGCCTTGCAAAGGGCCAGCAGCTTCCAACTGCAACAGACATAAATGCGGGCCAGTCGCCAAGCGCCCAAATTTTGATCACATGACTGTGGGGGCGCTGCAATGGCTGGAACTTCGAGGACCAGCCATAGCTACAGGTAGTCCTCAACTTACAACCACAATTGGGACCGGAACCTCAGTCGCTAAACGATGCAGTTGTAAAGTGAGACATCCCGTTACCACATTGCTTAGCAACTGCAATCCCAGCACTCCACATTCCAGTCATTATGCAAATTCTGTTGGTCATTAGCCAAGGACCCACCCCAATCCAAGCCATTCTGGGTTTGGTCCTTCCCAGCCCTGGGCCTCAGTAAGGTAAGGGACTTCCTCCAACCCACCTATCTTCCACACATCTCTGCCCTTTTGGCCACCCTGCACCCTGCCTGCTAGGGCTGCTTGCTACAGTCCAGGAAACTGCAGTCACCCCAGCCCAGTCTCAGCTGCAGTTACCCTCGCCACCCTGCACTACAAGACCCCTGCCACCCTGCACTATGCCACCCCAGTTGACCTGCGCCGTCTTCTTGCTCTTGCCAAAGATTTGGCGTGCCCGGCCTGGCTCTTCACAAGGCAGCTGCTGGCCACATGAAGCTATCTTCCCCAGGTCTTATGTGGCCAGAGCTGCCTCACAAAGGGCCAGGCCAGGAATGCCTCGTCAGCAGCAGGAGCAAGAAGACAGCAAAGATGAGCTGCGCAGCAGAGCGCAGGGCACCAAAAGGGCATAGATGGGGGAAACAGATGGATGGGGGAAGCTGAAGTGCCCCTGTGCCTGAATTTTTATCACGTGATTATGGGGGCGGTGCAACAGCGGTGACTTCAGGGACTGGTCATAAGTCCCTTCATTCAGCGCTGCCGTAACTTCATATAGTCGTAAGTCAGGAAGTACCCGTACCATTCATTCAGCAACGTCATAACTTTGAATGGTCACTGAACAAATGGACATAACTCAAGGACTACCTGTAATGATTAGGAAATAACATAGTGAAAACCCAATGCGCAAAATGACAGATTGAAATGGTAATTAAGGAACTTCTTTCTAATTTAATTAGGTCAGATGATGCCCAGTGCAAAAGAGAACTGGTTAAACAAAATATATTGGAAGAAAGCAGCAGTGCTGCCTCTTTATAAAATATAAATCCAGGAAGGTCAACAGAACTGCCAGCTTTTTCCTTCCTTTCTTATCTTTCTAGAACACACTGAACTGGTTCACACATCACTCAAAGCTACTATGAAGTTTATTGATGTGAGACAATGTTGTGTAAGATATCACTTGATGATTATTATGTAGTTTGATACGGGCTTAGCACAAAATGTGCACTCAATTATTGTGGTTTATAAACCATAGCTGATTGTTTAGCATGATGCAGGAATCCAGCCGATTGTGGTTTATTCAATAATTCATGGCTTAGTCTGATATATACATACAGACACTATTTAAACAAGCTCAGAAGACTGGAAAGACAATATTCTACTTATTCCTTACAAAATCAAGTCATTGGAAAAATATAGTGCATAGTCCCAAAATTATTAGAGTGAAACACAAGAAACAAGAAGAATAAATGTTTGAGTACTTGGTGAAGTGAGAGAGTTAAGCATACACAGAGAGGGAATCATGGAGACTGAAGCATTAATGAGAATTCCCATTAGTACCCATTCTAAAAGTTCAAAAGTACCGTATTTTTCCGACTATAAGACTATACTTTTTTTCTAAAATCCTTACCCTAAAAATTGAAGGGCGTCTTATTTAAGGAAGTCAGCCGAGGCAAAACTGCCCATACTTTGTCTCTGCAGGCAGCTTCCTCCTATTGCTAGCCTCCAATCACGAGTGAAATAGCTTGTCTCCCAAACAGACGTCCTCCAATCATGAGCCTTATGTAACTGATGTCAGCTGATGCTGAACAAACCAATTAGAGGAAGGCTTTTGCAGAGAGAAGCTATGGGCAGTTTCACTCATGCTTGAATGTAATCAGTTATGCAAAAGAGCCTGGAAATAGAGCTGCAGAGAGACGGTTTGGACCTCCTCCCACCCAGTGTATCAGTTAACTAATTACTAAATAAAAATGTGTTCTGCACTATCTTTAAAATATTGATTTCTTAATTTGGGGTTGGAAAAGTGGGGGTCGTCTTGTACATGGGGGTGTCTTATTGTCGGAAAAATACGGTAATAACTGAAACAGAGTTAACAATTTCTAAAAAAGAACACATTTCACAAGTTCTTATATAATTCTAACAACAAATATCACAGCAGTCAGTTTCAGGACAATTCCTTTTCAGACTGCAGCTAGGGGTCCATATGATCATCCATATCCCACAAAATAATAAAATAGTAAGAACCTTAAACAAAGCTTGCTGGTTACTATAGCAGGTTTAGAGTTTTCCAGGGTGGATGGATTGCCAAACAGTGATTAGCATTACTTGTAAATCAGCACAAAACAACTATACTTATGCTTTTTTAAAATGGAAATATGTCCTTCCACAAACATAAATCATTACCAAAATTACTGAGAAAGACACATTATTGGATTTATTATTACAGTACTCTGTTGAACATCATCATAAACTAGCATACATTACTCCTCAGGCCTATATATACTGAGCATATTGTTGACCTACAGAAAATATCAAATTTGCAATGTTCAGTAATCCTCAAATATCTATACCTTGTTACTTCAGAATCTCAAGAGAATGGAACTTCTAGCAAGTTTCTACACAATTAATCTTAATATTTAAAAAATATAAAATAAAATATAGTATAAAATATACACTAAAACATGTTTAAGCATTTACAGTTTTTGCTGTTCTCCCACATTTTCTCTCTTTATTCCTTATTTGCATGTCAATACCTACAATACTCTTCAAGCTCACAGCAGTGCATCTAAGCCCTGGGAACAAGTTGAAAGATGTTCATGTACTCAGTTATTTTCTGTATGCTTTGAAACCTTAATAAACATACCCTTGTATGAGTTCACTTGGTAACTGCTTTGCTGGAATAAGGTCTTAGAACAGAATTTGGGAAACTTAGCAAGTGGTTAGGAAGACTGTTACATAAGCTTTGAGCAAAAAGAAACATAATGCAGAACTCCAAAATACCCAGTGGCAAATTAAATAAATGAAATTTAAATTCAGAAAGTCCCTTTGCATCAAGGGTAAATGCCCTAATATTTCAAAATGTACTTTTGTATATAGAGGAAGTAACTCTCCAAGAACTTGTAAAGTATAAATGGTTTCTGAAAACAAAATCAGACCTCACCAATAAAGCTATGTGAAATAATTAGATATCTACTACTTTTATTCCTAAGCTTAGTTTGTGCACCATGCATTGCATACCCCAACTTGATAGGTCTTCATCTGACAGATGATCTATCTGACACTATCTTGGAGATAGTGACTCAGAAAATGTTAGCCCTTTGCAAATTAATTTCCAATCAGTACAATTATGAATGAACAAACCTTACATGTCATAGACAGTATTAAAGCAATTATTATGGTATAATAACTTCCAATAAAATAGGTCTGGTGTAAATATAGTTATTGTCAAAAGAGTTAACAATTATACAGAAGTTGAAAGAATCATCTTAATTTTTCAAACATTTCAATACCCTGTTTGTTCAGTGTTTGTCAAACAGATCACACACTGGAATAGCTGGAAATATTATGCATACTATATCTGCCTGCTTATATTATTATTGTTTACCATAAATAATTATAGTAAATTATTTGCATTTAGAATGTTAGCAATGACCTTATCTGAGAGAATACAAGAAAGCTCTACTCCAACGCCCTCGAGACATTGATTCCATTTCCTCCTTTTTCATTCAGAACAATGTTCTGAAATGGGATTGCATTTGCATCCACCCAAACATGTTTAAAATATTCCATCAAATCAGCTCACTATCTGCAGCTTTCTCCTGAATAGCCTTACTTCCTGTGAACAAACATGATCACTGCAAATGCCTGAAGGTGGCTGGTACGTTACTGGCTCCATAAATATTGAGCTACCAAGGAAATGCTTCTTCACACTAGTACCACAGAGCTATTAAGCAAAGAACAAGCATACCAGCTTTTTGCTAGAAGAGGCTCAATTCTAATTGCATTATATTCTTTAGCCACCATTAATAGTTTTAATTCTATCATCACATGAATAAAGAATAAAAATTGCCAGTTTAATGACCAAACAGACAAGCACATTCAATACGTGCAAGGGGAAAACACCGATGACCATCCCCCTCTCAAAAGGCTAATATATTTTAAAGAGATAGCTGAAGAATCCAACAGCTAGTTCCTTCTTTATTGTTATCCAGAGAAGTTACAGTTGATAAAACACTGAGTGAGATTATTTTCCTTAGCGTGGGTTAGTTTTGAAAACAATACATTTGCTTGTAAATATAACACTGAATAATCACACAGGTTACAATCACAGATTTTTCTAAACGCTACATGGAAAAACCTCTTTAAGTCTTTTCTAAAACTCAAGATTTTAACTGTTCAGCTCCACTGGGTTTTCTTGTACCAGGACAAACAACCTACCGAAGGGATTAAGAATGGCAGGAAGTAGAATTCTAGCCCTCGCTTTGCCAGCCCCTTGAAAAGACTGCCCAGGCAGCAATGCCCTCCCAAACTGCACCAAGGTAGCTGCCAGGGGATGCCACTAATGGGAAATGAGCAAAGAAAGCTGTAGAGCAGGGGTTCCCAACCTGGGGTGCCCGCATCCCCAGGGGGTGCAAGATGGAATTTCAGGGAGCGCAACAATTTTATGCACTGAGTTAAACGCTTATTTTTTTAAGTTCAATTTGTTCACCCGCATTAGAAATTAAGCTTCATCTTCAAATGTGATATTACTTTTGTAGGGGGTGCAAACATTAATCAAACATTTCCTAGGGGCGTGGGGCACAGAAAAGGTTGGGAACCACTGCTGTAGAGCAACAAGGCTGTGGGGTGAGAAGAAAGAGGGAACAGAATCAAGAGAATCAGTGAAATAAGATTCCATGGTCTGCTTTTTTTACCACAGTGTTCAACAATATGTCAAAGTTCATATACTGGGCTAAATCAAAGCTTATTTATTTATTAAATAATCCACAGCTGCCTTGAGTTCACATAACTTACTAAACAAAAATATACAACATCATACATAGCATGATGTGTGAAATATGTCAAAGGAAAGCTAAGCCGCTTTCACTTTAGGTGAACTCAATTTTTTTGTTTTGCCAGTGTTAATTTCTGTCAGAGCTGCTTGCAACATTATGCTGAATATATCTTTGCTCAACAATCTAATTCAGATTAATATTTACATATGACCTTTTAAAGTAAAGAATTCCTCAAATCACTGAACACATAATCATCCTTCTGTGTGCAGAACCATGTTATTAAAATAATTCTTCCTATGAAATTAAAATAAATTCATAGGAGGATTCTCATAATCCAATATTAATCTCTGATTTGTTTTATACAGGCCTGAAGCTTTCTCATAAACTTTTATGCATTTCAGGACCACCATTCCAGCCTAAAGTACAAATAGAAATATTTCAAAACAGGAGGGGGAGGTTTCCCACTCCTCCCCTCATTACTTGCCTTTATATTACTGTACACAAAAAGATATTCAAATTGAATGGCCCAATAACACTAACATTCATGGATACTAAATGTATCAGGAATACATGCTATGTGAATCAAAACACTGATATACTATTGGGGGACCTAAAGAGCTGAAAGTCAAGAGAATATCTAATGACTACTCATCATACTGGAATACCCAGAGTTTGCTTCTCAGTCCCAGTTGTTGGATGGTCCTGTGCAGATTTCAAGTTTGCCAGATTAGTGCTACTACATAAATGTTTCTTGAAAAACAAAGCGAAACCTATAGCTTTGTACAGAGCACATAGTTGGTATACTGAAGGTCTTTGGTTCAAGTCCCAGCACCATCGAAGAGAACTGGGTAAATCACTGGAGAGCTAATGCCACTCTACACATAAACTGGCATTTATAAAATGAATGACCTAACTTTCTATAAGATACAAATGGCATGGACAACCCTGACAAAGAAGCTGGTTATATGTTTAGACTCGAGAACCCAGAGGTCAACAAGTGATAGATCATGCAGATCTGTGGGAGATTTGCAGTGATTTATAGATCAGCACAGGTTAGGGCACATTATATGCATGCTGTTGAGATGATGATAAAGATGAGAAACTGGGGAGTGGGTTTTCTTATGTAGGACTGAGTTCACCTCAGTTATGGTGCTCAAAACAAACACTTGGGCTCAGACTTAGTAAATGTTAAGGGTATATATGTCTCTTGGTTCCAGCAGCTGGTTCTCAGGAGTCTCAAAAACAAGGTAGATACTGGAAGTCTAAAACCTGCCCACTTTTGATATTACTTATATCATTCCAGGGATAGGAAGTCAGATAGGAAAAGTACAAAATCAGTACTGCAAACTTCTAATTTATTATCCTACAATATATTCAAGATTAAATGCTACCACAAAAGGCATTTTATGAACATTTATGGTGATTACTCTTTTTATAACTCATAACAGCCAGAGAAACAATTGCTGTTGAGTAATAATTCCATGGGCTCTGAAACAGCATTAAAGCTTGCAGCTCTGTTATTTATTATTTATTTTAAAAACATATGACATCTCCTTTATATAAAATCATTTAATTAGCTATTTAACTACATATTTCTATGCATATTTCCTCCAAAATAAATCACATTACATTCAATAGGCTTACTCCCAGGCATAGTATAACAGCTTAAATGATAGACAACAGCAGCATTCCCCACTTAAATTGTCTAAGGAGGGGCATTAAAAACAAACCACTTGCAATGAAGATTTTATCTAATGGGAAGATTTAAACATATGATGGAATCTGGTCTTTCCAGCTTTTTCATGGACTGTAAATTGGGCTCTTGCCACTGCTAAGAGCAAAAAATGCAATGTATATCATTCTGGAAAGCTCTTCCCAAGTTATAGACTCTTCCACTCCTTAAAGGTCGACCAAATGCAAGAATTTTCATGAGAGAGTACAAGCAGCTGCATATATTTGTTTTTCCATCTGACCATCTGGCAAAGAAATAATTCATATAATACAAAAAGTATGTTTAAATGCTTTACCTTAGAAAAAAGTACTGGATGAAAACAGAATTTCTTTCCCAAGAATTAGGTTTGTAAGGTTTATGATAAAAATGAGAGAAGACTGCAGCTTTGGGAGTTATAATAAATGCACGGGGGGGGGAAAAGGCTGGCAAAGGCATCACAGAAGCTTTCTCAGGAGGACTCTTCCCTCTACTTCCCAGAAGGCCATTACTACCAAATACCTTCTGGGAAGGATCTTAGAAATATTTTTGATTGGATGGTTCCAGATATTTACTCTATTTTTATTTCCAATTTATATTACTGGTAAGTTGTTTTGGGAGGATTCTTATCCTAACCGATGGAATATAAATAATTGTAATAAATTATAATACAGTACAGAGAACATGTTTCCTTACACGTACTATGCAAAAGATGTCCGTGATTGTTGGTTCTGTGTTGTTCCAAAATCTGGTGAGTTATGAAATCAAAACAGTTATGTATCCCAATGGTGGCCAACTTTCAGGGAAGAGTTTTACGTGTAGTCTGTGGGATGGGTGGTGCTGCATCACAGCATCTTGCCTCATATTGTGGCTGTTTATCTTTTATGTCATGAACTGTGACGAATACAACATGCAACTGCAAGCATAGAAAAAATAGTGAACCCTTTCTGTTCTTACCCAAAGGAGACATAGGTGGCATTTTGCTGCAAACTGACAGTATATAAGACAAGAAATATAGATTTTTCTCTGGACCGTATAAAATAGTGCAGAGCAGAGAAAAAGTTTCCAAACATTTTTTTTAAATTACACACTAACAACCAACATGTCTTATAAATCATCCTCCTATAACTAATTTTCCAAAAGCATATGCTTTAATTATACAATTTCAACCTGGATCACAGCAATAAAAAAATAAACCATAAATTTCTTGTTCACTCTACAAAAACATTTTTTTCTTGGTTGCTTCGTAAGTCACAGCATGAAGTGAAAAGAAAGTAATGTCCAAATAGCTTACAATCATAAACATACCAGCTGGGAAATTAAGCCCTGATTAATACTATTAGAATTATAAATTGTAAGTCAGTTCATTTCTCCTGTTCCTATTATTTCCTGTTTACATAAGGGAAATCACTTTATGGGAAGCGCTATATACATCTTTTAATAATTCATTAATAAATATATTGTAAGCCACTTGGATGAAATGAATTTCTATTATGTTCAACATTTGCACAAATGCAAATGCAAGACTATGTAATAAAACTCTGGGGAGAATATTTCACAACTCAATAAGTAGCAAATGGCATGCACAGAGCCACAAAATTTAATAATACTACAGGTCATATTGGGACACTGATTAAGTAACAGACACTACAGATAACAGTCCCACTCTCTAACTAGATTTCTCTAGAGAATAAAACAAATCAGCCAAACCCAAACCATTTCTATAAAACAAGCAATACAGCACAGCATCATAAGTCTCAATTTCCACAGTGCCCATTCCAAAACAGGTAAGTTGTGGAATCTTCCAAAAAGCACAGGGAAGCTACCTTGAGTAAAGACTGCCCTTGCATTTTCTGTAAAGGGGCTTCTAGCTATAAAGCAGAGTGCTGCATCAATCATTAATGAAGTATAAAGATGAGATGCCATATGACATGATTATTTATTTTAAAAGTATTTGAAAGTCATCTTTCTACCTTACAGTAATTTGGAATGCATGCAAAGGGCATACCAACATAACTAGGCCAAAACACAACACAAATATCCAAACAATTTAAAATATCAAGTGGTAGAAACTGAGGGCAACTCCAGGAAAACCCTACCCACAATTAAGATAGCAACAGTTTCACCCTATACATTCATTAGATATAAACACTGTGATTTAAAGCTGGGGAAATAAGGGGAGCTGATGAAACTACCCTTCTTATTGTTTCTTGTCATTTTTAGTTTTAATGTTTTACATAATTTGTAAACTGTTCAGTTGCTGGGAGTCTGGCAGCATATACATTTCATACTTCACAATAACAATTCCTCTTTCAGGGCAAGGCACCCCTCTTGAAAGCTTTCTTGCTACAGCAGAGCAGGCCAAGCTGCAATCTCAGGACAGCACGCAACCCAGCCTCCTTCCTGTGGCCCTCAGAGACCTTTCTTATTTATCATCTTGACACCTTGAGAGGGGAAAGACCTGGCAACTCTATCAATTGGCCTATCTGTACAAAAAAAATAAAGAAACCCCTCCCCAAAGCTCTTCCCAAACCAGGCCAGCCCGCTTGCTCTGGGGCCCTCAGCCTCCCCAAAAGTCAAGCAAAGACTTTGCTATGGTGAAATCTTCTATCTATTAAATTTATATAGCCCCCCATCTCACGAATGGGACTCTCAGCTTCATACCTCTCCTGGGCTTGTTCTAAACATAAAGCAACACAGAAAGGAGGAAGAAAGGCATGAATTGGGGGGGGGGGGCAATTCATAAGAGACACGAGTTGCATTTTATATTGTTGTTTCTACAAAGGAACAGCTTTTCTTACCCAGGGAGGGGGCACGCGGGGGGGCATCCCTCCTCATGTAAAACCCCCATGGAAAGCAGCACCGGGGCTCAGCGCTCTCTGAAAGAGCCCTGGGTGGAGAAGGGGCAACTAGGCCTCTCATTCATGGGAGGTGGGGGGGACACACGAAGAAAAATGGCGGTAGAAAACGAAGCAACTGGGCTTTGGAGGGGGGACAGATAGGCAGCCCCCCTCCACGGGTATGCTTTGTTCAAGAGGCGGGAAACCTGGGGGGCCTAGTCGCCCCTTCGCCAGTCAGAGTGAAGGGCCCACTGAGGCTCCCCCCACAGACCACCGACCTGCCCCCATTCCCCCCTACTCTGAGGGGCGATACATTTCCTGCTTCTCCCCCCGAGACTGACCTGTCGCAGAATGGCGGAACGGGGAGGGGGGTCCCCCTAGAGATTTCTGCCCCTTCACCCCCACTCAAAGACCTTCATCCTCTCTCTCTCTTTCTCTCTCTACCCCCCTCAGGCACCCAGCCCTCTCACCGCCCCGTCTCCCTCGTATTCCTCCGCCTCCTTTCCCATATTTATTCTTCGGGGAAAAGACCCAGCGCATCCTTCGGTCCCGGCCTGTTCAAACATGGTTCCAGGATTATTATTTCAAAACCAAAAAATGGGGGGAAATCCTAGTCACAAGAACGGTGGCGGAATTATTTTTTGGGGCGAGGCGGAAGGATTTCTAGTGTTCGCGCGCGTGAGACCGCGGTGCATGCTGGGGATCGTAGTCCTTCGGATGGGGTTTTGCGCCCAAACGCTCGCCGAGGCTTCTCCCCTTCCCTTCGCTTTTTCCTCCCCGCTTACCCGACTCCAAAGGAGGCAGGAGCTGATTGGGTGGGAGGGGAGGCCACGCCCCTCCTCGCCTCGAGAGAGACTGGGGACGCGCGCGCCGCTAGCCCTCGCGTTCCCCCGGCGCTTTCTGCCTCCCTCCCAGCCCCGCCCACCCCTTCCAGGCGCTAGCCGAGGCGGTTGGTGGCGCGCGCAGGCGGCGCGAGTGGGCGGGGCCGCGCTCGAGCGCTGCCTCCTTGGCAGGCCGCCGGTTCTTCGCCCGCCAGCGAGCGAGCGAGCGGCCGCGCGGGAGTGGAGTCCCTCCGGCGGGGAAGGAGCGGGGCGCTCGCAGCGGCGGAGCGGCCGGCGCCCGCGGGGAGCCGCACTCCCAGACTCCCCGGAGCCGAGCAGGTCAGGGTGGGGGTCTTTCTTCTCACTTTCTGAAAAGTTTTACCTCAGGCGGGACGGAAAAATAGGCCCGAGAGGCGAGGAGCGGTGGGGAAGCTGCTTTGTTTAGGTCTGGGACTGCAGGGGAGGGGTCGGACGGGGCGGCGAGGGGCGAAGGCCGGACGAGAGCCCCTTTTTTCCCCGCTCGGAGCCTCCCTCTCCCTGCCAGGGGTGTCTCCACAGGCGGCTTGGAAAAGGGGGCAGCGGGTGCGACTTCCTGGCGGAGGGGGGGAGATCGGCCAGGAGTGGGGGAGGAAAAGAGGCGGTCCCCCCGTGGCCTTAAGGCACTTTTGGCAGCTCTCCTCCACCTACCCCGCCCGCCCGCCCCCCCGCTGGGAGCTGAACTTCGCCCCGTCTCGTTTGCTTGGATGGAAAGTTTGAGGCTGAACGGAGGGGGAGCGAAACGAGGTTATTTCTTTCTTTCTTTCTCTCCTTAAAAGAAAACGGGGGGTCGTTAGGTTGCGAGAAATATGCCCCCAGCCACGGCCATTTCTGCAAAATCGAGCTTCTTAGGGCTCCCCATATCTCAGCCAGTCAAACTTCCCCACTCCGAAATGGGAAACCTCCGGACTCTGCTCTCTTCGGGTCTCCCACCCAAGGAAAAAAGGTGACGATTCTGTTTCATTACTCTGTGTTCTCCAGCTCTGGGGCCGGAGGGATGGAGAGGACGGAAAGGGAAAGAGGAGTTTTGTATCCAGTTTCATTCTTGAATTTAATTCCCCGCTTTAAAAAAGCCTGCAGAACTTTTTTTTTTTAAGCTACTCCATTGTGGTCTGTTGCACAATCTTATGTCTGTATTTATTACTCATAAGTAAGCTCGTTGGGTTGAGTGGGTTTCATCTTTTTGGTATTAAGGTCTGGGGCTGCTGTCTTGTTTTTTCATCATCATTATCATCATCATCGTTGTTTAATCTGCTGCTTTTAACAGCAGAGGTTCTCCAGAGGATTCTTTGATCTCACAGGGATGGAACCTATGATGGTCCTGGGGTCTGCAGCAGACCTAGCTGAGGGACCAAAGGGAAGCCAAGACTATTTAGCGGATTTTTGCTATTTACATTCAGTATTGTGCTCAGAAGTTGGGGAAACAAAGCAAGGTAGAGGTAGAGAGTAGCATCTGGGGGAAGCATTAGCTTTCTCTTGGATTCATCACTATAGTAATGGATCTTTCTTATCTTCAGGTAAAGTAGTGATGGGCCTATCAGATAGTAAAGTAAAAAAAGATTTTATGTCCCTGTCTTATTTAATTACTGCTGATGTGTAGTTACAAAGGAGATTCTTTTTCTTCCTATCTTTGAAGAAAGTGGGAAAGAAATAAGTTGCAAAAAACTACTTGTTTTGATGGGAGGAAAAAGCATGGCCATTTTTTCTTTTAATAGCTTAAACTTTATTACAGTCTTACTGCCAGAAAAAACAATATACATCAAATATGTATGCCAGATATTATACATCTTAATTTCTGTGTATGTCTGATATACATATTTGATGTATTGTATATTGTATTTTCTGGCTGTAAGACCATAATAAGGTTAAAGTAAACTTTAATATAGTTTTTAACAAGAAGAAAAAGGATGTATCCCTGAAAGGTATGAAATGACTTCTTAGTCCCCTTCTTTTGCCACTGCTTGGGGTGTAGTACTTGCCTTTCTCTGCTGCCAGTGCTTTCAGATTGGCTAGTGCTGCAAAGAGACAAGCAGTATTGTTGAGCTGGTCAGGGCTCCCAACATAATAGTCATACAGATTACAGATTTTTTTTTTCATCCTGAGATCTTTAACTAATTTTTCCTGACTTATGGTATTCTGCCTGAATCTTTTTTTTTTTTCTTCTTTCTCTTTGCTAAAGAAGGGAAATAGCAGAGTCTGTGGTTTCTAGACCTTTTAGTTCTATTCTTCCATTTCCATAACACAAATGCCATTTAACTGACTGAAATGCAAGATTTTTTTTTCCTAGTCTTTTGGTTATATATCAGTTATACTAAGGTTTTATATCTTCTTTCCTCATATCTTCTTGGATAACTAAGATAACAGAAGAAAACTAGTTAAGTTACTCCTGAGCATTTGTGCCAAATCTTTGAGTGTTTATATTAGTTATAGGGTATCATCACTGTTCTTCTTGTAAGGGTTTTTGAGCAAAACTCTTCACTAGTTCACTTCCCTGACATACAGATGCAGTTATTTGGTCTTTCCTTTATAGAGACCAGCTTTTGGAATTAGAATAGTGCTGTTATATACTTACAAATCCTGCTGTAGTGCAGTGACTTTTTTGTTTGTTTGTTTGTTTTGTGCCTTCAAGTCATTGTTGATTCTTGGCAACTGCTTGGACTAGTTGCTGCACTTTTCTTGGCAAGATTTTGGAAGTGGTCTGCCATTGCCTCCTTCCTAGGATGGAGAGTGACTGACCCAAGGTCACCCAGCTGGCTTTGTGCCTAAGGCAGGACTAGAACTCACAGTCTCCTGGTTTCTAGCCCATGCCTTAACCACTACACCAAACTGGCTCTCTGTGTGTATGATCCTGGAATCTCTGGTGGAGATCTTATTCAGCTATGTACTTAGTACATAGCAAACAACTATGTCTCAGTCCCCCTTTTAATAAGGAGATAACATTGACCTGAAGTAAGGATTAATTAGTAATTTTTGCCAACGTTCAAAGTGCTTCGATATTATGTAAAAATTAAATATTTATTTTATAGAGAATTATAATTCTTAGAGTTATAAAAGAGTTTAATATGTGAGATTAAGTGCAAAGCTTAACTTGAAAAACTCTATGAATGTCAGAGACATTCTTCTTTAAGAACTCCCTTCTTCCCCTAGCAGTTTCCATTGTGCTTTCTAGGATCGAATCAGAATGCTTTCTGTATTATAATATTATTGAGTATATGCACATAGCAATTGTTCTTTAAGGCTTTCTTAACTACTTATATAAAGCAGACGAGTTCTCTCATGTTAAAAATGTACTTTTCCTGCTTGTTTTGAATTATTTGATAGTGAAATGCATTACATTATAACAACATAAGTCATAATTGATGGACAATGAGAACTAGGGAAACAAATACTGTTTTATGCAGGCCTTTACATCTGTATAACTCATTTTCATAATTTCGGCCATATGAATTTTCAGAAAGTAATAGATCTTTCTATTGGCTTAAGGAAGTGAATGTTTTCCAAAACAAGCACAATTTAAAGGCCCCACAAAGCTAGAGCAATTGTATTGAGCTAATTTTATTTTGAAAATATGGCACCTCTTTCTTAATTTATATGACAAATTACATTATGTTTGAAAGGCTGGATATTGTTCAATATTAAATTTTGTACCAATTGGCTGTTTTTCCTGATGATATTAGTTAAAGAACTTTTGAAAACAGAAAGCTACTAATGATTTACACAGACCAAAAATATTCCTGGCAAAAGTTTGATCCTCTTTTCAGTTCACAAATATGTTAGAAAAGAGTTACCCACCAAGTTCTACTTTCTGTAAGTAATTTTCCATTCATTTTATGATGAGTTTACCTTATTGTAGAAGAATCCAAATATGCTGTTTTCTCAAATTACTTATAAACTACAGTAATTTATTTTGAATCACATAACTTACTGCTGACTTAAAATGGCACTTTTCTGAAATATTAGAAGGAAAATATATTTTGTGGCTTTTGTTTTTAAGATTCCCTCATATTAATTATTTTTATATATTGAGTATGGAACTGTCAATTTCTTGATGTTTTTTCTTTAAGAAAATTAACTTTCTTAAAAGTTATAATTTTGGTGTAAGTTTAATTTAGCTTTTTTAGCTTTGTTTCAAAGTTAATATGTAGAGGACTGAATTGTAGAACTTTATTTAAATATCTAGTGTAATGTTAAAGGTTCCTGTGTGGAACCTTTAATAGGATAAAATATAGCCTGAGTACTATTTTGAAAGTTGAGTAGTTTAGCACAAAGTTTTCCCCAAATAACTTTCTTTTATGTTACTATTTAAAAATTGCATTCTGTATTCAAGAAAATATTTTGTAAGCATCTATGCTGCATCTTGGAAGAAGATTCATACTTCCATTTTTGTAAAATAATTGATTTTGTGTGTAATTCTCAGACCTCCATATCATGAAAATCTGAGAGTCCTGTTAACCTAGTAGATTGCTACTTGGGTCCAAAACGTAGTCAGAATGTCAGACTACCCAATGATGATCTCTGCAATAGTCATGAAACCCATAAAGGAATGGACCACATGAATTTAACCACATTCATCTGTTTCAAATATCACTTTCCATTTCTACCTTGATATTCTTCTATGGTTGAAATTCAGGTTGTAAATTCCTCAGGACAAGACTTTTGCTTACCTATTCCGTAAAGTGATATATTAATTATTAAATTATACAATTATTATATCATTTTAGCAAATACACAGAAAATAAAAATTGGAGCATAAGAGGGTATACAAAAATGCTTAATTCTAATAGAATTTTTTAACATACAGAAGCCTCTCTAATACTACTTCTGTTTATATTTTTAAAATATATTTTAATCTAGTACCTTTGAGGGAGTTTATCATGCTGTGCAGAGTTTTAAAATTGTATTGTTATCTATCTATCCATGACCTGCTTGAGGCCTTTTAATTTATTCAGAGGGCTTAATTTTGAGTTTGTGCCCATTTCCTTGAAAACAGGGGGAGAAGATAAACCTTCCAAGTTAAATTGTTCAACTTCTTCTAATTAGAAATCAAAATGTCAGGTGGCTTACTCTTTTAACTTATAGGAAAAGTGTTCTCAGTCTGAAAGGTTCAGGATTTTGATCATAGCATTCATTACATAGAAGTTGTTTGCTGAATACTGAAAAGTTCACCAGCTTGCATTGGCTGAAGAATAGCTGTTGGTGAATTATCTTTCCTCAATTTCACCTTTCCTACAGCTGTTTCCCCTTGCATACTTTTCCCTGTGAACCTAGGAAGCATGCTTAACTCTGTTTAGGTATAATTTAGCCAGTTAAGCATATTAAAACAATTTATATCCACTTTATTTCAGTGGTACACATGCTTAAGTTTCTTTCATTGAAATTAGTGCATCTTAAGCAGATAACTCACTGTACTATAACATTACATTTATACTTTCTTTTTTTTTTTTTTGCAAAATTGGAACAGAGGTAGAGGATATGCTAAAGTGTGTTAAAAGCATACTCTATGCTACATTTTACTTAAAGCACTGTACCACCAAATAAGAGGAAAAATTATTGCTTCTCTTCATAATCTTGGTTGGAAATCATGGCTTAATAGGATGTCCTTGTAAACATCTCTTTAACATAAAATACTAGTAAAATCTCTTTGAAACTGTCAAGATAGGTTATTTGAAACAAAACATTAAATAATTATTTTTTCATGAATGTGTATATATTTATAAATAATGTACAAAATTTCAGGTACTGTGTTGCCCAGGGTTCAATGCCTGTATCTGCATAGAATGTCTTTTAAGGTTTGTTTATATCTGCTCGAAGAAGTAAATAGGATGCACTACAACATGAAATGTTTTTCTGTAGCTTTTAAAGCATCCATTCGTACCATTGTTAGTAACAGTTGCCATGCAAATGTTCTGTTGGAGTGTTGCGGATTTAAGGTGAAAAATCTGAATGTTTAGATGCAGTCTTCATCCTTAAGGGATGTGTGGTAAGTTAATGCCACATCCTTTGTCATTGAAGCTATGTTTATGTAATGTGAGGAATAATTTAATATTTTCTTTATACAGCTTTGAAAAAAGGACATGAAAGCTAGTGTTGATATTTGCATGACATTCAGTGTACAGTATTGCAGTTCATGTTGTAATGCTGAAACTGTGGGATGTTTATTTGTAAACATTGTTTCTTACATTGTGATAGGATTGCATTTTTCTTTATGTTTTGTAAGGCAGACTAAATTGTTGGCTTTTACCATGAAAATAATGTACAGTGTCATTGTGGAATAGAGAAAATAATATATTGATGTGTTCCTGATGATAATCAGTATAAGATCTTTGGTCACAATATCTTCAGTATTTGCTCATTATATATTAAAAGGGTATGTCTATTACTACTAAATAACTTTAGTATAACTTCCCTGTCTCAGATGTTTTAGCTAGCTTAGAAATGCACAACTATGATATACTAAGATGCTAAAATTCTAATAAGGGAAGAAGGTATGGGAGCTGAGAAGAAGCACTTCCATTCAAAATATGTTAATTTATTTCAGGGTTCCCCCCCCCCCATTAGATTTTTACTGTAGACAGCTTTTTGGTTATCCAGTCATTTCTGCATGCAAACTGACATATAAACCAACCCTGCTGGCTTTTTTTAAGTCCTTAAAAATCTGGCTCTCTGTTTGGGCCTGGGGCCCCAAGTGTGTTCAGGGACCCATTTCATGGTTAATTTAGTCATTAAGATGGGTGGTTTATTCTTAACTGCAGTGTATTTTAATGTTTGTATTATTTTTATTTTTATTTTTTTGCCACCCAGAGTCACTTGGTGAGATGGGCAGCCATACAAATTAAATACATAAATAAATGTTTTTGTATTATATGTACTAGATGGTTCAGCCAAAGTGATAGGGAAAATGTATAATAAATGCCATAAAATAATATTGTTTCAATAAGGGATACTTAGGGTTTATTATAATTCACCCCAAAGTGTCACTGATAGTTGCTTATTACCATTTTCTTTTTCATTTCAAATGAATTGCTAGCAAAAATTAATAGGGGAAAACCCATTAATAGATTAAAAAATTAGAGGCAGCCTCTTACAGTCACAAAATCACAATGCTGCTACCTTTTGGAGCATTCCAGTTTTAAAATAGAGTAAGTAATTGATGAAATGATAGTTAGATGACATTGAATTAGACCTGACTAATCGTGATTATATGTACAAATGCTCTACATCTTAACCTGTTCTCCATGACAGTCTGTGGCTCTTCTAGGGATATTCTAGTGATGCCCTTGTTGCTGTTCATCAGTCTTACCCATTGTCATCCCCTTCTATTCCCCTCAGCCAAACTAAGCATAGTCATTTTTCCTAGACCACTATCACTCACGTGCCCAAAAGATATGAATGACTTCTTGGTAGTCATGTTCTGTTGAGAGCAGTCAGTCTTTACTTCTTCCTGGACTGGTAGGTAGTGTCTTCTTGCAGTCTATGGTACTAATCTATAATTCAGAAGTATCCATTTTTCTGCCACTCTTTCTCATAGTCCAGCTTTCACAGCCATACATTACTGCTGGGAAAGCCATTGCTTTAGCTATTTTGATCTTCACTGACATAGAATATACTTATTGTTCATGATCTTGTTTAGCTTATTGCCTTGTTTCCTAGGATTAACCTTCTCTCTAATTCTCTAGAACGTTGACTATTTTTATCTATTCTTGAGCCCAAGGAAAAAAAATTATATCTTCACTTACTTTTTAAAAGGATTTCAGTACTACAGGTAAAGGTTTTAAGAGTTATTTCAAACCCATTTATAGTTCCTTGCTTCTGACTCATAATAACTGTCTTATATTTTTTTTTCATAAAATGGTTTTAAATTCTAATCCTTATTTCTAAATTTGTGACATTGCATTCTGAACCAGCTGTAGCTTTTGTTTACTTTTATTTATTTATCAAATTTGTCACTGCCCATCTCATGGAAATGACTCTGGGCTGTTTACAGCTTTTGAATGGTCTTCAGTGACAACCCCATGAACAGTGCATTGCAGTAGTCCAATCAAGAGTTGACTAAGGCATGAGTAACCATAAGAAGGGTCTCCTGATCCAGAAAAGGATGGAATCTATCCAAGGCTGTCCTTTACAATATTTGTTAACTGTCCCCATCATTCCAAATCTGGGTGGCACATAATAAATAAAAAGATTGTTGCCTTATCCGTGTAGGTTTGCCGTTTGCTGGATTTGTCCTAATAACTTGGCTGTAAAATATGTACCCAATTACATATGCATGTATTTTTTTAAAGTAATTTTTTTAATCTTCAAAGTTGCCTCTTTATAATTTTTGATAGGTGATATACATTTTAAAAGTAAACTAGATTTGATGTGTTTAGGAGCTTTGGCATCTGAGGCAGCTTTTACTCTCTGTATTTGGCTATTGTCCCAAAGGCTGCTTACATCATGTTCCATTCTGCTGTAGCAGAAGAGTATAAATAGATTAATTTAATCCCCTTTTGTGTTCACAATTATCTTCATTTCTAAGGATCTGGCAGAGGATCACTGAAAATTTCTTAAAACTTGAAGATGGCTGTACAGATGTAGTTCTCTATGTGCATAGATATATAGAGAGATTTAATTTTGTACATGAAGCACATGTACTGAAACTTCTGTTGCAAGTTTAATTCCCTGCTGTTTCTTTAATAAACTGGTGGTTGCTTATCTTGTAATCCATATCTTCTGTTATATCTAATAGAAGTGAGCATTCTTGGCAGTGATTGCTGAAAATTAATGACACAGTCTTTAGTCGTTTTAGGTAGAGAGCAGAAGAAATCCACAGTTTTAAACAAAAAAAATAAGCTTTCCTAAATTCCTACCAAAAATTCATACTTATCAGTATGAATTATATAGCCCCACTTGCTTTGTGGTCCTCTACCCCCTAAAAATAGGTATCAAAAATTGTCTACCCCAATCTAACACTTGTCATTAAAATATCATTTTAGACAAAGTTTGAAATTTTGTTCCAAAATCAACTTAAAAGGTTCTGTACTTAAGAATATATTATTTAACATTGTAGCTGAAAATTACAGACAATATTATGATAATACATCTGTTTCTTGTTTTGTCTCCATAGGGGAGGAAAAGACCTTGGTAATTTATAAATAAGAAAGGCAACTGCTACAAAGAATTCATGATGATCCCTTAAATTCAGAGGCCAACTAAAAACCAGGGCTAATAAGCTCGCAGCTTTGTGCCACATATACAGGTATAGTTAGGAATATTGTGTATTTATTTGTCTAGAATGTCACTGTTCTATTGTGTAATTTTAGTCTTTGGCTCACAAACAAAATAGGAAACAATTCCCTACATTAATCACTGGATTTTCAGATATCTCATTTGGAAGTATATTTATAATCTGGAAGCTTTTGGAGAAAAGTAGACTTTCTTCTAGAAGAGAGTTCCATCACGGTGTTGTATGTAAATGTCAAAAGATTGTTTTGTTGGAGAACCAGTCTTTACAGGATCTTGAAGTTCCAGATAAATTGATTAGGATTGGAGCTTCATTGAAAATTAGAATGGAGTAAACTCAGACCTACCTGCTTCATGCCAGAGAAATGAAAGTCTGATTCAAATTACTGCATTTCTTCTCTGGGTTGTCCAACACAAAACCATAATTAATAGAAAGAGGAAAGGAGCTGTAAAGATAGAAAATCCCTTAAAATGTAGGGGCCACAAATCCTGGTGCTTCCTCTAGTACTAGTGGGTACATTATTATTATGAGGCTAACACCCCTCTGTGTTTAGTTTATTTTACACCATTCATTAAACTGGGGATGCAAATATTTAACTCAGTGTAACAAATATGTTACAAAATAGTATTAAAATGATGACACTATATAAGAGTGGGTCACACTTACAATATTTTTTCACATATCCTACACAGTGCTTCATTATCCTAAATAAATTATTCACAGGCATCTAAATGCTCCTTCATAAACATGAACTTAACATTAACAGAATAAAAATTCCCAGAGCGTTATATTCATTTCCATTAGAGCTATGGCTAATGAGTCTCCTACTTCTTATATTGGTTTACTTGGTTGTTGTGGGAATCGCTTAGTGAAAAATCTGTGTTTTTCCCCTTTTACTTGATATGCTTGCCATTGGAGCTAGAACAGGTAGTCCTCACTGAACGCAATTGGGACTGGCAACTCCATTGCTAAGTGGTACAGTCATTAAGTGAAAATCATGTGACTGCTGCAGTCATTAAGCAAATCACAGGTCATTAAGCACAAAGTCTCGTTACCATGACTTATGACTTCTTGCTGGCTTCCCCATAGACTTTGCTTGTCGGAAGCCAGCTGTGAAGGTCACAAATGGCAATCATATAACCACGGGATGTTGTGACTGTTATAAATGCACGCCAGTTGCCAAGTGCCTAAATCACGATCATGGGGATGCTGCAACAGCCACAACTTCAAGGACTACTCATAAGTCTCCTTTTTCAGCACCATTGTAACTTTGAACTGTCATTGAACAAGTGGTCGGTAAGCAAGGACTACCTGTAGAAGCATTTCAGGTGAACCACCTATTAGTAATCAAGTGACATACATGGAGGGAAATATCCATGTATGCAGTCATTTTGTCTAAAAAGATCCTATTCCTGACCATAGTATGAATTTACTGCCTCAGGGGACATGTTCTGTTAACAACCTCTCAGAGTTGCTGGGAGTTGGGGGGATATAAATTTGATATTACATTATTATTTGGAAACTTTAAAATTATTTATATAATGTGCGATCAAACTTTTTATATCTTATTACCTTTAAAACAAATACATAGGATAAATTGTAGACAACTTTAGTAAGAACTATACTGTGCTTGAAAAGGTGTTGATCATTTAATCCTTCTATAAAGCTTTTAGAAAACACAACTTGGAGGATGTAATTTTTGCTGGCTGATGTATTTGGATTTTATCCAAACTAGGTGCATTCTACTAAAACAAAGGAAGTTGTTTCAGGCAATTCTCTTGGCTGCAAGACTCATACATAAAAATAGTTGTTAGCTCTCATTTAAGTGTTAGATGATGCTGCATGAGAAGAGTTCCTCCTAGCTTGGGAAGGGTCAGGAGTACCATTTGGACAGCACTTTCTCAGATGAATAAAAATTGTATAATTTGGACAGGAAATGGTAAAAAGCTGCTATTTAAGTTTTTTTCTCCAGAGAACAACTGGAGGGTGTTGTATACTTTGGTTTGGATACATTTTACTAGGTGGGTTCTATGCTTGCAATCACATTTTTTCCACTTGGCTCATAGGGAGAAACTAAACTTCTAAATCTATATTTGGTAATAATAATATATACTTTTATCAGAAAGGAAGAGCAATTATTAACTTTAAGAGTGATGAATTTAGTCTACCATCAAATCCAGCTGTGACTTATTAAGCAGGATATGGAAAGATCCCCCAAATATTCTAGAGGACAAGGAATTTCTACAGAGGCTGAAATTTGGTCTAGCTGTTTTAAATATAAACTTGTTACATCACAGTATAGTTTTTTTAAACTATACTTTTTTTTTTTACTGTACTATTTATTTTTTAATTTGATGATGCCAGTGCTGAAAAATAATTTTATGGCCAGTGCCCGCATTTACGACCTTCACCGCATTCCTCAGTCACAAGATCACTATTGCAGTCAATACGCATTCTGTGCCTGACCTGTTTTTCTTTTTTCTCCTCTTGTAGAGTGGAAAGATTGGAGAGGAAGGGATTACAAGAGAGTAAGCAGGCACACAATGGGGAATACACATTGAAAGCAGTGTGCTGGCACTGGCAGCCCCCAGTGGGCTGCGCAAACAACCCAGTGTATTTCCTATTGTGTGCCTGCTTACTCTCTTGTAATCCCTTGCTCTCCAATCTCTGCGCTCTGCGAGGGTGGGGGTACAGGTCAGGTACAGGAGGAATTGCCTACAGAAATCTCTTGGGGGGGGGGAACAAGCCATTTCTTTAGGCAATCTCTCCTGTACCTGACCATTTCCCCCCACCCCTCATGAAAGGTAAGAGTTCTTCTCTTGCTCCGTATTCTGACCAAAATCTTTAAGATGACATCAGCAGTTGTCCTATAGATCAGGGGTCCCCAACCCAGGCAGCGGACTGGTACCAGTCCGTGGCCTGTTAGGAACTGGGTCACACAGCAGGAGGTGAGCGGCGGGCGAGCAAGCAAAGCTTCATCTGCATTTACAGCTGCCCCCCATCATTCGCATTACCGCCTGAGCTCCGCCTCCTGTCAGATCAGCAGCGGCATTAGATTCTCATAGGAGCATGAACCCTACTGTGAACTGCGCATGCGAGGGATCTAGGTTGCGTGCTCCTTATGAGAATCTAATGCCTGATGATCTGAGGTGGAGCTGAGCTGGTGATGCTAGCGCTGAGGGCCACTGCAAATACAGATTATCATTAGCAGAGAGGTTTGACTGCACAGAGACCATAATAAATCAATTGCTTGCAGACTCATATCAAAACCCTATCATGTAATGCACTTGAATCATCCCGAAACCATCCCCCCCCCCCAGTTCGTGGAAAAATTATCTTCCACAAAACCGGTCTTTGGTGCCAAAAAGGTTGGGGACTGCTGCTATAGATGACATTAAAGAAAATAGAAAACACTTTGGTATGATTATTTTGTGTGATTGGATTTGATTCAAAACAAAATCAGAACATATTTTGATTATCGTTAAAACTGTTACAAATAAGTTCTTTTTACTTACTCTAAGACATATGAAATCAGGAGTGTATTTCTGAAATAATTATTTTTAAATGTTAATACCTTTCTCCTTGTTATTTACTGCAGTTTATATGCTGCTCCAGCCCAAATGACTCTCCATTTTTCCAGATTTCTGTGCTCTAGATTTCTAAGGATACTTTGTAGCATGCCAAACTGGAATTTTAGTATCTTTTGAGTAAATACTGTGCCAACAGTTCTCCAAACATGAATTTCCTGGGAAGATAATTTACATGTCAACAGTTTAACTGAAAAGTTTTTTTTTTAAATACAGTACAGCTTCTTTATTTTTTACACTGTTACAAGAGTAAACATTTTGAAGGACTGCCATAAACAGGTTTTAGACATGAAATGCAAAATCTATCTAGTTTATTTTCTATGTCAATTTAAAAACCCTTTATCTGAAAATAAAAAAATTCAGCTTATGTGGGATAAGAAATAGTCATAGAAAATTTAAAATATCTAAGTTAAAAAAAATTGCTTTCTGCAGCTTCATCAGAAAGTTTAGTATAAATCTAATGGAGCTTTTTGTGTAAAAACATATCCCAAGAATTGGAACTTCTTATGAAAAACATTTACAGAAATGAAATGCTCACAATTTCTGATAAGAGAGTTCAGTGCCTAAGAATGCTTCAGCATTATGAGAGCAGGCCTACTCTTCCAGTCCACAGTGTGTGGGCTCCATCTTTCCCTGGCCCTTTCAATAATCATAGGTAAGATATTGTGTATTTGGGTAGATATAATTGGCAACTATTAAGAATGCAGTTTGACTGAAGAATAACAGCAGTTAAGAAATGTCTTAAATCAATCAATGATATCATATGATTAATATTTTTCCTGGATTTTGACTGACTGTTCAGTAAATCTGCATCAGAAATATCAACAGGTATGTGACTGTTACAGCAGGCATTTCCAGTAATGCCTGGCATCTATTAACTAGTACACCATTCTAGTTTTTTTTCATATCCTGTAGCACTGATATTTTTCCTAACTTTTGCTTTTAAGGACTGTGTATTTTGCTCTCCAATTAATTCATCTTCTGTTGATTTGATTCAATTTCCAATAAAGGCAAAGAGATATTCCAGGGCTGACAAAAGCACAGTGTCCATTTCCAACTATTAATAAACAATACAAAATGTATAAATGGAAACAGTAAAAATTATGCTAACAGAAAACAGTGTGTATTCAGTTACTATAGCAACTAGACAGATACAAGAAAAAAACAGAGCCTACAATATGTAATCTGACATTATAAATTAGGATTTATATTGACTCCTTTTTTAATTATGAAATGTTTTATAGCATATTAAACATAGGTTAGGCATAAGTGCGTTCTAGGAGGGGATAGTAAGGAAATTAAAATAACAGCTGAAGAAGCAAAGCTGCTGGAGTTCTAGAAGAATTAGCAGGATCAGTGATCACAGGCAGGGGAATATCAAAAAATGAAAGAAGAAGAATTGGATGGGGCAACATAGAATGATTTAAATTCAGAACAGTATTAACCTGAATTTATAAACCTTAAATTTTATGGAATGCTGCATGCTAAAATTGCTGTTAGAAACTCTGCTGTCCGTCACCATTATTTCATTCAGAGCAAGGATTCTCTTGGGAAAAGCAATGAAATTTCTATGAGAAGAGTTGTGACATTTATAGAAATGTTGGTTTCTGGCTATGGCTTTTGGAGTCTGACTGTGGCTTTCATGTCTTCAGCATACTGATGAGCTTTTATACCAGACTGAGATACTTTTTTTCCAGGAGCAATATATAGAAATTGAGATTTATTGAACCTTGGTGCAAGACAGAAATGTAAGCCCCCCCCCAAAAAAATTTTTCCCCCAGAATGTGGAGTAGCAAGCACTAAATACTGTCAGCTTTGGCACAGATCCAGTGTAAAGGGTTGGAACAAATGCAAACCTATCTCTTATATCAGAAATAAGCTGATAGTTACTTTTATGGAAACTACAGTGACGAATGCTTAGGAACAATGCTTTGCTTAATCTTTTCCTTTGCATAAATTTATAATGCCATTGCTGATTTCATCAGTGCCATTCAGTGTAGCCTAATCTCAGATACTGCTTCGTAGCATATATGTGTGTTTCTCTAGTTGCTATTGATTAATCAATATTTCAGAAACCAAAATGGAAAAAAGTATACTAACAATAAGAAAAGGAATGAGAGGCTTAGAAAATCATTAATGAACCAATTTCGTTTTCAGCTTTTAGATACTGCAAATTTGTGCTTTCGTTTATGCTTTGAAAAATGCCAAAATAAGGTTAATATCATAAGTAAAATTATACTCCCTCATTTTAGTCCAGTATTATAGGAATTTTTATTTTTTTCATGGTATACATCAGTTACAAAGCTTTGATTTGTGAAAAAAATAATCCTTTAAAAACATGAGTTCAGATATTTCCAAAATTTATTCTGATTTTCTAATCAACTTCATCATAGTGTGGAGAAATTGTTAACAGACTTGGAGCTATTAAATTATAAAGTGGAATAAAAATTATGGGAGATTGCAGTTGTTGATGTGTTTTATTAACTCCAGTCATCAGAAAAGAAATTGAAGATGATTCTGAATATTTATTTAGTAGTAGTCATCATAATAAACCTGAAATATCACACAAGAAGCATGTGATGAGACTGCTTATCTATATAAGAAAGATAGTTTCCCCAGACATAAGGCAAATGTATAAAATGCACTAGATCAAAATGGCTGTGCAAATATCTTGTCCCAGATGTCATTGAGAGCCTTTGCAATGTTTAGCAACAGTAGCTTACAAAACAAATTGCATGAAGATATGCTGTGTATTTTAAATAGACTGACATTTGCCTTTCTTATTGAAATCAAATGTCTTTTCTCATTGATCCGGGACTTGTATAATTCCGTTGTACATGTAACATCAGTTCTTGTCTCTTCTAATCTCTCACACATATTCTATATTTTTGGCTTTCTACCTGTGAATAGCATCCTTCTATTGACTTCATTCTAAAATGTAGTTAAACATTTAATGATTTAATTTTATTAAGCAGAAAAAAATAGCATTAATATGAATCCATAGTGGATAGAGTGAAAGTAATAGATTTCCATTTTCTTTTTCAATTGTGTCTTAATCTAAATATCTCTCAACCCCACCCAGTGAATCACAAGTGCACATATGTGTAACTTGGAATAACACTGTTATGATGCTGATGAAATGGGCTGTAATTTATGAAACTTAATACTGAGTTAAATTTGTTTTTAATAATCATAAACTATTTTCTTTTAGTTACAGATAATCAGTATGCAATGCACTGTTTCTGTGTCACTATACACTAAAGATCTGTTAAAGTTTACTTAGGTAGCAGTAGTTTGAAAGTGTTAGGATAGGATGAAGATGTTTCCTAGCCGGGTAATGAAACATTTGCAAGAAAAGAACCAAGCTCAGAGAACCCCAAGGACTTCACAGTGTTAGGATATATTTAACATCTATTCAAACTCATGTACAAGATATAATGCAGAGTTCATATAAAATGGCTACATCCAGAGTGTAGTACGGGTAGTCCTCGTTTAGCAACTGCCTTGTTTAGTGGCCATTCACAGTTACGACAGTGATGAAAAAGTAACTTTACGACCAATCCTTGTGTTTACAACCTTTGCAGGTCTGTAAAGCAAAGGAAAGCTGAAATAAGATCATAAGCACAGTCATGATTTCACTTAGCAATCACTTTGCTTAACAATTGAGTTGCCAGTCCCAATTGCAGTCACTAAACAAGGACTCCCTATATCACATTTTACCATCTTGAGAGAACACCAACATATAGGAGTTTTCCCTTTTTTTCAATGAAGGAAGTTTGGGGAGGGGAGGGTCCAGTATGCAAAAAATTAGTCTTTTGGGCATTGTAAGAAATTCTGCACTGTGATTTAAAATAATGATATATTATTACAGAGTTCCTTTTCTACTTTCTAGTTTTTTAATTACTCAGGATTACTAAAAATTAAGCAAAGTGATTAATTGTGATTATCTAAAAGAAATTTCCATGAAAATTAAAAATAAAAAATGAAATTAATATGCAGATATGTAAATCACTGCTGGAAAAATATGCTGGCTTGGTTGTGTTAGGAATACAAATCAGGGGTGGTATTATAGTTCTTTTAACAATGGTGTTATTTGAAAATAAACCCAGTTCAGTTTTGATAGCTTCATTTTGGAGGTTTTCATTAAAGCAGCTTTTCTTCTAGGACTACCAGGAATGGGGTAGATTTGCAGTCTCAATAGAGACTACTACCTTGAAGTATTGCAAATTAGTGAGGTATGTTTATTGTAATGAATTGTTTTCATCCTATTTTTTTAAAGGAACTGAGTTTCAATGACTTACCTTGAGTTTAAAAGTTCTGACTTAGTTGTTTGATTAGTCCTGTTGCTCACCGGAATAATCAGCTTTCATAGAAGATTCTTATAATGTTTTTCATAGAAAGGATCCATCTGTAACCAAATAGGGACTAGAATGTGAGTTCCCTGAAATTAATGATCTACCAATTATACTATAGAAATCAAATAATGGTCTCATCAGGAAAGCCCCTTTTTAAGTAGGCTTTGAACAAATATACGGTATATAACGTACAAAAATTAAGGTAACATAAAATTTCTGCTTTCAACTTGTTTCATTGTTTCTTGCATGCACACTGAACTTGTCTAACTACAAGAAAGAAAGAAAAAATGTGCCATTTTTTCTGTTTATAAGTAGAAGGTTTGGGAGTAAGTATCCATGGAAGTGGATAAGGTGCTGTCTAGATTGTCCTCTGCCACTTGTAGGCCCTGCCCATCTTGATTGCTGCAAGAAATGGGTGGAAATATGACCACCTGGATCTGGGAGACTGTCAAAACATCTTTGTGAAAGAGAGAGACACCAGCAGTCTTGAAAGAGGCTGTGGTGTATTCCCTTCTGTAGAGGCCATCCTTCGATCTGGGGGTTTTAGATAACTCTTAGCTAGTCTGTCAACATCCTATCCGGCTGCGTGAAAGCTATAAGGGTCTAGATGGGAGAGGACAGGCCAAAGCTGAATTCAAGCAAGATGGAATTGCTGTATGTTGATTGGGGTTCTCCACTGACATTGCTATTATCTCTGGATGGGAAGTACTGCCTGCGACAGAGCAGGTCCATGATTTGGACTCCCCTGTGTGTCAGAGGTTTCTGCAAACATGGAAATTGGTTTTCATACAGCTCTGGATAATACTGCTGTTGAAAAAACCTTCATGTATCACTAAATAAGTAAATTGTGTGGCACTTAAATTAGAAATTAAAAGATTTTTAAAGATATTTAATATTCTATGCCCTTTTATTATTTGCATGTACTTGTGCTGCTTTTTCTAAAATGCAAGATTTTTTTCTAGAGTCGAAATCTTAACTGATTATTCTGTAATTTTGCTCTGATAATGAACCATAGCTTCTTTTTTCACTAGAAGTGCTGATGAAAGGCAGTGTTCTTACAAGAGCCTTTTACTGCTATGAATAGTGATTAGCTAGCTGTACTGAGAGCTATCAGGGATGAAGTTTAATGCCTGCAGAGCATTCTGGAACATGCCAGTACTAGGAAACTCCTCCCAAACAGTGGAAGAAAAAACTGTTCAACATTTTCTTCAGTTGAATAAAAACAAAATTAAGATGTATATTGGCATGAAGTATCTATTGATAGAAATTGATGAGATGATAATATTGCACTGTCAGATGACTTCAGCACATGCTTGTCTATATTGCTCACTAAATGAATCAAGTGTTCCTTTAGAGGGAGGCTTTTGCAGCAGAGTGCATTGAAAACACATGTCTAATAGGTACATTCATTTTAATAGGCTCATTCATTGAGCTAGCCTGATTAATTAGTGCATGTCACCATCTGGTATTTACTGAGACCATTCATTTTTAGAATACTGAAATTGCAGGGAATAGTGCACACCAATTAAGTTCCTTTTAACTGGATTATGTTAGTATACAGTATTAGTGTAGGAGGTTTTCTTTGTGATTCAGCCAGCACGCCTCTGAAGG
Organism: Liasis olivaceus; assembly: GCA_030867105.1. Classification (NCBI taxonomy): domain Eukaryota; kingdom Metazoa; phylum Chordata; class Lepidosauria; order Squamata; family Pythonidae; genus Liasis; species Liasis olivaceus. The sequence goes on along the minus strand of CM061362.1, from coordinate 18,965,046 downwards.
AACCGTTCAGCCTGAAATTTAGAACAGAGAAATAGTTCCTTAAAATGCATAGTAAAAAAAAGGAGACAGCGTGTGTATCTTTTGTTGGACAAATGGATAATGCCAAGAGAACCAAACTTTAGAAATTGTATAGAGATGTACCACAGATATTTTCCCCCCTAGGCTTTCCTTGATGTCATGATTATCAAAGGAATAGTCTGATATTCTTTTTTCCTCATGTAGCATAAAGCAATTCGCAGCCAGCCTTTCCTTGCACATTTGCTCTAATGCAATGCATTATGGGTATAATGGGCCACTTTCAAAATAACTTTTGGGAGCGTTGCAGTAAGATAAAGGATCAAAGAGAAATATTAAAAATAAGGATAGCTTTCTTTTGCTGTTCTTGCATAACCTTCAGATTATATAATCAGTATATTTCATAGTGATATTGCAATGAAAGTAAAAAAATAGAAAACATTTTTGCAGACCATTTTGAAAGTTGGCTTTCAAATTAATAACTTAGATCCCTCACAGGAAGTATTTAATTCCTGTCAACACCAGACTAACACTGATTGTGGATTCCTCTCTCCTGCCTTAGTCCAATTGATCTACTCTATTGCTTAGATATTAGAAAGTAGCAAGCACATATTTTCGAACAGACTGAGCTAAGTAAAATGTGTTGTGGGTTAAACCTTGCTTTACTTGAATTACAATGGAAAGCATTACTATGCTATGATCTGGACAACAGGAAATAATGCTTCTAGTTCTAAAAATACCAAAGCAAAAGCTATTACATGCAAATAACTAGAATAAAACCAGTGTTTAAAAACTTTTAAGATGAGACTTATTTAAAGTTGCTAGAATATATTTCAGATTCAAAATAATACAATAGTTTAAAAAAAATTTTTTTTCAATAGTTATACCACTCAAAGAAAGGGATAGCCAAAGTATTGTTGTTGTTTTTTCCATTATTTTACATTCCTCAAGAAACAATTTTCCAATAAAATTACTGAGTATGGCATTATAACACATTAAACTATCATATCTTTTTGCTAGTTATATCATGTTATCATGAGAGCCAGTTTGGTCTAGCGGTTAAGGCACCAGGATAGAAACCAGGAGACTCTGAGTTCTAGTCCCACCTTAGACATAAAAGCCGGCTGGGTGACTTTGGGCCAGTCGCTCGCTCTCAGCCCAACTCGCCTCACAGGGTTGTTGTTGTGGGGAAAATAGGAGGAGGAAGGAGAATTAGATAGGTTCACCACCTTGAGTTATTTATAAAAAATAATAAAGGCAGGATTAAAAATTGCTTATGCTTATACTTATCATTCTTTAAACAAAGGCAACAAAGCCAGAAATTCATTAAGCAAAAGCTTTAAAGTTTATAAGATGCCCTCCTATGAAATAGTAGAATCAAATATTATGAAGTCTTCTGGTTATGTTGCGGCTCCACCTGGTGTTCAGTAAAAATGCTTGCCTATATTCTGTAATTAACAGTTTGACTTGCCATGTAGTATTAACACAAACTGATAGATCATTACTTCTATTTACTATGTGTCAATGTGAGATGCTTACACTCGTTAAGCTTTTACTGTATTTGAAAACATAACTGGCTACCTATAACAACATTTAGTTGTTTTACCCTCGCAACTTCATTATAGAACAGATTAAGCTTAAAATTAGTTCCTGTTTTATCATTAAAAAGATCAGGAAGTTCTGCCTAATGAAGTTGAGAGGATCAGCTTCTTGAGTGGTAGTATGTGCATTCATTTCTTACTGATTTTAAATATCTTTTACTTTTGTAGGATGAACCAGATTTCATTATGCAAGCAAGACAACATTAAATAATAAGGAATGATCTTACCATGCACTGAACAATCTCTGAACATCAGGTGCTTAGGCCTCAGAAAATGTCTGCTTGCAATGCCTTCACTGAACATGTATGGAAACCTGGTGAATGTAAAAATTGCTTCAAGCCAAAAAACTTACATCAGCTGCCTCCAGGCAGTGAAAAACCTCCAGTCTCAAATTCAAATATAAAAACCAATGCAATTCACAGCAACCAACGTGCTAAGAATACAGGAAATTTTCGGCCACCTGTGGCAAAGAAACCCACTATCGCTGTGAAACCCACCATGATGACAATAGATGGACAGGGTATATGTGGTGAAATCACCTCACAGGATCTTTGTGAGAACAAACCAGCTATTGTAGGTTGGAACCAGAATAGAACTGTCTTGAAGAAAAAGCCACTGAATAATAATAACAATAATAATGAAGAAGAAGAGGAAGAAGAAGAAGTTGAAAGTTATAATCATATTCATAGATCTTTTGGAAATAATGATGATACAAGTAAAGCTCCAAGCAACAATAATGGACTAACTGAAGTATTGAAGGAAATTGCCGGCTTAGATCATTCAGCTTTTCTAACAGGAAATGAAATTAATTCAAGGGAAGCATTCTTGGGGCGAATAAACAATTGTTATAAAAAGTCATTAGAAAGAATGATCCCTCCAAGTTGCCTGATGGGTGGAACAAAGTCACAAAATAAGCATGTTGTATTGAGTGGAACCACTGCTGTAATAAGCAACGAAGGTGGCCGTTTCTGTTACCCTGAATTCTCCAGTGGAGATGAAAGTGAGGATGATCTGTTTTTTGGCAGCATCCATGAAGATCATGAGAGCTGGGATGAAAGTGATGAAGAGTTGCTAGCAATGGAAATTCGCATGAGGGGACAGCCACGTTTTGCTAACTTTAGAGCTAATACACTGTCACCTGTTCGATTTTGTGTTGACAAGAAATGGAATACAGTGCCTTTAAGGCATAAGTCTCTTCAGAGATTTTGTGCAGTAGATTATGATGACAGCTATGATGAAATTTTGAATGGTTATGGAGATGACCCTGTAATCCTTTTTGGACAGGAAAGCATGCAAAGCATGGTTTCATCCGATTCTATATCTCCTGATTCTTCTCTGACTGAAGAATCTCATTCTGGAACAGCCAGCAGTTCTTCACAAAGGCTTTGCAATGGTAGAATGTCTCCTAACAGTTCCAAAAGTACCAGATTAATGGAAGAAAGTGATAAAAGGTTTTTTGATGATCAACAAGTAAAAGTTGCAATTAAAAACACTCAAAATGCTACCAAAACTGTAGAGACGCACAAAGCTGTGCTTGCCATTAAGCTAGAAGAAAAAGATAGCAAGACTGCTGTCCCAAGTGATAAACAAGAATGGAAAAGTCCTTTAAATATGCCATTTCAGGCAACAGCTACAAATTCGATCCCCATGGAAGAACAAGCAAAACCTTATAGAGTAGTAAATATGGACCAACCAGTGTGCAAACCTTATACGATAGTGGATGTATCAGCAGCCATGACACATGAAAGTATAGAGAATCAGGCAAAAAATCTAGATACTAGATGTATTCTGTCTAACCCAAATTTACCAGATGCCCTAAGTACAAATGCTATGTCTCATTCTGTATCATGTGGGCAAGTAACTCCTAATCTTAAAAAATCCAACACTGCCAGATACCAGGAAGTTTGGACTTCCAGTACAAGTCCACGACAAAAAATCCCTAAAGTAGAACTAACTGCCAATATTCCAGGGCCTTCTGTTCCTGTAAGGAGAAATATTCATAAATCTGCTCCCACTTCACCTACATCAACAAATATTTCTACAAAAACAATCCCTGTCAAGTCCCCTAACTTGTCTGAAATAAAATTCAATAGCTATAATAATGCTGGCATGCCACCCTTCCCAATTATTATTCATGATGAGCCAACTTATGCTAGATGTTCCAAGAATGCCATCAAAGTTCCTATTGTAATAAATCCAAATGCATATGACAACTTGGCCATCTATAAAAGTTTTTTAGGAACTAATGGAGATCTCTCTGTTAAAGATAAAACCACTAGTATCATCAGCCACACATATGAAGAAATAGAAACAGAAAGCACAGTATCCGAAAATATACCTAATAGATCTGCAGAAATATCCCAAGTGAAAGGTTTAGGTAATAGCACTGAGAGAAGACTGGGTTCTGTAGCTCAGAAAGTTCAGGAATTCAATAGCTGTCTTGGAAAAAGTCAGACTTCACCCAAAAGTTCTTGCCATGGCTCCCCAACAAAAATACAAAGAACTTTTCAGGATTCTTTAGCTAAAATAGAAGATATACAGGAAATATCTAATGACAGTCGAGAAAATGCCTGTACAGTACTATCGCAGATTGTAGCATCAATCCAGCCTCCACAGTCTCTCCCTGAAACACCTCAGACTGGCCCTAAGTCTTGCAGCGTTGAGGAACTCTATTCTCTGCCTCCTGATGCAGACACAGATAAAAGCACCCCAGTGCGACCGAAATCACTTTTTTCAATGCAATCTAATCCTAATGCTGAGGGGATCAAATCCACAGAAATTATGTCAAAGGAAATCCCATCAAAATCACCAATCATGCAGCCTTCAAAACCAGTGACAACTTCTCAGAGCCCTAAAACAGAGCAGCCTCCCCCTTTCCCACCTCCCCGTTCCACATCTTCACCTTATCATGCCAGCAAAGCGTTGCAAAAACATCTCAGCAATTGGAGCAAACCATTGAGCCCTGTTAGGTCTACGGAGGCTGAATCAGTTTTGCATTCAGAAGGTAGGCGAGTTGTTGATGCAAAGCCTAAGCGATGGATATCATTTAAGAGCTTCTTTCGTCGCAGAAAGACTGAAGAAGAGGAGGACCGAGAAAGAGAGAAAGGGAAACTTGTGGGTCTTGATGGAACTGTAATTCATATGCTTCCACCACCTCCTGTTCAACGTCACAATTGGTTCAGTGAATCAAGAACAGATTCCAGTGAGAAACCCTCTGTTGTTTTTATGTTTAAATGTGATCAGGCAAAGTTAGAAACAAAAACCGATCAAAACAAAACTGAAGTGGAACCAGCCATTGAAGTTATGACAACAGAGAGGGGAGAGAGGGAAAAACATCCAGAGACACCAGAAGAAAAAAAAAGCCATTCCTCTTCACCTCAAGTTCCAAAGAAAATTCTCAGGTAAAATTTATATCACCAGTTGGCCTCTGTATTTTTTAACTGAATTTTTAATAATTTTGCTAGGTATGTTTTTTTTGGTTCTTAGCACTGTTATAAGTGCTAGTCTGTATTTTATATTCTGTATATACAAGAATAAGATCATGCCATTCCTCAATTAGGAAAAAATGTTTGATGAAACTGTAAAGAGTAAAACAATTATTATAAGATAAGCTTTCATGTATTGAGATATTTTATCTATCTATGAAGTTTACCCACAAAAAAAAAAAGCATGCAAGGTAACTTCATGTAGCTTATGTAGGCTGCAATAGCTTTTACCATAATATGAGTTGGTCTGTGAGTAATCAAAAGATTCCTGCTTCTCCTTCAGTAGCCTAATGTATGTATCCTTAAAAATTCTCTTGGATTTTTTAGCCTTTTTATCTCTATAAGTGTGGTTTTTTATAACTTTTAATCATGTATTTCTGATTTTAATTTGTTGTAAGCCGCCCAGAGTCCCCCATTGTGGGGAGATGGGCGGGGACAAGTCTATTAAATAAATAAATAAATAAAAATTAATATTCTTTAAGTCACACAGTTCAATCATAATATTAGAAGAAAAAGGGAAGGTAAATATGAAGCAACGTTCTAGAAGTTATTTACTCTGATTTATATGCTGCTCCAATCAGATTTATATGCCTCTGCAATCAGACTCTGAGCAGTGCATATATTTTTTATCTCTATATTATAAATGTAATATATTTTAATCTGTATGTTATAAAATATGATACACTGTACATTCAATTCTATCATTGTTTAACTCAAAATTCCTCTAAACTGAGTCTGATCTTTTAAATATTTGCTTAAAGGGATAGAAAAGAGGAACTACTTCTAAGCACAGATCAAGGCTATCATAGCTTAACTAGCTCTTAGGCCATGTTTCTAGTTTTTCAGTTTCCTGTTATATCAGAAACGCAGTGTTCCGGTTTCTCTTGGCCAATTTACATGTTGAATTAACATGCATCCATTTTAATTTTGGAATACTGAAGAAAAATGTTTTTCTTAAATAAAAACTTGCTAACTACTTATAAACATAGGTAGCAGTAAAAATAACCATCAGTTTGAGAATTTCAAGCTATACAGTACTCACCAAGAAATCAAACAGATGATGTTGAAATAGGATTGGCGGGAATCCTGCAGACAGGAAAAACTGAGATTTTCTTTAGTTTTTAATCTTGCAACAAATTATCAAAGGTAGCGTAAAACTTGTCTATTAGAATATGTAGTTCTGTGCAGGCATGTACCCAAAAGGCTGGTTAATAGAATACAGAAAACGTTAGGTCTGGAGTTCTCTATCTTCAGATGTTATCTTTGTAAACCTAACTAAAATGTGAGCCCTGCCAAAAGCTTTGACAATAAAATACTGAAATTGCCTAGACTGAAAAGGGCAGAAATTGTGAGTTACTAATTCAAGCTCTAGAGCATCAGCCAGTTCAAATTGATGCCTATTTGCATTGGATATTAAGTTGAACAGGGTTTGTTTCCTAATAATTGTGCATATGATCTTAGACGATGGCATAGTCTCATCTGTGCTTACCTGAGAATAAACTTAATTTATTTTAATATTGAATTCCTGTAAAGTATATAGCTCGGGGGCTAAAAGTAATTTGTTATAGGAAGTAACATACATCTATACTTCTAAAAAAAGGCAAAAAGAAAGTGAAAGCATGCACTTGTGCCTTTCCCCCCTGTTCTCAGACATGCACATAAGTTGCATTTACACATTTGGCCAAGTTTTAACCATGGTTTATTGAATAATCCATTGTGCCAATAGAATTTGCATATTCTATTAAGTCCTAATGGGTGGATTCACACATTCTAAGCCAAAAACAAACAAGGCACATAATAACCTAAATCAAGGATGGGCAATATGTGATCCTGAGGCTATATTTGAACCCTGAGTCTCACTATGATTGTTGAAAATTAAACACATAATTTTCTGCCATTTTCAGGAGCAAACATAAAACCTACTTTCTTGTACTGCCTACCCACTTTGTGGCCTACAGTCCCCCTAACTGCTTTGTAGTAGGGGGGTGATTACAGAGAGCTCTGGAAGATACAGATTATTTGCATTCATGGAATCTGATTTTATAGGATGGAAACCACATTGGTTGTGCTTATGGATGACATACAGTATCTTGGTGGTTTTCAATACTGTTAACTAATGCATCTTTCTGGACTATCTGTGAAAGTTGGGAGTTGGAGGCACCATATGGCACTGTTTTTACTCCTACCTAGGCAAGTAAGTCCAGCCAGTGATGACAAGTAGTGATAAGCTGGGCCCTTACGCACTCTGCAGTGGAGTGCCCTAGAACTAAGTCCTTTCCTCTATCCTGTTTAACATGTAAATGAAGTTATCCATTGGGTTCAGGATGAGATATCACTAATATGCTGATGATATTCAGCTTTACATCTCCACTTCAGATCCTGTAGGAGATGTGGTATAAGGTCTGACTCAGTGCCTAAAGTCTGTCAGTGTCAGGACAGGAGAAAACAAACTCAGATTCAGCCCTAGCAAAACAGTATGACTGTTAATTTAAAAGTCCACTGATTCCAGGACAGTATAAACTTTGATTCCTGATGGAGCTACCTCCCCTCCCCCAAAAAAATTAAGGTAAGAGTCACAAATGCCCAAAGAACAGGTAGAGACCTTGGCCAGGAGGGCTTTTCCCAGCTTCAGATGGCATGCCAGTTGCAGTCTTACTTGGAACAGGAATGCTCTGAGAACTCATGCCATTGTCATCTCTTGGTTAAATTACTGTAATGAGGCTTACCCAGGGCTATCTATCCTTGAAAACCACCCAGAAACTTAAGCAAGCCCAGAATACAGCAGCTGCTTGCTAACTGGTCAGTCCCAGTATTGCCCCATTACAGCTCTAGTGCAAGAGATGCGCTGACTACTGATGTGTAGTAGCAATTCATGGTGCCAATTGCTACCTGTATGGCTCAGTGCTGGGTATCAGAGACCAGCTCTCCCAGCTAGATTCTACCCCACTTACCAGGAGGTATTGTGAGAGGGAGCCTGATGGTGGGTGTTTTCAGTGGCAAAAATGGTCCCCACTTTTATGGCCTTCCTGAAGATGGTAAAAACATGGGTCTTCCAAAGGGCCTTTGTGGACAGTAATGCTGTAGAGTTCAAGAGTCTTTGAAAGAAACAAGAGTTCTGTTATTCTTCATAATTAGAGCTTATTTCAGAAAATTTAGGAATAGGGCAAATCTATGCTGAAGCTCCTCCTTTCCTCCTCCTCCATCACATGGGGACCCTTTTTAAATCAGAAGGGCTTCAATCAAAATTAACATGCAGAAGTAGATCCCATTGCTCATGCAGTTGGGTTAGGTTGTTCCACTTTGACACTGATCTTTGGAAACCATTGAACACACCTCAAGCTTAGTTACCAAGATTATCACCCCAGCCAAGGTACCATTGCTACCTATGATAATTGCAAAGTACTTTGCTGAGAAAGGAGGTTTACTGAATTCTTAATGTAACAAACTGCTACATATTTAAAGTCCTAGCACTTTAAGCTTGATAGTTTAAAGAGTGGTAACTCCCAGTAGTAACTAAAATATTGATCTATTTGAGAATCATGTGAAGTAGACCAAACAGTAATGGAGCAATTTGGTATCAAAACTAATTGCCATGACATCCTTACAAATAAATCAATAATATGAACTCTGTTGGGTTGGCATCCACAAACATTAATGTGCATTTTATATATCACTATTTCTTAAATGTTTCAGGCTTGATACTGTTGGCAGAACTTTCGATCTGCACTTGACAACCCATTACATTCAGTTTCACAACTACTTGTCATAATATCATTGAAAGTAGTGAAGAAGAAACAGGCTTGAAGTATTTAAATTGGAAGAGATGCTGTGGTTAAAATTATGTTCAATGGCAGCCTATAATCCATCATCAAGATAGAAACATTAATTTCTATTCCTGCAATTCCCTTCCATCCATTTCTAACAAAACAACAACATGGTACCTTCAGTTAGTAACTCCACTTTTGGGGGAGTCATTCTAGGATGGGTGTTGTTGTCAGACCTTAAAGTATATCTTGACCAGGTTTCATTACTGTAGTTTCATGGGGCATAAACACAATGTCATCTTGTTGTAAACAGCTGATGTTTTGTTTCAATTTGTTCTCCTAATGGGAAAGAATCTATTTAGGTGGAAAAATGCTGATCAGAAGGACAATTGTCCAAAGTTATGGTTAGTTCCAGTAGAGACTTTTGGGAATAGAAGAAACGAAAAGGGGTTAACTTCAAAATCTGTAACTTATTATGCTACCTTCCTACAAATATGGATGGTGTTTTCAGGCTACATGCAGGTGTAAAACAGAAGTCCAGAATTTCAAAATACAGGCTTCCTTTTTAAAATCTGTTTTCTGCCTTCCTTACATATCCTTCCCAATTAGATTAGGAATGTATATTATATATTTTATACAATGATGGCTGATCTACCTGTAAATACTGCTTTATTTAGAACATAGTTTTACAGACGAGCTTCTCAAGATTAGAAATATTAGATGATTGGCATTTAATGAAATGGAGCCTTCCTGTTTCTACATATGGATTTATTGCTTGCTATCCTCAGCATTATGGGTAGACAGTGTAATGCTTTCCGAGAATGAAGACAAAGGCAGAACTGGTACTTTATTATTCATGTCTTCCTGAACCACATTTCAAGTAAAGGCACATTTACACATAGATGTTTTTAAAAATTTGCTAAGAATAGCTAATATCTTCAGAGGAGCGAAGGGGGGAAAAAAGCACAGATAATTAGGATTACATTTAGGTACAGCCCATCATGATACATCTATATAGGGTAAAGAGTTTGTTTTATTTTTACAATATCTACACTTGGTTTCCTATGGTATAATGTTGCAATTCCACAAACAGCAAAAACAAAAAGGCATTAATTAATGCAAATTAAAGCTGATACCTAGCAGCATCCCAGGCAGCTAACTTTTACAGATAATGACTTTTTCTGTTTCTGCAGAAGCAGCATTAATGAACATTCTTTCTTTCTAATGTACCAGTGCCACCTAATCTTTATACGTGGCATAAAGGGATGGATTCACTGATGACTCTGAATCACCTAATCTTTGCTGCTTTCACATATCTTCATTAGGAGTAATAGGTACTTCTCAGTGCATCTACCAAAGATGTAGAATAGTACCTGAAATAGATATACGCTTTAGCTTGGAAAATGGCAGAATTTGTTCTGTGTTGAAGCTACAGAGCAGTAATTGTCAAACATTCTGCCTAGCCAAGAAGCCTAGATGTATCTGTCATGCGAAAACTGCACATTGCAGTTGATTCGGGGGGAACCAGTCTGGCTGAGGGCAAAAGATAAACTGCAGTTTTCCAGTTCCCCATCAGCTGGTTTGTGGTAGAATATAAGGAGGAGAATGTTGGTTTGTGGTAACAACTAGGTCATATGCTGATGTGGGTCATATGATGTGATAAATGTGACTTCATTGGTCTAGTAGAAATGGAATACCTACATTGTCAAAAAAAAAAATCTTGTGTCTTGTAGAACAGATATGTTCAGGCATCATTGTAAAGTAAACCCAGGAAGAGGAGAATTCTAGAACGGGGGTGGGGGGGGAGTCAAGTATAACACATATTCTTTTTAACTGGAAAATAGTGAAAATACTGTTCCCAGTACCACCTTTATCTATATGGTTGCTAGGAATTGAAAAAAAAACTTGATGGCACATATTCAGTCATCACCTAGAAGTGTCTCTGCCTTAAAGGGAATATAAAGAAACTCTGTGCAGGCATGTACCCAAAAAGCTGCTTCTTGATCCCGGTTTCTTTAGTTGCTGTGCCTAATGCCACCACAAAAATAAACATGATATTTCCATTTCTGAATCTTTCAGTTTGTTGTGCTTCGTACTTACTTTGTGTGTGAGTTTAATACGGTTAACTTCTTGAAATCTGCCATGCCATATCATTTGGAGCATTTTCAGATAGGGTCTGAAAGAAGGAATCAGTGCACTTGCTATTCCTTTAGAGGCACTTAGATTTTCATTAAGACACTTGTGCTGTTCCTGAGAAGGTGGTGTGGTGTTGTTCTCTGCCCATCTAGTCTCTCAGCTTTCTATTGGCTTTCTTGTTCTGATTAAGGAGAAAGCTTTTAGACCTCTGAAAGATTGTCACATTTCCCTGAAGCAGATCATATTGATACACTATGATATATTGGTATATTTTGTCTTAAAAGTTACTCTTTGCAGTTTCCAAAAGCTATCCTGTAGCTTCAAGATTGAGGAATAGTTTGAACTACAGGTAGTCCTCGACTTATGATCATTCATTTAACATCCCATTCAAAGTTACGACGGTGCTAGAAAAAGTGACTTATGACCAGTCCTCACACTTACGACTATCACAGTGTCCCCACAGTCACATGATCAAAATCCAGGCGTTTGGCAACCAGCATGTATTTACAATGGTTGCAGCATCCCAGGGTCACATGATTACCATTTGCAACCTTCCCAGCCAACTTCTGACAAGCAAAATCAACAGGGGAAGCCAGATTCACTTAACAACCATGGAAGTTCACTTAACAATCATGGTGATTCACTTAATGACTGTGGCAAAAAAGGTCATAAAATTGGGCACGACTCACTTAACAATGGAATTTCTGGTCCCAATTGTGGTTGTAAGTCGAGGACTACCTGTGTTCTGTTCTTTGAAATCTTAGAAAGATTTGTGATGCCCAACCCTCAAATATGAGTCTAAGAAAGAATCTATCAATTTGGTGATCAAATCACTGAATATACATTATGGACATTAGAGGTTATGTTGAAGATGGGATAAAATGTCCATATATATGTGCTCTGTTGCATGTTTGTGGAACCAGTAAAATCTTGAGGCTGAGCTGTTTGTTTATTTATTTATGTTTTTTTTTTCCTAGACGAGTATCCATCTTGATGGAGCAGTAAATATTTTTGCAAATTGTATAAAATAACAATTGAGGAATTCTGCCCACCAACTTCCTTATCAAAACCAGAAGCATTTTTTTCATTCCAGAACATTCTGTATTTTGTTTTCTGGAATATTTAAAAATGTTATATAATTAGAAATGGAGAACCATTCATCCTTAATTCTTGCTACTTTTTCTTTCATTCCATTTCTTCCCTTTCTGAAGAATTACTGCTACCAAAAAAAGGCTCTCTGCAGCAAATCTTGTGCAGTACCCAGACGTTTGAATGAGATTTAACTTGATTTCAGAAACACTGATGCAAACACAAGCTGCAACTAGTAGGCTTGATTTTATTCCGAAAGCTGAATAAAGATTTAGATCCAAATGAGTAGATGACTACCCAAATATTCTTTATTGTACCTTCTGCATAACTGATGTCACTTCACTTGAAATCCCACAACATGCTAACAGTGCTTTGCACGAAATGGACACTATTCTCTTTCGCCTCTGCATCAGATTAGGGTGAAAACAAGTGTTGTGATTTACAGCCCTTGGCTTCAGTATGTGTTCAGTTTCCTAGCTCCCTCCCATGACCAGCTATTAGCCCTGCTGATAGCCAAACCGCCAGTTTACTTGTTAAATCAGCTGAGCAATTCCATATCTTTCCCCAACCACTGTGTTAAGTATCTCAGATATTTATAATTTCAGAAATATTTTTTCTGTGCTATAATGTAGCACCCAGGTATAAAAACTGAAATCATGGTTTTTATTCTAGCTTTCGTGTGAGGAGCTAAGATGGCATTTGCGGATTTAATTGTTTTGACTCTGAGGCATAACATGGAATTGGCTATGTTGTTTTAAAAAGAACTATTTGTGATGTTACTTTTGTTAAAGCTACCTATTAAAGCTCAGTTTATTTTCTGAGTTATTCAGAAAATAACTCTTACATCTTCTTATCAGTAGAAGCCAGGAAATACAGTTCCTTTGTGTGCTCTTTCCAGTTCTGCCCATATGCACCTAAGCAGTAAAATGATTTAGCAAAATAATGTGTCTGCATATGATGGTCAATTGCTGGTCTTTCAGGCTGAGTAAAATGCACTAGAAGGTCTTGATGCAAACATGACTTTTCTTTAATTTTCTTTGTGTAGCTGCACTGTAGAAGCAGGGAACAGATTAATATGTTCTAGGTTTTCTTTTCTTTTTCCATTTTCTTCCTTCAAAAGGATTCTGAAGCTTAAGAAATATTTGGTAATAGCTTCTTTTCCTTGCTTTAATTTGTTTTATTGGAAATGAGAGAATTCTGCCCTTCTGTTGTGCAATAGGAGTTGAGTAATTGCATGCTAATCTTACGGCTACTTTCTCAGAACCTCTCCTTTTTTAAAAAAAGCTGTGAGCAGCTAAAGTATTATGTTTGTTTCTTTCATTAACCCAGCTCTTTTATTGATCCAATTCTAAAATAGGCAAATTGACATAATTTTAACGTAATTCATCTTTGTTTTTTCAAGCTTTGTCCAAATGAAGAACAAAAATATGTAAGGTGTGTATTGTATTCTATAGTAAGGAAAGGGTTAAGAAAGCAAGCTTTCGCTTTGCTTATTCTAAGGTGTTTTGGCACATTCCCCAGACCTACCCCTGAAGGTAAACATCAAGGTGCAGTAGGTGATATCATTCTGGGCAGACTACAGTCTTTGTTGCTCACTGCTTTGCACAACTTATAGCTCACCAGACCCCAGTGGAATAAATGCTTCACCAGAGTTTCGAGACATGATTAAAAGGCTCAAGAAGGCTCTGAGAGAATTTCCTTTAATGGGGAACTGTGTGAGTGAGTATAGTGGGTGAGTTTCTCCTTTTTGTTTACCTTCTCAGTTGATGAATTTACTTTGGTAGCACATTTCTCAAAAGAGTACATGAAAGAGATTCACATATATGGGAACTAGAAACGAGTCTGTTCTGAATTTATCAATCAGTACAAATTTGTAGAGATGCTATTCCATAATAGAAATGCTTACTTCAAACTGAGCAACTATTAGAAGGAGTTGTTTTGAATGGAGCAGCTGTAGGAGAGTTAATGAGAGCAAAGAGCAAGGTTTGTTAAACAGAAAGCGTTTTCCACGCCTTCAGTTCCCAAAGTGAATTTACAACTTCTCAGTTTTTAATTTTTGAATGTGCAAAATTACTTGGGCTAACCTTTTAATGGTTTCACTTTTTTGTGTAATTTGTTATGTTTACACTATTCTGCCGCATGTTAATAAAATATCAATACTGACAATAAGATGACTTTTTTAACTTCACTTTTTTATCAGTACTAACTACTGTGGATGACTTTTATGTCAGCATTATAAAATTCCATGAATGTGGTAATAGATATGTATGTATGTGTGTATTATATAATACTCTTGTGTTGGGCTGAATCTGCAGAAGTACTAAGTACTGATTTCTAATACTGCAATATGTTCAGCTGGAATCTGGAACACTGATCATTTGGGTTCAGTGATGGGGTCTATATTCTTTATTGTAAATCCTGTTTAATTTCTGTAAGGCATCTTAACTCTTCTAATTTAATTGATACTCCTTTGTCTCTCTTCCATACTAAGTTTTTAAGTGTGATATGAATAACTATAACAATTATTACTGTTTGCGCAGTTTAGAATGCTTGCCTTATGTTTTCTTTTAAAGCATTCTAGAAACTCTGTGCTTTTTTTTTCTTTAACACAGTTTATTAAAGATAACTGACATTTGCCAGACAGGTGAACTATACCTTGCTTTTGTTTTAGTCAAGGGCCTGACGAGAAAGAGAAACCTGTGGAAAATGTGTCCCCTCCGATTCCAACTTCTGCATTTGAAAAGCAGGGCGTTGGCAGTACTGCATTCCACACTCCAGAAATATTACAGGTGGAAGATGAGAGAGAAGAAATGTCTGATTCTTCTGATGTGAGTGCCTGTAGTGCTACATATAGTAACTTAGGTAAGTATTTGGTGGCTGTGCAAAATATAAATTGTGGCTTGGTTATTGTCTGAGTTCAATACAACACTAGGCCTGAATTGTATTAATCAAAGGCTGTTGAATTTATTTGTTAAATTTATATACAGCCACAACTCATGACTCATGGTAGTTCACAACAGTTATACAGTATAGCAATAAAACATCCATAGAAAATTAAATTAAAAGCATATAAAGTGTGCTGCTTCTTCACAAGATCTTCCAGTCACTAATCCCCTTTATAGCCACAGATACTTTGTTCTCCTGCCCTATTACAGCAAAACAAGCGTAATTGAAATAATTGCACATTCTACTGTTCATTATCGAGTTCTTCTACTTCATTTGTTGCTTCCCTTGTGTTGAATTTTCAGTAGTAAACTTCTTGGAGCAGGGATATTCTTTTTGTTCTGTAAAAGGACCGGGTGTGCAATATAAGCAGATGTAATTGTGGCAGTAATTAGGTTGTGTGGAATATCATGCTTTAGTTTGAGAAGTGATTTGCTAAACCAGCTTTGCTCGTCAAGTGGGATTGCAACTTCTAGAATCTCCAACCAGCACAGCCAACAGCTTTCTTTCAGTTAATTTCTGTTCAGCAAAATAATTCTTCAAAATAGCGTCAGTATTAAAAAGATGGGGCTAGCCAAAAAAGATTGCTTTGGGGAAGGCAGGATTCCAAGGCATGAAAGGAATGCATGGGGGGAAAACCAGCACAAAAGCTGCTGACATCAGGGAAAGACTTTCAGCTGAATTGAGAGTATACCTGTGCTGAGGGGTAAAGAGAAAAGGCTACATTATCAAGGGTGAAGACCATAATTCTTCCTTTTAATACAGTACATTTAAAAAAAAAAAAGAGGCAAAACAAGTTGAAATATGTGATATTCACTTTGTAACAATGTTTCAGGATTTATTTTTATTTTATTTTTTATTTATTAAATTTATCCCCGCCCATCTCCCCTTAATGGGGGACTCTGGGTGGCTTATAACTCATTAAAACAATAAATAAGAATTCAATTACATAAAACCTATATAAAACAATTACTAAAAAAGAAAGAGTCCAGGAGGGTGATGGTTCAGAGCAGCAAATGCCAGGGCTCTAAGGGGCTAGCCAACCCCACACCCGATGTCTTCCCTCCCCACCCCAGGCCAGATGGCAGAGCCAGCTGTTCAAATCCCTCCAGAAGGCCAGGAGTGAGGGGGCTGATCTCGCCTCCGGGGGCAAGGTATTCCAAAGAGCGGGGGCTACAGCAGAGAAGGCCCGCCTTCTAGACCCCACTAGTCAGAGCTTTTTTACCAAAGGGGTCCAGAGCATGCCCTCTCTGTGTGATCGGGTGGGACAGGTTGAAATCATGGGGAAGAGGCGGTCCCTCAGGTAACCTGGTCCTATGCCAGGGACCTGATTTCTTTAGTTCCAAATATTAGAGTGTCGTGGGGCATCCCATGTTTAGCTGAATACAGCTAGTAGAGAGAGATGACATGTATAACTTATATCCTACATTTTAAATATATTCTATGTAAAGCAAATACGTTTTACGTCTTCAGAGCAATAATAATACATAATAGTACATGGTAATAATTGTAACCTCATTTGGTGGAAAACACAAAAGTTTGTTATAAAAAGTTCATTTATTTCCTGGCCAGCTACATACTATGAAATGCTGATATATACTATATCTGTGCCCCCTATTGAGTCACAAAAGCAACAACATCGTCATCGTTGTTGTTGTTGGTTGTTGTTGTTGTTGTTGTTGTTGTTATTATTATTATTATTATGCAGGGCAATCCAGAGCAGCAATGATGCCTCCAAAGCAGCCACGGCAACTCAAGGGAGCTTTGGAGGATGCCATTGCATTTGGGGGAATATCTGATCCAGAAATATCTACCATTTTACATCCAATCCCACCTCCCCTGCCAAAGAAAACTATTTTGAGAGCGCACACAGAGCCACTTCCGAAAGAACTGCAGAAGCAGGCTGCTGAAAGTAGCCTTTGTGTGATGGCTAACCCCACCTATGACATTGACACTAACTGGGAAGGAAGCAGCGCCTGCTCTTCCGTCAGCTCAGAATGCAAGGCAGTTGACAACGAATCGGGAGATTCTTTGGGCAGACCTCCAGAAAAAGGGCTGGCAGTCTCATCTGCTGCCAATAGCTTCTCCAACCTCACTGCTATTGGTATTAAGAAAAGCTCTTCCAATAGCATGGAGTCCCTGTCAGTTAGGCCTGTTACCCACAGCAAGCACAGTAAAGCTGCCCAGAAGCCACAGCAGCAAGCACTTTATAGAGGAATTGAAAACAGAGAAGAAGTAGTGAGCAAGATCAGAAGCCTTCACACAGATTCGCTGAAGAAACTCTCTGTCAAGTGTGAAGATCTTTTTATGGCTGGACAGAAAGATCAACTTCGATTTGGGGTAGACAGTTGGTCGGACTTCAGATTAACCAGTGACAAGCCATGCTGCGAGGCAGGTGATGCTGTATACTACCCTGCCTCTTATGCAAAAGATGCACTCAACAATTATGCAGTCAAGGTAAGGAAGATGGTTCAGTAAGAGTCAGTCTGCTGGTTCGGTTTCACCCCTTTTGTTAGCATCCTGTTTCTATATACATTGGCTTAGAATGGCAATTTTTAAGTTCATGTGATAAACCCCTTTTTATACTTTCCACTCTGTATGTTTCCAGGATATTCCTAGGAAAATGTCTTCCTGTAAGCCTTTGAAAATGTATTCCTTCTTTTTTAATATGAATAATTTGACATTGAATTCCTAGCCACTTGGTTTATTTCTATTATCAATTGTTTATTTTTAAATAGATATTTTCTTTTTATTTAAAAGAAATCAATTAGATCTGAACTTTACATATACCGTGCTATTTGCTTTCTACAAAATATGCATTACTTTTTTAAAATAAAAGGGCCACAGTAATTTATGAACAAATCACAGTTTGTGTTCTGTAAATGAAACAGACCATGTCATTTCATCAGTAAGCAAAATAACATAATAGATTGTTCTTCTGGATTACTCTATTTCACTTTACAGATGGAAGTTAGAATACTTCAAAATTCTAATATAATACAGAATTCTAAATAGAGCTATATTCTTCAAGGTTTAGAGATATATACTGGACATTATTATAAGTGACATGTTAGAGGCTCTTTTTAGATTATTAGGGGAAAAGCAGGGGTAGGAAGGAGGGAATATGCACCATGATGTAGAGGATTTTAATTGGCTGCAGGTTTACTCCTGCACGTTAGCACTGAAAGCTGTAGCCCTCCACAAACTGTAAGAACTATTCAGCACAAGAGAAAACTGAGAAGAATGGGACTCGTGCTGAGAACAGCTACTAAAGATAAGTTCTGGATCTGAAAATTCTAAAGACTATATCTAATTATGTAGATTTCATTAATGGGGGGTCAGTTAGCACTGTAAATGGAAATAACTTTTTTTTATGGAAAGAAAAAATCCTTCGAAATCAATCAGTTGAATGAAAATACAACAGTGGTTGTAAAACCATGTACAAGCCAAAAGCTACATTGGCATGGAATCCAAGAAATATAATATTCAAGTGTAACTGAACTTCAGAATTACGTCAGCTAAAAACATATGTTGAGAAACAAAGGGTTAGCTAGCTATGGGGCCTGTCTCCAGGTTATATTATGAGCCTGTCATTTCCACCAAAACCACTATAGAGTAATCTATCAAAAATGTGTTGATATCAAAGGGAGGGGGGTGTCCATAATTTTACAGTATGCAGTCCCAGGTTCAGCACAACAGAGATGATCTTTGGGGATGATGTATTATAGGCCAAGATAATATGGTCCAGTAAAAAAAGTAAAGGCTCCTCTGAGTAGAGCTAAGCTAAGCAAAATCAGACATTCTTTTCCTTTGACTAAAGTTATTACCAATCCTGTATTATAGCCATTGATTTGTCTTACATGGGTCTTACACAGAAAAGGAAATAGATTTGCAGAAGTTTACATGAAGAGATACATAACACTTGCAGCAACTTCTCTCTAGTATTTTCAGTATTTGCTTATATAACTATACCAGCTATTTCACCCTTATTAGATCATAATCTAAATAATACAATAAATAAATAAAATCTGATCTAATAAACAATGAAGAAAAAATATGGATATGGATTGTTGCAATTTTATTTGAATTTTGCTAAAACCTATGGTTGCAAATAAATGTATACACAAAGGATCAAGTAAAAATACATTAAATGCTAAGCTTCTACCAAGCAACATCACATTGCAGAGCCATCTTGATTCTTATCACCAGAGCAATCGGCTTCAAGGCAATGTGTCAGTCCAAAAAAAAAACACAGAGCTTGCAAGTCCTTCTCTGTATTAAAGTGCCAATTTCCTTTTGTAGATTCCAGTAGATATACCTATAATATAAAATTGTTTGACAAGCTTGTTCTGGAAGCAGGTAATTAAATTACCCATTTCATATACTCAAGAACTACTCTCTGTAGATCCTTAACTTCTGTCTTCTTCCCAAGTTTAAAATATCCACAGTTGGCTAAAGGAATCTATGAGGTCAGAAGATTTATGTATGCCATACGTACATATTTTCCCTCCAAGAAAAGTTGTGCACAGCCAATTCAGATGTTCACCCATTTGTGTCCCCAAAAAATTAGTTATAGAAAAGGCCAGAGCCTGCTGTACCTCCTTTTTTTTTAATTCACTGTGTTCCACTTTTTATTTTCTTGACCTCTCCTTAGTTCTTCCACTAGACAATTTTGGCAATTGGGTGGGTGCTCCTTCTCTTTACAGCTTCTGTTTTGTATTGTTTTGCTTTTTAGCTCCATGTTTACAAGAAAACTTTGTGGTGTGTCCATGACATTGCCAAGAGTCGAGTTCAGTTGGGAGGAGACTTGACTTGGTCTTTCCATCTCATTAGCCGTCTGAACTTTAAAGAGAGAGAGAGAGAGAGAGGGATAGGTACCAGCAGATAAAGACGATGGGTACCTTAATACCATCAGCCTCAGGAAAATATAACTTCTTTCTGAATTAGGTCTCCTTTCTGCTAATGCACTTTTGAAATCCTTTATGGATCATTTTTCAATAGCTGCACTTCTTTATTTGTAAGGAGGAATAAGTGGATGTGATTTCAAATAACAGCTTTTCATTATCTTATTTCAAAGTTGTTTTTTTATCCTTTTTTCCTGCCTTCAGATTTGTAAGAGCAAAGCTAAAGAATCCCAACAGTATTACCACAGTTTGGCCATTCGCCAGAGCTTGGCTATTCATTTTAACATACAGCAGGATTGTGGCCACTTCCTAGCAGATGTACCTGTTCGTCTCCTTCCATGGGAAGATCCCAATTCACCTGAAGAAGAGGAAGATGTTGAGCAGAAGAATGAAGAGAGTCTCTGTACTGTGGAAGTTTCACAGAAGGACAGTCCAGGTCTGCAAACAACCATCAGTAAGCAGCGCAGCAGAGTTGTTGTTATTACCCGGGAAGTTCCGTACTTGTCAGTGGCAGATTTTGTGCAAAACTCTGTAGATCACCATTCTAGCTGTCCAGATTTGTATGAAAGACAAGTGTGCCTACTACTCTTACAATTGTGTTCTGGTCTAGAGCACCTGAAACCCTATCATATTACACACTGCGATCTGCGTTTGGAGAACCTTTTGCTGGTAGACTGCAGGCCAGGCAGAAGCCTTCTGAATAATGAGTCTGTTGAGCTCAACCCCAGTGCTGCTTGCTCTGCCCGGCTTATTGTGAGCAATTTCTCTCAAGCCAAGCAAAAGAGTCATATGGTGGATCCAGAGATTCTGAAAGACCAGTCTCGCCTCGCCCCAGAAATCATCACTGCCACGCAGTATAAGAAATGTGATGAGTTCCAGACTGGCATCCTCATTTATGAAATGCTGCACCTGCCCAACCCCTTTGATGAGAATCCAGAGCTGAAAGAGAAGGAATACACTCGGGCTGACCTACCCCAAATCCCTTGTCGGTCACTTTATTCCCTTGGGCTTCAACAGCTTGCTGCTTGCCTGCTGAACCCGAACCCGTCAGAAAGGATCCTTATATCTGAGGCCAAGGGCATCCTTCAGTGTTTGCTTTGGGGTCCTCGGGAGGATTTGTTTCAGACTCTCAGGGCCTCTACTAAACCTTCACAAAGAGAGACTGTACTCCAAAACTGGCTGGACATCAAACGGACCCTGTTGATGATTAAGTTTGCTGAAAAGTCTTTGGACAAGGAATGTCAAGTCAGCCTTGAAGACTGGCTTTGTTGTCAGTATCTGGCTTTTGCCACTATAGACTCACTCAGTCACATAGTGAAAATTATGCGGCACCATTAGTTTCGTAGGAGTGGTTGCTTCACTTGGATATACCCCAGTCCTTTCTTTGGCACAAGTTTCATGCTGTGTTAACGTTCTTATCTAGGTCTTGAGATCACCAGCACTGAGCAAACAGATTTCAACAGGAAGTTCCATTTCCAGTCTTGTATGCATTGGAGAGGTCTGCAAACCATCACACCTGGCCTCCTGACCCTTGAACTTTGTCAGCCTATCCCTGTTTTAATCCATGACTCTAACTTATTAGTCACATTTCCTCGATGAATAGCTTTTACAGGATTCTTTGAGGGAGATGGCATCCTTGACTGCATTTGATGTATGAGAGAAAGCAGTGATTTAGTGGTACTGCCTTCTGAATAAATAATTCTTTTTTTTTATTTTAACAGTATCTTAGAGAGGTTGTAGGGTTGAGTAGTAGTAGGGTAGGGGTGCCTTTCCCATTGGCCATTTTCCCACTCAGATTTAGTCCCCACCCCTGCCCTTTCCCTAAGCTCTCTCTGAAAATGTATTTTTCCTTTACTTTGTCATTTTTTATCTGATTTGTCATATTTATTAATCACCTGAATATACTGCCAACTGAAGCAAAAGATACTTCTTTCTTTTTTTGCAGTGCACAGGATCAGTAAAGATTATTGGTGAAGTGTTACTCATAATGTTGCTAACCACATGCAGCATAAGAACCTAAGGGCAACTGAAGCCAACATGTATTAAAAACAGCTGGCCCCATATTCTTATCCAGTTGATGTATATATTAAACCAAAGGTTGGTTGTTTTTTGTTTTGTTTTGTTTTGTTTTGTTTTAATATTCAGTATTGCACTCTGTGCCATTTGCAAAGCAAAGCAAAAGTCAGCTAGGCTGACAGCCACAAAAGTTTCTTAAAGCTCAGCTTGGTGTGATAAATAAGCTGTGCAGCTAGAGATTTCCAGCTAGGTTTTCTGCAGGCATGATTCTGGGGAGGCAGTGGTCAATAAGCAAAATATACTGTGTTTCTTTGAGAGCAGTTGGTTTGGGCAGATGCAATTAAATTGTGTCCCATTGTAGCTTCTTTATAGAACTGACCTCATAGCTGCTATCAAGATCTTTAAGTGATTACTTTTGATATTCCAAAATTGTAGAGTTATCAGTGACTCTTACTGACTCTGAAGAACTTTCTGCAGCAGAGGTGACTTTAACAGACAAATCTAACTGCCTGAAGGTGTGACTGGCCTTTGGACCTCTCTTCTGGCTTCCTTAACCCTTCACACTGGCCTTTTCCTGCAGAGGCAGTATAGCCCCACTGTATCTGATCTGTCTGCTCAGTATTGGTTAGGATTGTTTGATTAGCTCTGAAATGATGGAGCTGCTGACCAGTATTGAATTCCCAAAGCTGGGGATGTTTGTTGGAACATGGATAGCTCTTGTGTTGAGCCTGTGCTTCTCTTCTGGATATATGTGCAATTTTTGGATATATTATATGAAAAACTGTTTATGTTTACGTTACATAACAAATGTAACCATATGTTAGACCTGCCTTCCTTTTCTTTTCTTACAAGGCACATGGATGCACAAAGTTGTGTGCTCTTTCTATGGATTGGTGTTCCTTTTCTTTATTGTTAAACTGTGACTAACATGTTTACTTCAGCCTTTGAGACAAATAGCCATTTTGAACAGGATATGCAGGTTTGGACCAGATATTAAAAGATAATCTGCAGAAACTAAATCACTAAATCTGGCTCTATGATCTTTGAGTAGAACATGCCCCCCTCACTTGATGGAAACTGAGCCTGGCATAGAATATGTGGTGGCTTCTTAAAATGTTTTAAATCTTTTGGCTTCCATATCCATAGAATTGGAGAAAGATTGAACAGAATTCAGGAGAATGTGTATGAATGTTTTATTGCTATAAAACAAAAGTGCAAAAATTGTTTGCATACAAAGAGCCAACACTGACCCCCAGAATGTGAGATGTGGCTTTTGTTCAAATGGCCACCAAAACAAGCATTTGCTAGCAATGCACTACAGAACTGTTTAGAGAGCCTGGCCTAAACATGAATTGTGGTCCTCCTTGAAATAGTGAAGAGTGACTATACACATCTTTGTGAGTGTACTTTGCTCACAGCATGCTGCCTGCTCTTCACACTGGGCTTTTTCTCCGATTTTATGTATGCTTTTAATTGATATCTGCATGTATATAAAATGTTCATTTAACCAGCATGTTAATGCAACATCAGGACTACTTACCACCATGGTAGGCTATATTCCAATAGGCCACCTTACATATTTTTGTTTGTAAGATAATTGCATTGTGTCACCCTCATGTTGATATAACCTGTAAAATAGACTATTGAATGTTTTAAGATGGCCATGCATATTTTATGCAGCAGCTCCCTATATATAATAGAACAGATTTCAACCAGTATTAGTATTGTGCACTCCATTCAAGCAGAGGTGTGTGCTCACTGCCATTTCCTGTTTATATAATGAAGGATAATGTGATTGCTCCGTATCAGTGAATATTTGTGTTTGTGTGTGTGTGTGAGAAAGACAGAGACAGACAGAGACAGAGATGCAGAGGGATACATAGAGATGCAATCTAGCCAAAGTTTCCAGGTTTGGTGGACCCTGGGACTACTTCTCCAAACAATCCTGTTGAAGCCCAATTCTCATATAGATATTCTGCCATTTAAGAGATTAGCTGATCCAAACAGATAAGATGCATAATAAACTGGAACAAAATGTTGCAGTAAAGTTTCTGAACAAAATGAAATTCTTCCTTGTCTTTATAATTAGCTGCTGCAATCATAAAATATTAACACCTTAAAAATATAAACATACATTTACTGTATTTTAAATATACATGTTGATTAAGTTCAAAGGATTGTAATTTTCAAATAGCCATACTGACTGTAAATAGATATTTTTCTTATATAGATATATTTACACATTGTAAATATATTTTTTTGGAAAGCTGCTGCTAAATTTATGTTAGCACAATATCTACAATTTTCCTAATGGCAAACAAAAATTCTCTGAAATTCACTTATGTTTAAATATTTGAACACATGCTTCCTGGAACCTTTAGTGTCATTAATCTTTTCTGGGGTGGCGGCCTGGATGAGTAATTAAGTGTGCTAAGAACATTGCCTTGTCATTTAAAGCTATTAAGAGGAGAATTCTGTGGTGGGAATTGCCCAGTGCCAGCTACCAATTTAATAATATTGCCTACATTAAAAAAAAAAAAAAGAAATAAAATTACATGTTCTGCATGAAGCTGACAGTCTAATCAAAAGAGCACTATTTGGTTATGCAAATTCAAGAGTTCTGTTGACATTATTAAAAATGAAAATAAAATGGTAACAGACATTTTCCAAATCTGCAACTTCTATACAATAAAACAAGACATGTTTTTAAAATTGTCTAGACAACATAAAACTGGAGAAATGCTTATCTTTTTCAGTTTACAACCAATGAGAAAACAAACACTTCATATATATCTCTTGCAAGTCTATTTGCTAACACTGTTAAGAAGGATTGACCATTTATCTAACTTAAGCACTGGTACAAAACCTAAAACGTGAAGAGCAACAACGTTCAGAGAAGTGGCCATTTTCTTATTCTGGTACCATTTGGGGATGATGATCATGATCATCATCATCATTAAAGGAAATTCAGGAAATGCTGCCTTTAGTGGCAGAAGCCACAGGGAATTGTTCTTTCATAACGTCTGTACAATATCAAAATATACTGCCATTACTGGAAAATGCAGCTGTGAAATGAATAGTACATGTAGTAGCCTCCATATTCATTATTCTATCCAGTTGTAACAGATAACTGGTGCCACTCCATTTGTTTATCTTTGTCAAAAATATGATTAAAGAAAATCAGGAATGTTGGTATTCAGACCCGTTTAGTTTTTCAAAATAGTATCTCTAGCTCTCTAACTTTATTTTTTATTTTATTTTATTTTTGCAGAATTCAGTTTTGCCAATTTTGCCAGGGAAACATTGGATGCATTGTTCCTAAGTTTAATGTTTGATTTTTCTTCCTGATATTTTCAGACATCATCATTATACTTATTAAGTCAAGTTAAGATGAGCTGAATCTTCAGGAGAGGCACGGAGGAGAAACCTTGGGGTCATTAACACCTTTTCAATATTAAAAAGATTTGAATGGTCCTGTTTCTGAAATGTTGTTAAATGAGGATTATAGCGTGCCTCAAGTGATTAATTATGTGGCAATTTTTATTTCTCCCAACATGTTGCCCTGTTCAAGCACAGCCTTCCCTGACTTGATGCCAGATCCGAGAATCCCTGGCCAGCGTACTAGGTTTAGAAAAACTGTTCAAGCCTGATCAAGAAATGGCTCTCACGATAGGCTTTGCAAGAGCAAAATTGATTCTAAATGGCTCTGTTCTTAGCTGCTCTCTACCACCCCAGCTCTCCCCAAAATACCTCCCCTATAAATGAACAGACGTAATCCTGGAAGTGAAGAACTAAACATGAAGATAGTAGCATCTCTTCCATTTAGAATCACCACTCTAAAAATACTGTGTCTTTAATAATAGCACACATTTTTGCAAGTTTGTTCACAGATTCAAAGTAAATGACACAAGGGAACTTCTGATTAACATTCACTGCGTAATATTATTGCGACTGTAAATGGACTGGCTTAACAAGACAGCAAGGCCTCTGTCCAGTTGTTTCAGAATAGCATAATTTGCTATTTAAAGGCATGGGCATGTGGATTGCTTTGTTTTGTCTACTTATACAAAATGAATGTACTTAGAAGTGCACTGTGAATCCTTTACAAAGTTAAGTTGCTCCTAAACCTATGATTTCAGTGATTTGAGCTACATTTAATTATTTGTAGGATTGCCATCCCTATGCCTAGGAACTTAATTGAAAATTATTAATTCCTAAAGAAATTCTACCATAGCATTTCCTGTTCCATCCAACTTTTTGTTGGAAAGCTGTTTGCTACAAAGCTGAAGCAAGGTAGAACAGATGGAGATTGGAAAAACTGTCAATTAGTTTGTTCCAGAGTGCTTCCTTTAGCTGCACTGATGCTGGCTTCCAGTTCCTTGACTATTCCTGTAATCCAGAAAAGTTTGATATATTTTAATATGGGAGGAAATTATCGAGTGTCTATATTTTTATAAATGAATTCTACTGAACTACAAGCATAATCCGATTTGTTTTTATGCTAAGTGTATTATATATTTGAATATACATAACATTTCTTGAATTTTAAAAATTCATGTAGTAGACCTCTCTTTCCAAGAGTTTGGAATAGGCATCTCCAGAATCCGTCTGAACCTTCCCCAACCTGGTGCTCAGATAAGTTGGAGCTGCTGGCTGGGAATTCTGGGATTTCAGTCCCGACAAGGCTGGAGGCCTCAGGCTGCTCTAGAGCAAGTTCCTCTACCAGCCTGCAGTTTGGTACATATTGATACTGAGGTGGAAGGTCTCTTTCCAACATGCTGTTTCAAGCGTACCATTTGTTGACTTGAATTCAGACTTAGAAAGGTTTTATCCTGAGGTGGTTCTCTGTGTGTGATTTTTTAAAAAGATTTAATTATGTTAAGCAGTATGAGGAAAGATCTGTTTTAGTTTTTATTGAGAAGATAAAGTATTTTAAGTCAAAAATTCCTATTCAAATACAGTTTTATATGATATTTCTTTTCCAGTGCCTCAAGGTGATGGGGAAGGGGAGGGGGGATAAGACTCTGTTCCCCTCAGCAAGTAATTGTGTTTGGAGTTCACTGCATTGCTCTGTCTGGTGCTTCATCATATTTATATTTATCCATTCTTATAGATATAACTCTTATACCTTTTTTGTGTTCAGACGGCAGTTACACTTTGCTGTGGTACTTTGCTGTGTACTCTGTGACATACGTGTTGTTATGTAAATAAACTAGTTTTATTACACTGAAAATCCAGGAATACCATTCCTTTCATTTTCTTATCTTGATGATTTTAATATAAAGGTATTTAAATCCCTCTGGATAGCTCTCTTCTTCCAAGGATTCCTCAGTAAAAGATACTGAGAACTTCTCTTCATATCCCATTTCCTCAGTCCAAATTTTCTTTATGTGATAGAAACCTCATTGAAGCAAAAACCTTGTATATACAGGTAGTCTTTGTTTAGTGACCACAATTGGGACCAGCAACTCAGTCATTAAATGAAGAAGTCTCTAAGTGAAACCGTAGCTGAGCTTATGATCTTATTTCAGCTTTGCTTTACAGACTTTGCAAAGGTCGTAAATGCAAAGACTGATTGCAAAGTAACTTTTTCATCACCGTCATAACTGCAAAGGGTTGCTAAATGAAGACTCCTGTATATTATAGCCAATAATATTTGGTGATGAAATATTGCACCAGGACTGGAGAGTCCCCAGTCTACCTGTAGAGTTCACTCAATGTCTCTCTCAGTCCACGTATTTCTTCGGGGGGGGGGGCGGGTCTGTGGGGATGAAATAAGAAACTCCCAATCGATGCTGCCTTTAACTCCCAAAGAAAAGGCCAGGAATAAGTACAACAACTATATTATGCTTAGTTATTCCCATCTTTCCCCACCTAGAAAACAAATGTGCAATTGTACACCCTGCAATTAATGAAAAAAGACCTGAGTCATTTACTTTTTAAGTCCTTTCTCAGTGACTAGTGATGCACTACACAGTATCTTCAGATCTTCCAGCTTCTTCACTTGGTTAGAAGACTTTAAAGTGGGGGCAGGGGAGAGGATGAGATAAACGCAAAGCAACTAAGGAATTACCAGGTTTGGAGGCAGTGGGCCACTAAATCTCACTCGCTTCAGAACAAGGCAGAAGTTCACATTTTTATTCCAAGCTTCTGGCTTTTTTAAAGCATCTGGCTGCCAACTGTGGGAAGAAGGAAGCCCCAGCATTGTTGTGGGGGTGGTATCTGTGTGTTTGCATGATTTTCATTTTGAGCAAACAGGTGAGGATTTTTGGGAAGAATTCTCTGCCCACTTTCAGTCTGGTCCTTCAAAATGTGATGGACCCAAGTTGAGGATGTTCATTGTCGAGGATTTCACTGGCATCTCAAAGCTATGAAACCTCCCTGGGAAATGATGAAATGTGTGGAATGAGCAACTAGCCAAGCAGATCAGGTTTAAAGGACAAAGCATCCCCTGTTCCCCATAGCAATGCTGCATCTCTTCTCACTTTGACAGAACTAGGTTGCACCCGTTTTCGATCCACTGGGTTGGTTCTTAAGCTTAGCTTTTGTGTTTACTCTGTAAGGAGAAGAGGAAAAACAACTCTCAAGCAAAGGATGAGAAAGTAATCAGCATTGTGGTGGTTATTCACTAATTATGAGATGTATATAAGTTTTTAAAATTCGAGGAAATTAGAGACTTAGTCAATGTAAGACAACTTTTACTTAATGGGACTATTTCTTAAGTTGACTGTGTCCCATTGTTAGACAAAAATCCATCTTGTCCAACATCTAGGCAAAAATGGTAGGTCCTGGTCTTAGGTCCCGGTCTCATGATATGCTTAAGTGTTGTGCAATCAACTAAACCCAGCCAACAATTAATGAGGAGGGTAAGGTGAGATTAGTTTTAGCAGCAGCAACCTCAGGGCTTTTTAAAGCTAAACTAAGACCTCCTGGCCAACCATATTGAATGAAAGGAGATGAGATAGTTATGGAGGATCAACCGTCCTGTCCAATTGCCAGAGATGAAAAAAAGCCAAAAATTTAGAGATGTGTCCTCCCACCCCACCCCGAGCAAAGCAGGGCTTCTCTAAACATCCTTGTCTCTGTCCCCATTTTCTTCTTGAGGAATGTGGTGGATGACTGGCAAAATGCCCCACCCTTTCCATTCCACTGATCATCGTCAACTGGTGTTCAATGGCACACTGTCCCCTGAGCAATCGTGATGTGGAGCAGTTGACATACATGATTGTATCTACTCGAGTAAAAAAGTGTAAGAACCTCCCAGCAAAGTCACACTAACAGTCTCTGTAGCTAAACGTTCCCATTCCCCTCTCAGCCCTTTGAGGTAGTCCAGACAGGAAACCAAGCCATGAGTGCTAACGCTACCTTCATTGTAGGGTTACAGTAACAGAATCTTGCAGGTCTGAAAGCCCTTCTCCCCTCCTTTACTTTTACTTTCCAGAAAACGAGGAAGAGTCCCTTCTGAGGTGCTTTCTCCGTCCTTGTTTCTTCTGAGGGCTGAGCTACCTTGACCAACCATTGCCCCGGCTGCAGCTCTTCCTCCTGTCTCCCAAGGTTATTCTCACAGCCCATTACATCTCCAAAGTGGGCAAATGGAGTCCTTCAGCAAGTCTCCAAGCACATGATGGCAACAGCGCCTGCACCCTCCATCTCCTTTTAGCAGTCTTATTGATAAACCTGTTTTCTTCCATGACCATCACAATCTTTAGGCACAGCAATTTTCCTGATACAAGTATGCTTTCTACAAAAAAACATTGTTTTGCCTGTTCTGGACCATCTCAGTTGGGGGCAGCTTTAACACGAGGCATGCTATACTTTTTTTATTACGGAGTAATCAATGCATACTGAAAATATTGATTTAAAGTAAGTCCCACAAAATGTTCAGTAGGATGTCACTCCCAGATGAAGTTGTTTAGGGTTTAGGATTTAAAGGATCGCTCTCCAAATCTTCTCATGAGCATGGAGGCTTCTGCCACAATATCATTATTGTATTATATTCCTACACAGATCATAGCAAAAAGGAGGTTTAAAGTAGTCCAAGGAGTATGAAAGCTTTCACAGGAATGTAACATGCTACAGAACAGGGAGACCCTCTTTATCCTTGCTCGATGTGGGAGTGTGGAGCAGGGGTATGAAACATGGACTCTCATCCCCAGATGAGCGAAGAAGAGATAAGAGGATGAGACTGGCCCCTCCCTGAGGAATGCTAGTGATGTTTGTAGCTTGACCCTGGGAACTGCTCTCAGTCTGAGAAGATTCTGCAAATGGGGTGAAGCCAAATAAACCTTGCTGGATTGAATCTGTATTGTCTCCTGGAGTTTCCTGGGCTAAACCTGACACTCAGTGTTTTTCAAACTTGGCAACTTTAAGATGTGTGGACTTCAACTCCCAGAATTCCCCAGCCAGCATGTGTGGACTTCAACTCCCAGAATTCGTGTGTGCTGGCTGGGGAATTCTGGGAGTTGAAGTCCACACATCTTAAAGTTGCCAAGTTTGAAAAACACTGCACTGTTATTATAAATATTACCACCATGCTGGGGAAGGCAAGAGAAGAAATGTTAACGGCCCAAGTGATTAAGCCAAGGATCGTAACATGCATCTTGATTCAAGAGGGAGCATAATTTCAGCTTCGTCTCCAATTAACATTCAGATTTTTTTTTAATCTGTTTCCATTTCTTCATGTTGAAAAGAAAAGGCAACTCATTCAAATCGTAATCCAATACGAAGTTAGGCAAGATTTCTTTTATGTGTTTAAGTAACTGCATTGAAATATAGCCGCTGGTAGGATTTGTTTTGCTTTTCAATTCATGTTCATTCCAAATGTATTGATAGGGCGCCATCTAGGGGAGGCAGAAAGAAGGACCTCTGTCCTGCGACACATTTCTCCTATTTTCCTATCCTGTATGGACTTCATTTAACACAAATATACCTTTCCCTGTTACTACCTTGTTAACTAGATCCATTTATCTTTGTTTCTTTTTTTACATTAATTATAGCCATGTGTGACAGTTCCCTGCTGGGAAAATAGATGCTCATTCTATATTTTTAACTGCAACCTCCCCCCTTCCCTCCCCATTTTTGTATACATTGATGGAGCATTGAAACAGATCCAACCAAATTGCAAACAGTTTTACAATCTTGGACACATTTATTCCTATAGAAAGATCTGTACTTTTTTTTTTCAGCAACTGGTGTACGGCATATGAAAATACCCCCATTCTTTAAAACAGTGTTTCTCAACCTTGGCCACTTGAAGATGTGTGGACTTCAATTCCCAGAATTCCCCAGCCAGCCATGCTGGCTGGGGAATTCTGGGAGTTGAAGTCCACACATCTTCAAGTGGCCATGGTTGAGAAACCCTGCTTTAAAGTATGTATTATTCATATTTAATTCAGAGTCTTTATAACGCAGCAGATATTTTTCAGCCATGCAGAGAATACATCTCCTTCAACTTCGGCTCTGCCTGTAATATGGTAAATAATATCAAGGCAGCATAAGATTCTAGGGTTGAAGCCAAAGGAAACACGTCTGGTAACACTGACCCATGACATTCTTTTCCCTTGGAGAAGTAGGTCAAGCAGCTAGAACTATAAATAATGTGAAATCTCCCAGCAGGACACTTTCCCATTTTTATTTTTTAACTTGTCAATTTTGATTGTCAGAAAGGGGCAACACCATACCCAGCCGCTTGGATTGCTTCCAACAGACTATATTTCAAAGTCTTCTCCATTCTTCAAAGAAGAGTACATCCCATTCCTCTTTTAATTGAACATCAGCTTCCTCTTGGCTGTAATCAGATTATCCCATAAGTTGCTCAAAACCATCAGAATTAATTAAAATACAGACTATCCACTATATTGCCCCCCCCCTTGCTTCACGTTATTAATCATTTGATTCCTGAGGTTTAGTTTGAAATAAATTGGAAATAAAATTATCCAGTGAATAAATTAAGTTTGGAAGCAGAGTTTGTATGAAACGACATGCATCTCAGATGGAAGCTGTGAACTCAAATGAAGGCAAGGGCTTCTTTTGACTTCTCTTCCCCCTTTTATCTTGTTAATCATGACAATGGGCCTTTCTCACAAGCTGTTTGTAGTGACGCTAAAAGCTTGATTGGTACATGCTCCAAGATAAAATATTTCTCTTTTTTAGTCATGGTTTCCTGAATAAACAAACCATGGGTGGGTTTACACATCATCACAGATCAAACCACCTTATAGCTTAAGACACCATGTGCAGTAAGACATTCTTATATTAAGTAGAGGGAAGGATAAGAAAGGCAATGCAACACGCACTTCTTGCAAACACCTCTAAATCGGTGGGGGGGGATGAATCTTGAAACAATAATGGTCAATCCAAACGAGTCTGCTTAATTCAGGCCTATGGCCCTAGGTTATACTGCAACCTCCAAACTGCCTGACCACTCCCTATCCTTGGATGTTGTAGTAGTCCACCCCATGGCTTCTGCAATCTGAACATCTCGGGGAAAAGACTCTGCTGACACCAGAAGTCAGTCTGCCTTGGGAATTGGGAGACAGAAACTAATCTTGATGTGAACATTTTCAAGGGTCAGCAGGCAAGTCAATGAAAAAAAGAACGCAAGTCCTCCCAGACACATTGTTCTGGTGGCTTCATGACTTTATGTAGCCATCCCGTAAAGCTTTTTTGTGTTTACACCATTTATATTTATACACCATTCAAAAGAGAGAATAAAAAAGAGACAATAAAAAAAGCTAAGAAGGAAACAAAAAGACCAGAGCACTTCCTCTCCAGCAGCCTACACCCAGATAAGCAGGGATTAACCCCAGACAAATAATCAAGGAGCAAACAATACCCTAATCAGGGAATTACCAAGGAGAAAATACACTCCCGCAAAACTGGCAGGGCAAGCTACTGTATATAAACAGGGAGAAAACCCCACATTCACTTGCACTGATGATGTTACCTAATGAAACATCTGCAAGCAAACAACCAAGCTCAGAGAGCACCAAGGACTCCCAGTTCAATCCTGAGCTACAGATAGTCTCGTACATTGGCTTCTTTGTGTGATGGAGGAAAAGGATATATTGCAACGAATTAGACCACATGAAACTGTTTTCTGCTCAGATCCTTGGGCCACATAGCTTAAGTCTCACACTAACACTTCACCTCAGGTGAACACAACCTAAAGCAGTTTGATCGTTCTGACAGATGAACTTCTTTAAGAGATGAACAGGTAGAACGAAATGCCAGAACCGCCCAGTGTTTTCCAACCTTATTAAGCTACAACTCCCATTGGTGATTGGGAATCAGATACAAAGCCAGACTTATTTAGAGGAATACCAGCAGCTTTTGATACCATCAGTCAACTAACTTGCTGAACTGGTTTTGCACGGTGGGTTAGGAATCGCACCGGTTTCACTTTTACTGCAGGAGCACTTTCAGAAAATTTGCAAGAGTTCTGTTTAACCCCCTAACGTTTGAGCTATGTCATCATGGTAGGAGAGCTGTCTCAATTCAAGATAAATGTGTTAAAATAGCCATACAGAAATCCAGAGGGGAGTGTACCCCCGAACACAATTAACAGGCTTAACCAGCCAGAAAAGGCTGTTTCCATGCAGCTATGTGACCATATGGGAAATCAGATGATGGATCAGGAGAATCTTGATCGGTTCTAATAGGGTCAAGTAGTTTACTTTCCCCTTTACTCCCAAATTCCATCTTAGATTTGTTTTATTCCAAAGAAGAGAACTTAAGCGACTACTGGACAGATTTGAAAAGAAAAGAAAACCTCATCAATTTGCAACCCAGGACATTTAAGATGGCAGATCTGAGCTGCTGAGCTACGCTGTGCCTTGCCTCCTTGTGATAAATGTTAATTATATGACCAGGCAGACCGGGTTTTTAAAAAATACATCCTTCCCCTCAGCTGCTAAGGCTTCTTCTCCTACACGTACACCGTCGCATTTAAACAGATTCTTTTGTGCTCGGAGAATAATCCATCAAAGTGCAGGAGTTGGATTATCCCTCTGAGGTATCTCAGATGCAGTCAAGCCCCTTGAAAAAGACAAAACAAAGCCGAGGGAATCTTGGCCTCCAACGCTGTAAACTGATTTTCTCCTTGGCGGATCTAATGCAATACCTCCTCCTGTGGGGGGCGGGGGGGAGAAATATATTCTTCTTTCCTTTTCCGAGTTATTCCCTCCTGTGATGGTGACAGATCAATTTGCAGCTAGAATTCCCCAAACGCCCCTTTCCAATAGCAAGTTGGCTGAGAGTTCTCTCAAATTCTTAGGGCGGAGTATTTTTTCTTCTTCTTTTCATTACACAAAGAGCCTTTTGGGGTTTCACCCAGACCAAGTAGCAACCATCACAAATCCGGGGGCATCCGTCTGGGAGCACTGGGTAAATATAACCTGGTGCCTGTCTTCCTTTTTTGACACAGAACAATATTCCACTCACAAGCTTCCCGGGAAGGGGCGGGGGGTGCAGTTTGAATAAAAAGGCTGTCATTGATCCAGAGCTATTGCAACAGGAATGGAGAAACGCTGAGCGTCCTCTAGGGCAGGAAAGCCACCATGACCTTATGTATAATCAAATCCTATTTTCCTTCATTTTTATGGGGCTTTAGATCTCAGCCATACGTGTTCTGCGGGTGCCTATCTATCGTCAGTTTACATTCCCAGCATCTGCAAGCCGAGTTCGCCCAGGGCGGGAAACCATCCATTGGTTTCTTAACGGGGTTTGCTGCGTAAGATACCATGCCTGAGTTGGCATCGTATGCTCGGCTGCAACTGGCTGTAAGCCTGGTTTACAGACGATCCACTGGCCGGGGCCTCTTGCGGCTTGTGATCTGGATGGCCAGCAAGCAGGCAAAAGCTTTTATTTTCACTTTCCACAGGGAAATTGTTGTCTTTTTTGCGGAAAAGGGACATTGGGGTGAGGTGGTGAGCCCTCATTCAGAGAGGGTGCAGCAGAGTAGGGCAAATTATTATGATAAGACAGTGTTTTTCAACCTTGGCCACTTTAGGAGGGGTGGACTCCAACTCCCAGAATCCACCCCTCCTAAAGTGGCCAAGGTTGAAAAACACTGTTATAAAATGATTATAAAAAAACATCGCTCTGTCCCCCCTCCGCAGCAATGTTGCAGGCACAACCGAGAGGATGCTGCGCCTGTATCCTCCCCTTGCAAAACTCCCCGGGCGAATTGCAAAAAAAAAAAAAAAAAACATATTCCAGCTTGGAATGCTGGGCCTTGTAGTCCCAACCTATCCGGCGTCAAAGGAAAGGGGGCTTCCTTTCCGCCGGACTACAATTCCCGCCAGCCCTCCGCGGACCGGCGCGTCTCCGCATCACGTGGGCCGGGCCGCTCTCCAGGCGGGGCCGCCCTTCGCGTCGCAAGCTGGGCCGCCGTCACGTGCCGCGGCCGGCGGCC
Source organism: Liasis olivaceus (assembly GCA_030867105.1). NCBI lineage: Eukaryota > Metazoa > Chordata > Lepidosauria > Squamata > Pythonidae > Liasis > Liasis olivaceus. Next base: position 18,929,679 of record CM061362.1, on the reverse strand, counting down.
ATCTTAAGTCCCTCCCCCACCAAGCGGCTCCGCCTTCCATCCGGGTCTGCTGAGGGGCGGAGCTTCGCGGCGGCTGAGGCGGCTGTGGCGGCCCGAGCGGGGCGGGAGGCCGCGGGACGGCGGCGGCCATGGGGCAGTGCGGCATCACCTCCTCCAAGACCGTCCTCGTCTTCCTCAACCTCATTTTCTGGGTGAGGCGGCCCGGGGAGCTCGCGCAGGGCCCCCCTTCCTTTCGCCGTCGCTCCCTCACCCCCTTCGGGACTAGGCCTCGCTCTGAGGTGGCGGGGGGCGGCCTAGTCTCCCTCCCCGCCCGCGTCGGGGGCCCTTTCCCCGGTTCCCCTTCCGTCCGTTGGCGGGGTTGGGGCCGGGGAGCCCGTGGGCGAGGCGTCGGGCAGCCCCCGCTCCTTCCAGCCGGGGAGGGTCGTGCGAACCCGGCCCAGGGTCGCCCCACCTGGGGCGACTCGGGCGGGGGAGGGATGGAGGAGCCCCGGGTGCTCCCTTAAGGGGGGGAGAGAGAGGAGGGTCCCGTGGGGGGGCTTGAGTCTCCTTGACGCCTCCCCTCTTTGATCCCCTGAAACACCCCCCCCAGGGAAGTGTGGTGGTGGCACCAGATTTTTCTGTTTCGAGTTTATCGTTGCTGGTGTTATTGGTTGTGAGTCACCCAGAGTTGGCTTTATTGTTGTTAATAATTAATTAATTAATCGAAAGGGCGGCTGTGCCCATGTTTTACGTAAATAAAATCAGTCAGTGCCCAGGCCACCCCTGCTTTACAGCGTTTTGGGAGAGAGCTGTCTGAACTGCCCGGAATCGCTGGGGGTCGGGCGGCATCTAAATTTAATAAAATTATTGTTGTTGTTATATATGCCTCTTCCCAAGGCAGTTGGAGGCAAGATCGAGCTCCGCGGTCCCCTCCAAAGTCATGGATGGATGATTCTGTCAACTGATCGTTGTTTTAAATCTTTCTCTGCAGCATGTCGGTAGTTGCAGTAAAGAAATAGAGGGAGCCCCCCCCCCCGGGGGAGGCAAGATGAGCATCTTGGGCTTGTGACTCCAAAAAGTAGAGATACTGACTCTGGAATGGGGGACACAGAACCCACAAAATGGTATTGGGGTCGGGAGGGACTGGTGTGCAAACCAGGATTTATTACAGAAGTGCCCTGAAGGATCTGCCCGTTGAGGAGTTCCAAAATGGTGAGCTCGGATTTGATTTGGGAGTTGGACCAAGGACGAAAAGACAACACCTCTTTTCTTGGTTCTCACCCTTCCCTCGAACAACATCCTGTTTTTTCTGCTTCTAACAGCAGGGTTTCCATTAGGATGAAAGCAGGATTCATCCTTATTAAGGCTGCAGCATGCTTAGCTGTGGATTCAGCTCATCCTTAAAGTAGATCAGCCATCCCAGGCTTTAATCTGGCCCTTGAATATGTGGGCATGTTTGGCAAGGAGGTGGAAGGAGATGAAAGGGTTTGGAAAGGGAGGGCTTGCTTGCAGGAGCGAAAAGGCTGTGTTACAGTTGTGTGATTCAGTCTTTTATTCTGGGGCTCCCTTCATTGGATGTGTTCAAGTAGAGGGTAGGAAGCCATCAGTGGGGGAGGGTTTAATCTGGAGTCCTGTGGTGGGGGTGAGGGGTCTTGATGGCCTAAATGGATCCTTGTTATTCAGTGCCTGGAAGGAAAATTCAGAAGTCTGGTAGCACCTTTTCGGACTAGCACATTTTATTAAAGGCATAAGCTTTTGGAAGCTGCAGCTGACTTCATTGGATGCATAGAGTGATGAACTGAGCTGCATCACGCAGAAGCTTATGACTTTTAATAAAATTTGTTAATCTGAAAAGGTGCTACCAGACTCCTGATTTGTTGTTGCCATAGATGAACAGTACTCTGTTTCTACTGTGTGTGGAAGATCACAGAAATTGCTAAAGAACAGGACTAATCGAAAATTGCTGTATGTGGTGTTACAAGAGTAAATTTTCTCCTAGTTAGTGATGTTGTCATTTGAGCTTTACACTATGCCTAAGATACTGCAGTGATTCTGTACTGTTCATATCATTTTCATTTCCTAACTTTGAAGGAATACTGTATATATAAGAAGTGGATAAGTAAGGGTGAATAGTAAGCAGTGCTACCAGAGGCAGCAAGGAAGGCTGATCCACTCCTGTGAATCCATCTGGGCCTCTCCCATCTAGCTTCCATCTTCGTTTCAGCTTATCTTTCTTCAGTTTGAAGACCAAGAACATAAGCCCACTGCAGTTGCTTAGCAACATATCTAACTTCTGGGATTAATCCCAGGCTAGAGAAATATGAATGGATAAATAAAGGGCCAGCACAGACCAGAGTGCCCACATTTCTCAAGGATAGCCATATCTGCTGCTTACATCAGCTCTTTCCAGACAAATTTCAGTTTTTTCCTTGATATTTCAATAAAGCTGTTACAGTCCAAATTTTCTGCATTTGCTATTACACATATTAAAATGGTGCATGTATGTTCATAGAGAACAGTGTAGTTAATCTGGATAGTAGAAGAGAAGAACAGCATACTATGAACTTGGGATCAGTAAGACCTGATTGCATGAAATAATATAGTTTCAAAACATGATAGTATTCACAGTACAAGCTTGTGGACCTGATGAGTTGGAATTTAAGTTCCTGTCATTATAGATTCATTGTCCCAGCTATTTTAAAATAGGCATTAGAAAAGGGCAAAGAGTGCCTTAACACTATGCAAACAAAAATAATATTGCTGTGAATAATGCTTCTTTTTTAAAAAAGTTTGTTGCTACTGTCCAACTTTTTCAGTGTTGAGTGATTTTCCCATAGATAGATCTCTTAACAGGTTTTTCTTGTTTTGATACATGTAAATATCAGGTGAAGACCTGATTGATCTTCTGTTTTTTTTACTGCACTTTTGAAATGCTGTGAAAGAATTGGAAAGAAGCTCTGGCAGCTTGCTCACTTTAATGTTCATGAGGCTCTTAATTATATTTATTTGTCGGGTTCCTATCCCATCTTATCTTCAGAGATGGCCTACAGAGCACCTCTTCCTCCATTTTGCCTATAACAAGTACCCTGTGAAGTAAATGGGCTGAGTGAAAGTGACTGGTCTAAAGTTAGCCAGGGCCTTCCATGACTGAAGGTGACATTGAAACTGTGTCCCCTTACTTCTAGTTCAGCATCGTCACTGCTACTGATTACTGATGATACATTTATGTAAGATTAGTCTGAATGAATTTTTTTTAACTAGGAGGTCTCTTTCACATAATGTGGACTATAGTAGTGATCAGTGTATGGAAACACATTTTTAAACTGCGTTTAAAGGAGATACTGCGTTCAGATAAAGGCAGTTAAACCTGCTTTAGATATCACTTTCCTTTGTGGCAGAGCACACACACTTGAGAGTCTGGCCAAGTTCTCTAGGAAGTAGAAGCGTCTGCAAAGTTTCCAGCACAATTATGTGTTAAAAGAGTCATCTCTGGAAATGTTGAGGTTTTAAGATAGTATTATAAAATGCCCAAACATATTTTGTATGATTGTGTAATTTTGGACTTCTTGATAAATCTTATGAATAAGATTTGTGTGCTTTGCAAAAACAGAAATGTAACTGTAGACTCAGCAATTACTGTATGTGGAAATGCATGTGATTTTCTGATTTGTTCTGATTTTTGTTTTTAGAACATGAAGGCAGTTTTGAATAGAATTGACGTAAGCAAGATGAAATTTCATGTGTTGAACAAATGCTTAAATACTACTAAATTTAAAACATGGCTACTTGTATTTTAAAAACTACAGTGGAATGCAAAAATAAGACAGTGAGCAGAAAGTACTTTTAAACCATCTTAAATCAGTCTGGAAGTACTAAATGGTATGTTAAAAAGACAGTGGCATAGAATATAGATTTTTCTTCACGGAGTAGTTTATGTACTAGAAAAAAATAGCCAGAGCATTTTTCTAAGTTCATTTTCTGTGACTATAGTATTCCTGAAGTGAATTATGTGGTATATTTCAAGCTAATTACTGCTGCTAATTTTTCACATAGCTTGCCAAAATGTTTGTATGAGAACTAGCCTTTGGAATGAAAATATAGTACTTGTAGAGTCACTCAGCTATTACAGTTCATCTGCTTTTATTTTAAGTTGAGGAAATAAGAGAACTAAGACATATCTAGAGAAATTGATTGGCAAAGATTGAAAACATAACGATTCACATCGCTTGATTTACAGAAGTCACTATGCCAAAATGTAAAAGGAAATAAAGGAATAATGTATGATAAGATGCACAGATTCTTTCTCATCTTTCTTTGCATCTAAGTGGACTGTGACCTGTGGAAACTTATGTAATAATAAATTGCAAGACTTTAAGGTGCAACAAGCCTTACAGAGCTTCCCTGCTGGAATCTTTATACTTTATTATTCTTTGATGGATTGGCTGTACAATCCTGTAAATGTAATAGAAGCATGTAATAACTGTAAAAGGAGATTAATGAAATTGAGCACAGATAGGTCTGTTAGCAGCTGTTAGTCACAAGAGCCCATATGATGTTGAGTTATATGGTGTGGCCAAGCAGAGAGGTGTTGCTTCCCGTCTTCTTGTTGGGGAGTGGGAAATAGCTGAGTCTCTTGGTCGACTGCTGTGAGAAAAGCTCACTAGTCTTGATATATAATTCAGTAGGGCTCCTCTTTGTATTAACAAATAGATTTGAGTGGCCTGTTTGTTTCATAAAAGGAGCATGTTCCCTCCTAGCTTTTCATCAGTCAACGTGCTTAAGATTTTATTTTATTTGAACGTATGTTTAACAGTATGACGAAGGTAGTTTTCATATAGCGTGTAGCAAACTTGAATCAGGTTGTAGAAACTATACCTGAGCCACCTTGAGTTGCTGTTTTCTAGAAAAATAAACATATTAATACTGCCACACATATACGTAGCTCACCTCTATTGCAGTTTTACCATGAGACTAAAGCCTATAGCTGCATAGATGAACAGAATTAGACAGGTTTCATTGGGCTCTGAACCCATGAATTATTACTAGATAGAAACTTGAGAACTGCTACTAATGTTCTCACCAAATGTAATTTGAACGTGATTTTGGAGAGTCCTTAATTGGGAACAATGGGCCATAGTTACTTGAAATGCATCAGTAAATGTGTTGATCTAGGCATTTCTCTGGATACTTTTTCATAGCAGTTTTGAATTGCATAACCATCTTGGAAGGTGCTCCTTTGCTTTTGAACAATCCAGGAACTTGGTAGTGCTGAAGATTCAGTTCAGATTACAAAACCACGTGATGGAGAATAGCAGAGAATAAGGGCATTGTTGGGATTCTCTCTCTCCATACCTTTCTCTTTTCTTTGGCTCTGCCCTTCCATTGCCATGCATTGGAGGCACTTTATCTCAGCCTTTAACAGAGTGGGGCTTTCTAAAGCGAAAGACATTTGTAATTGATAACTATTCTGACTGATGTTGATAATTTCTATCCTCTTTTCCAGTCCTGATGGTCAAAAATGTTGCATTTTGGAACACCGGTTGCTGAGAGACAGTGGAAGAAAGTCTTGCATGTCGGCTTTCCAGAGACTCTGGTCAGCCACTGTAAGGAAAACCAAACACTGATCTAGCTAGGCCTTTGGTCATGTCCAGAAGAATTCATATTAGGGAGCATGTTTTTAATTAGTTTATCAAAAAAGACATAAAAATTGTCACTCTTTAGTAGTTCAGAGATACAGAAGTAGGAGATGCCATGAGCAGAATACATTATGCTTAGCTGTAAAAACAGGAAAAATGTAATCTGTATATAATTGTTAGAAACAAAAGCCTGCATAGGATGCTCCTGATTGCAGTACTGCATTTATGCAAAGTCACAGATGCTGTGTCTTTTTTAGTTGATCTGAACAAGATAATTTTTTGTCAAAAGTTTATTGATTTATATAATGGTGTACAATAAATTTGATTAGAATTAATTTTTCTTCTAATGAATTCTGATAAATTAGTGCCTAAATAAATTAGTACCTGATAATCTGAGCATGACCTTCTCTGTGATAGCAAAAAATGCAGATATGTTATTAAAGTACAGAAGGAAGAGAGGAAGGAGACTGCTCAAGAACCTTTCTGGGCTTTCCTTTGTTTCTCACCAACAAGCATCTTGAATGGTGAGGGAGATGATATCATTAACAAGCTATTTTCATGCTCCATTGCTAGGCAACAGTTAATAATTATAGTATTCCCCATCTCTTCTTGGATGGCTCTCAATTCCAAAAGTTCTTATTAAAATATTGCACCCTAAAAATTTGAATTCCTTCTCTTGGTTGACAGTGTAGAAAAACCACTGGCTGTACTGATTGGTGTTCATGGGAATGAGTCCTTTCCATTTATGTTACTGTCACAATACTATAAATAAACTGAGAGATTAAAAGCCCCAACAACTGATTCATGCACGACTGATGAATCATTGCTGAATTAATCTTGGATCTTACCCGTCCTTGCTTAGACACCACATGTCCGAAGCTTCTGTACCTTGGTTGGCTCACGCAGAACACTAAGACGCGTGGTTGGCTTGGCTTTTGAGTCTAGCTAACAGTATTGTGTTGTGTGAACTTAGTGACTATAGCTTGTACAGTGGTTTATGATATAATATTAGTGCCAGTTAGTGGTGATTTATTCAATAAACCATGATTCAGTTGTGGCATAGTGTGTGTGAACTGCTTCCTCCATCTGAATAACGTCTAATTGGCAGCAGTTCTAAGGCTTAACTGGCAGTCTTTTCCAACCTAGTCTGGGATGTGACCGTGGGACTACTTGCATGCAAGCTTGTACAAGTCTCTGCATTCTTTCTGATCTGTTGATAAGAATTTTGACAAAGTAGGTGGTGTGATTTAACCCATAATCATGAGTTGATGGAGCTTCTCTACAGTGTAGGGAAATGAAGTGTTCCTGCCTTGTTATGCTTTTCTGCAAATAGAGCTTCTTGACTGTTGCCATGTGCTTTTAATTCCTTCCCAGGACAGAAAAAGGTTTTGCTCTGAACATACTTTGGAATGAGTGGCATGAATTTTAAGTCTGGTCCTGTCCTGGCTGCAGTAAAAGACAGAGAAAAAAGGGGTCAATTGATGTTTGAAAATATTCTCCTCAGTAGTTAGGGTAGTAACACTTAGGTTGTCTGTCCTTATTTCCACTAATATTGAACGAAAAATTAAATGCAGGAGTATCAGTGGCGTTCTCATACAATCCAAATGATAGGTCGTAGTTGCTGTCATGTTTAACCATCCGCTTGCAACTTTAAGCAGGTTGTGCTTCCATGTATGGAATTGTATAATGTGAATTGCAAAACATGGAATAACAGAAAAATCCTCCTCCCCCAAATCCCCCTCTCCCAAATTTTAACTTACAAAATAAGGGATGGTCTTTATGAAGGAACATCTTCTGAGTCACCTTTCTTTTTGTTATGTTCTGTTTTATAGGCAGCCGCAGGCATTCTGTGCTATGTGGGAGCTTACGTGTTTATCACATACGATGACTACGATCACTTCTTTGAAGATGTTTATACGCTCATCCCCGCAGTGGTCATCATAGCAGTGGGGACACTTCTCTTTATCATTGGTCTGATTGGCTGCTGCGCCACAATCCGGGAGAGCCGCTGTGGTCTCGCCACGGTAAGCTTAATGTCGGGAAACAATTTCCTCTTTTACGGGCTTAACCATATTTCCTGGTCCCTCAACCAACTTTGTATACTTTTGCTTGACGTGTTTGGAATATGCAACATCAGCTCCTGTAGCTTAATGTAATTTGGTTAAAGCAGCAGAATGCTGTATTTGACATTGGACACCTTATTCATGGGTAAAGCATCCGCCTGCCTACAAGGCATATCAGGTTCCATTGAGGCATCTCTAGTTTAGGGGGGAAGAAAACAAACTCTGAAATGCAAGAGAGCCATGGTAGATTAATGTAGCCAGTCCTGAGCTGTTCTGCCATCTTACGAGATAGTCAGCCTTTTATGTTTTTCTTGTGATATGAACCATAAAACAGCCTTTAAACAGCGTGAACTTTTTAAAAATCCTTTAGCCGCAAAACAAGGAACTTGGTTGTTTTTATCAGTTCTTTAGATGGTTAATATATAAACACCTTCAAATACCTTAAGAGCTTGGCACTATAAAGGAGACTTGCAGGCAGAGGCTTGGTCATGTTGAAATCACAGAAACAAAAACACGGGAGGAAATTGGGCAGACAGTTGACCATTAAGAACATGGTGAGCAGTTTAGCTTCTTACGTTGTCATGCTGGCCTCCTGATAACTAAAAGCAGTCCCATAAGTCCCTGTTTCTTATTCCCCATCCTGTCCATATGATAGTCGACTTCCTAGCTGGTATTACTATAGCTTGCTGTTGCTGTGTCATTTTAAGTTGAAGGATATGGTTGAGCTAGAGAGTCTGCTTTTGTCCCCCACCTGAAGGGAGTCGGCCAACAGCCAAAATATCCATGCCTAGATCTGGTTCATGGATCATTTGCATTTGGCAGGAGCTAGACTGTATCCTTGGTTTATAGCTCTTCTGAAATCCCCATGGACTAGAAGTGAAGTTGCTTAGTGTATTTTTGTTACAGATAGCTGCGTCATTGAGTTTCAGTTTGCAAACATTTCTTTCTCAGCTACAACTATGACAACATGCATTGTGAGAATGATTGAACTTAAAGTAACGCTGTTGCATATAAATCACCTGTGATGAAGTTAACTTCAGTTGGGGGCTGTGGAGTGTGTGCTTTCATCTACATACAAGACACAGGAACGTTTATTTATTTATTAAATTTGTTAAATTTGTATGCTGCCCAACCCCCCTGTATATCCTTGTATAGAACTTGAAGTGGCAGCATTCTTGAAGCATTAAGCTTCGTTCCTTAAAATCATGCAGCAGGAAAACTTGTGGTTTTTTATCCTCTATAAAAGCTTATGATGCAAGTCAGTTACGTTAAGCATTTCATATAAAGCAAGTGTTCCTCCTTCAAAGCAGTTTGCTTTTTATTTGAGAGGTTGAAATTCAGCTACCACTTTTGGTCCGAAAGGAAAGGACACTTCAGTTGATTGTGTGTAAATATTAGAATCGTTTAGATTAAAAAAAAGTCTAAAGTTTGGTTGTAATGTACCCTTATTTTGATCAAGTTAGCTCGAATTACTATAGAATGGTTGGCACATAGTTCTTCCCTGAATCTTAATTTAACATTTTGATCTTGCTTCCTTAGATTATTAATGAATTCAGGCACTAATAATCATGCAGATATATTCATTGTTGACTGAAAATTAGTATTCTGTTATTCTTGTGAATGAACATGAACTTATTTCTCTCTTCCAGTTTGTGATCATCCTTCTATTGGTTTTCATCACAGAAGTGGTGGTCGTTGTTCTGGGTTATATCTACAGAGCAAAGGTAATCACCTCTGTTCTGAAGTGCTGAAATGCCTAAGTAGCTCTGATAGCTTTGGTCAAGGTTTGATACAAGTTGTGGCTCTGTTAAGCAAAATTATGTAGTCAACAAAGCGGTTGAATGCTTTAGATGAGGATTACAGATATAGATTTTCTTTCCCTTTTTTAAAGGTCTTGAAGTCCTGTAGAAAATGTTTGTTAAAGCTCTGAAGTAGATCTCCAGGAACTTTGCTACTTTTAACAGTGTCTGGGAACATAAAGACTTTGCCAACAAGCCTCACTAGGTGGAAATCCCCAGTATTCAATTCATTTGCCCCTCTAGAATTGTGGGATGCAGAAAACAGAATTTGCCAGGAAAATTTCAAGACAAACTATAGCACTCAAGAAGCATTATAGAGCCAACCGCATATAAAGCATTTCTGCATGCCACTTGGTCAGTTTGGTTGGCAGGCTGGCTTAGCAGGCTACTGTTCTGCTTCTTCTGTCAACAGAGATAGATCTTCATCTGTGTTTGTTCTAACAGGTGGAGGCTGAAGTTAATCACAGCATTAAGAAAGTGTATAACACGTACAATGGGACAAACCCGGATGCTGCAAGTCGTGCAATTGATTATGTGCAGAGACAGGTGAGAGCCAGTGCAAACATACCTGTGGTGCCAAATGTACAAAAGTTGGTTTCTATCAGTGCAGGCCCTTCTAATGACAACACAGCCACTGTACAGTATAAGGAAGCTTTCTTGATGGTTCTTGCTGATGTCTCTTTCTTTGTCGAGGGTTGTTTCACCCATAAAACACCTCCTCCTGTTGGAAGCAGCATGGCCCAAGCCCAGATCTTAGTGGGAATTAGGCATAGTTTTGGGGGCTGGAAGCCAGATTATGCTGCATGTACTGATACAGGTAGTCCTTGCTTACAGAATGCCTTGTTTAATGACTGTTCAAAGTTAAGATGGTGTTTAAAAAAAAAACAGCTTTGCAACCAATCCTCGTATCTACGACCATCGCAGCATCCTGTGGTCACATGATCACCATTCGCGTGCTTCCTGACTGTGCCACAAGCCATTAATGGGGAATCCAGAAGTAAAATTACAAGTTGCGGTCATGTGATGTCTCGCTTAACAACCACAGTGATTTGCTTAACAACCGAATGGTAATGGGAGCCTGTAGCGGTCAAGTGATTTTCTGCATAGTGACCACGGTGCTTAGTGATGGAGTTGCCAGTCCCAATTGTGGTTGCTAAGCAAGGATTGTCTGTACTGAAAATATGTATCACACCTACTGCTTACATGTGATTCCTTTCATTTATTTATTAAACAATGTATATCTTAAGATATTTTATTTTTAATCTTATTTCTGATGTAACTTTATTTTATACATTTTTAAATCATCCTTCAAAATTGCTGGGGGCTAGAGTATGCTCTCCTTCCCCTCAAGGGAAATCCTGCTTGTTTGAAGGTATATGAAGAGGCAAGAGCCTCCTGAGGGAAAAAATGGTGAAATAAGCCTTGCAATGTGCTGATTCCTCAAACGGATTGGAGAACAACCTCTGTGAAAATGGGAGACTTTGTAGAAATGCTGCCGGGGAAGAAATCTGACGTTTTCCAGACGAGATGACTGCATGTGTTTTGAAACTAGCCTCTGTTATGTTCAACAGTTCAAAATGAATCATTTTGAAAAGAGAGAGTGCCATGTGGTAGGACAGAATTAGATGATGATTGAAAATAAAAGATATGCTGTCATCCTTCCTCCAAACATTCTGTGGGGATGAATTGTTCCCTGTGAATAGATGGTAGACCTGTTCTCCTTGAACCCTTGTGTGTAGGGGAAGAGAGACAGAAAGTAAAAGTAACAGCCTGTTCCCAGACAGCCTTTCAGCACGCAGCAAACCATGGCCCAATCCTTCTGTCAGTTCTAACCTGGATTTGATTTTTCTGGAAGGGTCCTGCTTCAGATCAGACAGCACAGAACCAGTTCCGCTTGGCACAGCTGCCTTCAGTGCGTTCTGCAGTGATATAGGCAAGCTCAGGGATGGTATATAAAAATCCAGAAGACATTTTTGTTCTCACAAATTAAATTGAATTGCTCATTCAGCGAGGCAGGAAATGGAGAAGGGTAATAATTAGAATTTTTTTTCTCTTCTAAAGCAGATTCACCCTCACAGGGACATTTGGGGTAATCTTGGTACTGACACTAGATAAATTTTGTGCCTGGTCAATTCACTGAATGTCTTCTGTTGCAGCTGCACTGCTGTGGGATCCACAACTACACAGACTGGGAATCAACTACCTGGTTCAAAGAAACAAAAAACCACAGTGTGCCCCTCAGCTGTTGCAAAGCCACCATCAGCAATTGCACGGGAAGCTTAACTCGTCCCACAGACCTTTATTCTGAGGTTACTGTCTTTTATTCATTTTGCCAGATTTTCTCTAAAGGCTTATGCACTGGGTTAGATTGAGACTAAGGGTTTGTGCAAGATCAGCCAGCTTCAAGTCCAAATCTTCATTTAAAGCTAACGTGTTAACTATACCACCCTAGCTTGCAGCTCTGGTAAGTAAGGGCCTGCTGTTTAGTGAGAATTCAAGTTGTCATTTGTATATGGTTTGGACATTTCCCCTCTCTAGCCTGATGTGCTTCCTTCTTTTAGGGGAATTAGTTTCCAAAATATTTTTTTTCCCACCTTGGAGAATTCAGACATTTGTACACTCTTTATAAGAGGTGGCATTCAGTGCTGGTTTTGCACTCTGTTGTCCCTGCCGTTCCGCTAGTATTCCAGCCATTTTATTATATACTGCACATAATATGTTATCTTTCATACATGTTATATGTGTGTGTGTGTATTATGGCAGTAGTAAAATTTGTTTTTTATCAATTATTATATTGTATTAGGAAATGTCTTACCTTGATTATTATATTTTACTGCTGATACTGAGTGTCTATCGCTTGATATTATTTATATTGTATGTTTTTATTTACCTTTACTGTGGTTAATTAGAAACAACTACTACTTCTGCCCTCATACATATGAAAAATGCAATAAAATCTCAGTTTTCCAATATGGATCAGCCAGTATTACTCGTAGCACTCTCTGAGGATGTGGGAGAAGAAAGCAGAAAGGTTGCAGAGGGTAAGAGCTGCTTTGAAACAGGCTGGCTGGATCTCCCATCTTGTCAGCAGCTGCTGAAAGACCAGGGGCTCAGCTTCTGCTCTTCAGGTTCACACTGAAGAGCCAAAGGTATCATTCACTTGAGCAGAGTATATGTGGCCATAGGATGTAGGCAGGGAGCAGCAGTTCTCCAGAGACTCGTAGGATGTGCATTACATGGATATCATCAACCCGTTGGGAGATTGTAGCCGTTCCAGAACGCAGCATTAACAAGCTTGAGAAATGGGGTACTCGACAAATGGACTTGTTTGCTTTTCAGGGATGTAAAGTGTTGGTGGTCAAGAAACTCCAGGAGATCATGATGTACGTTATCTGGGCAGCCTTGGCATTTGCTGCTATCCAGGTAGGATTCAGTATACCGATGCAGGCACGCTCTGGTTTCTACTGCAGAGATGAAAATAAAACTCTTCTCATTTTCTCCGCTTGGACACAAAAATGCCCCTTGACAAGCTGCCGTAATTAAGGCAATTTCACCTATGACACTTAATATTTTATTGGCGTTTACACCTTTGGAGCACAAAAAAATGCAATTGCATCCTTGTAAAATGGGGTCATTTCCAGAATTAATAGCTCACATGTGTTTCCTCAAGGTCTGTGTAAGTAGTGTATTGGACACAAAGCACACAAGGGTCAGGACATATTGACTCAAGTGATATCAGATACTTTGCCATTTTACAGCTTCCCCCGTTAATGATTACACACCTCCAGGAGCTGAAAAGATCTTCCTTATGGAAAATGCGTCACTTCTTTTTAAAGGAAATGGTTATTTGTTCCTTAAGTATGAAGATGCTTAAAAAAATTAAAGATCCCATAGCTTGCAATTTAATTTGGCTCAAGTCTGTCTGCTCTTGTGAATAGTCCATACTGGAAGGCAGCACCGTAAATTAGTGATTACATTGAACTGATTTAGAATTTGAACTTACCCTAGTTTTTGTTGTTCTGACCTCTGCTTTCAATGCACCATTAGTTCCCTTTAAGGGTCAGACTGGCCTGAAGCATTCAAAATGACATTCATGTTTTTTAAAAGTCTGACAAGGAATTGGAGCTCTTTAGTTGGGGAAAATTGTGACAAAATGTTTTGTATTGTTTGGGGTGTCAGTTCTGGGCCCAGATCCACAGAAAGCGCATCAGTTCAGCTCGAAGTAAGTTAAGAGTCTTGTGTTTTTGTATTCTTCAGCAAGAGAGAGCTGTGGTTTTACCCAGGCTGTGCTGAATATGTTTTTCCTGCCATGGACAGGATCAAAGTTTACTGGTCCATCCCCACTCACCACCACCCCCATTCATCACAGCTGCAAACTGTTCCGCTATTGCCATGAAACACCGAAGCGGAAATTGCACAGGGGACTCTTGGTAGCCTCCCTTGCCTCTTCGGCTCCCAGCAGCTCAAGCAAGATTCCTGGCTGAGCTGACTTCTAAAATGAGCTATTGTAAAACAAGGCAACCTTGAAAGAGCAGAGACAAGCAGGGGGAAAAAAGCACATCACCCTCTTTACAGTGAAAACACAGAATAAACTCAGGATTATTTTTAAGGGGGCTTGTTTTGCAGGGTAGAAAGTATTTCTGCGCTGCAGAACGATCAAGGGTAGAGCCTGTGTCCTGAAGCAAAGTGGGTTGGAATCTGCATGTGCACGTCCCCAGTCGGCTTACCGAAAGCCGCTTCTTGGTATAAATCATGCTGGTCGGTACTCAGTTTCCTTCTCTTCCTCCTCATAGCTGCTGGGCATGCTCTGCGCCTGCATCGTCCTCTGCAGGAGGAGTCGGGATCCTGCCTACGAGCTGCTCATCACCGGGGGAACCTACGCCTAGAAGAAGCAGCAAGCGAAGCTCGAAGTCCGTTTTCTTTTTCAGAAGCCAGCTTGGCAGGGCCACCTGCAGCAGTGCTTCCACTGACTTTGACTTGGCAACAACGACCCCTTTCGTAAACTCGGACAATTAGCACGTGCACCGGTGATGGGCAAAGCTTGACTTTCAGTCCCCTCCATGCTACTGACTCCCACTTCTTTAGCCAGCTTTCCACTTACCTGTACATGGTAGCAACCAAGTAACACTATTTTTGGAACAGTTTATTTTTAACAAAAAACAGCATGAAAGCTAGGGGTGACCTAACCTTGGTAAGTTATGGCTAGATGGTGTAGTGATTTATGTGGGAATCCTTCAGAGTTTGCTAGGTGGCATCGTCAGAGTTGTGTGAGGGAAGTCAATTATCTTAATTTTGCAAAATTTAATTCTGCTGCTTGCCTCTCACCAGTGTTTTTGTCTTTCTTTTTTAAAGCAGAGCATTAAGTCAAGTCCAGAACACTACAAAATGACTACTAATCAAAATTTTAGAATCACACTAGTGCATCTCTTGACCTTCTTAAATTCAAATGAACAAATCTTCCGAACTTTAGTGTGTTAAAATACAAGCTGGCTTTTCAGGAGTGTAATGTATGCACTACTGTTCTATAATGAGATTTTCATTTTTTACTATAATGGGGCTGTTTCTGTATTGAGTGACTTGTTATCATAGAGTAGCAAAATAGAATGTGATAAAGTGACATGTAAATAGGAAACTAGATTAAATAAATCTTCTGTACATCTCCCCCAGACTAAACCATGGTTAGCCTTTTTAATCATTGTTTTCTGAGAGAACCTGAGCTGTATCCAATGCCATACTGTTTTCCATACACTGCACAATAACCTATATGGATTTAGCTGTGAGGGCTGATCATCCTTGCTCATTAACGTTCTTGAGTTCCCTGATCTGTATCAGGCTCCTGTGTGGGAGTCAGTATCCATTGCCGGTCTTGGCCTCACCTGAAGCCTTGCGTGTTCTCCATCCCATCCATAACGAGAGAACACTGGACCTATCAGGGGAAAGTCAGGTCATGGAGAGGATGAGGAACAGCTCTCCCTCCCCAGCAGGTCTCCCTACCAACAGACAAAATCCTGGAGCCTCCCATTTAAAACTTTTTATAGTTTATTTTTGCTCAAGTATGGCAACTTTCAAATCTTCACGAACATCCAGGAAGATCTTTCCTGCTGGGTGTACTTGTAATGTTTTTAATGTCTCTTCTATGGCTGTTTCCTCACTTGCATTTTTCAACCCTGTAGAGATGTGAGGAGACTGCTGCTGCTGTAGCCGGCATCCCGTTGAAAGATACGCAGGTGAATAGGCCCCTGACCCAGCTGGAGTTACGGGATTCTTGGATGGCTTCATAGTGTCCTTTTTAAAAGATTTGTGTATTGCTCTTCCCTCACTGAAACCGTGAGAGGGTTTTTGTTTTGGCATTAACAGGATTAGGAAGTTACTTCAAAAGCAACCCATTTCGGTGAGAAACCAGCACTTTGTAAGAGAGTTCAAAGATCTTTTCTGTCTGGAAAACGTCCTTGAGGCCTCGTGTTCTCCCTGTGCTTCCCCAGCTTAGCTTAGCACCGGACTTTGCAAGTCCCTCTTGCTTTTGACAATGAGATCTGAGGCACCTGCCCTTTTCTATTGAAAGGCAGGGTTTTTTCCCACATCTTTGAGCACACGTGACCAGATGCCCGCTTCAAAGCTGCTGACTGGGAGGAGGTTAAAGGTTGCAACTTTCCCAGAAGGTCCAGCAGGAGGGTCCGTCAGCTCCCTGCCACACAGTCGTTCCTTGCTTGAATGCAGCTGCTCGAAAGGTTCCCCAAACTAAAGGTCTCATTTTCAGGCACTCCACTCTTCCCACCATCCATCAAATCAGTCACAAAACCCCAACAAGCAACCCCACTTTCTAGTTCCCACTTTCTGGTTGTAAAGGATCCCTCTCTGGCAGCTCTTTTGTTTTGGCAGAGAGATTAAGTGGTGCTGATGGGATTGATTTGAGCGCATTGCCTAATAAACTCCTGAGGTATCCAAAGGAAGAAATTTCATTATTAAGCTCTGTTACTAGAGAGGTAACAGATGCTCTGAATTGCAAGTGAAGACTCTCACATTTGCTCAAGGAAGAAGAAAATGGAGGTGGGGAAAGAGAACAACACTGGATCTTGGTATTCCCTACTATGGGGCTTTCTGAAATTCTGCAGTAGAACTACCTCTGTAACATCTGTATTGCAAGTGATTCAGCTGTGTTTCCTGGTTACATCATGCCAACTACCTAATGATGCATTGGACTTGCACGGGTGGGGAGATACAATATATAAATGCTGGTAAGAAACAGTTGTCCAAATTTGCTGTGTAAAAATATCCCCCTGCAAAGAGGTTGGATAGTAACCTTAAAAGGTGACGTGTGGGGCAGAGGTGGTAGCTTCATAGCTATGATCATTTGGGAACATTTTGGAGGATGATGGTCCCTGTCATTACAGGTTGCAGCAGGTAAGTAATAAATACGGTATAATACTGAATGTTAACTACCACCAACCCCCCTGCCACCAGTGTGTTCAAACTGAAACATAAAAGGTTCTGACAAAATATTTAATACAATGAAAGGGGACTTTGGGAGAGACCACATGGTTATTTTCTGAACTTTCTTCTCACCATTTGGAGTCAGATTCTCAGCTACTAAAACTTCAAACGGTGGTCTGTGCACTACTAGAGCAATTGCAAATGCATTTTCAGTGAACAGCTGAGAATCTGAGATGGTAGCATTTGGGACAGATCCCCCACCTCCTGCTTCACCCTGAGTCAAAAATTGCAATGCTAGGGAAAGGATGGTTCTCTTGTTTTCACTCATAGCAAGAAAGAAGTGAAAGCGTCTTTTCTGGAATGAAGTTCTAACCATTTCAAAAATGCACTTTCAACTGTTTATTGTAAAGTATTGTGTTTCTAGTCGGAATGCTCCATCAACGTAAATGGAAAATGGCAAAGGTAGTTTTGCAAAATTTGCCTTGTAGAAAACCGGTCAAGGTTCTGCTAATGCATTGATGGGACCAGATAGGGCCTTGATTTGTCCGTAGACAAACAGCCAGAACCTTTGGGATCATACATTTTTAGGGTGAGAAAACAGTGGAAGTTTGGATGTCATGATGTATTTTATAGTTGTCCTTTAAAAAAAAAAGACAGGATGTTGTCTATGCTAAAATAAAGAGTATAATTGTAGCTCTTTGTCTGCCACATGCAAAGAGTAAAACTGAGTTTTTAAAAGGGGTTTCTAGCTGGGAAAAATTAAAAATGTAGCACTCAGAAGTATTCCATCAAAGTTTTTCCAGATAGGAGCCGGGTACAAATCCTTGCTGCCCGTTCTGCTCTACAGTCCACCAGCCATCTTCACCAGCTTCAATTATGGTTACAATATCACCTGCTCGGATGTCCAGTTCATCCTCATTCTGGAAAAAGAGTAATGGAAAGAAATGGAAAATCTCTTCAGCTAAAGGTGCAAGGGCTATGATGGAGTAAGCGTCTCTCTTCACAGCCCCAAATCAATATTAATTAGAAACGTAATTAATACCAAGGTGCCTATCCAAGAACATAAGTCACGTTGTAGAAAGAACCTTTGTGTTTACAGCCGGGATGGCTTCACCTAATACTGAACCAATATTTGCAAATGTCTGAAAGTGCGTGATGTAGCAGTTTTACCAAAGGTTGGGACCACCATTCAGAGGAAGGAATAATGTAGAAAGCACACTTAGTTCTTTGGCATCTCTGCTTAAAAGAAGGTCTTCGGTTGGCATGAAGAATTTGCAACAGAGATTTTGCATTATTACTCTCCAGTCCCATTAGGTGGTAAATTATCACATCTGGCATGGCATAAGGCAGTTTTTCTGTGTTCCTAACCTTAGCAAGCCACGCTATGCTTGGTGCCTAATCCCGTGACCCATCTCCTTGGGTGATCCCTGTAATCCAACTTTGAATTTTCTTAAAGGATGACACTTAGCAGCTTCACATCAGTGTTTAAAAAGCAGAAAAGGTAAAGTGGAGCCATCCTGGACATCATAGCTTAAATCCTGTGATGCCAAGAAGAAATCTCAACAGTGTTTTCTGAAACAAACTTTGTAGGTAAGAGGAACCCCTCTATAATGCTTCCTATCCTAACCTTCAAAGTTAATTCAGAAAACGACTGGTTATAGAATCAAAAGCTGCTGGATCTACAAGAGCTTCCTCTTAAGTAAATGTCTAGCCAGTAGATTGACTCCCAGCATTCCAGGTATGGAAGTATGATATACCTGGGGATAACAGGAATTGTCATCATGAGGAAGATGAGTTGGAGAAGGCTAATATCCCCTTTGTGTTAAATGGAAACCTGCTACCTTCTGAATATCTTGGACTGCAACTCTCAAAATGATTTCAGCATATTCTCCCATGGCTTAGAGGCATTACCTGAAAATCCCTTGAGCATCAAGTTTCCAATTCATGCATCCTGTGATTAGGCCAATGTATGTGTAATTGAACAATCACGTTATGCTTACTCATGCCTTCATTTCACCTTTCCTCTGTTTTTCAGTGTAGGTTATAAGTCACTTGAGAGAAGGATTTGTAGTGATGGTTGTTTCTAAACTGTTCTGCACACAAGGGAAGCTACAGCAAGAAAACTATGACGCTTTGGGCAAATGCTAAATTTTTCAGCTAAGAAATGCATCCAACACAGGCCATACCATCTCAGACTGCAAGTGTGGGCTTATGAAGGAGAACGCTCCTTAATTTACAATAAAATCCTGGGGAGAGGTTTATTGCATGTGGTCCTAGACGTGGTTAGCTTAAAGGGCATATATGAAGGTGAAGATTCCCTTG
Organism: Liasis olivaceus; assembly: GCA_030867105.1. Lineage (NCBI taxonomy): Eukaryota > Metazoa > Chordata > Lepidosauria > Squamata > Pythonidae > Liasis > Liasis olivaceus. The sequence goes on along the minus strand of CM061362.1, from coordinate 18,910,449 downwards.
AGTCAGGCCCAACTACTGACGGTTTTATGGTGGTAAAGTTGCCGTATCTTGGCCACTCTATGGAAGGGGATTGCTGCTGCTTTCATCGGGGATGTTTTGGGGATTTCACAGTCTGGCCTGGAACTCTGGAACTTGTTGATGCCCTCCCACTTGAGCGCTAACCAGGTTTGACTCTGCTTAGTGTTTTTCAAGCTCAGCTAGATACTGCCTCCTGCCCGGATGAGGGCGTCTTTTCATGTATAAAAATAAAGCCAACTTGAGGTCGTGAGAGTAACTGACAGCAATGATCCCTAAGAGTTCTGTTCGGGGTAACAATGCTCTTTTGTTCAAGGACACCGCATAAAGAAGGCTTTGATGCTTACCTGGGCTGTGTAGTCATAGAGAACCCTGTAGTCATGATCCATGGCAGCATTTTCTGACTCAGCCACTTGAATCGCTGCGTAGACGCAGTCTGTCTTTTCAGCTGCAGAAAGAAATGGACCAGCTCCTTCAGAGGCAAAGGATTTTACCCAAGTGCCAAAGTCTACGCTCTTTCCGATTGTACTTGCACAGATCTGGAGAATGTATTGCAACAGCACCGCCAGGCCTATCTCTGAAATCCGCCCATTACAGTCGCGTTGATCTCATGGTACGTCCCTATCACAAATGAACTATTTCCGTTTCTGAAAGCTTCACCTGCTTCTGCTTTGAAAAATCAGAGACGTTTAGATACTACGTCTTAGAAGCCACATTTGGAAAGCCCCGGCCCTGTGTCAGGTGAATTAAATTCTGCCTTTTTCTGAAATCAGGTTTATGGTCTCAATCCTAGTAAAATAGTTTCGGAAGTCTCCGTGCTATGCTGAAAATGTGAGGGGGGGAGATGGGTATTAAGATTAGCACAAGTTGTGTTTTCCCTGAAAGCAAATGAAATGAGTTTTCTGATGTGCCGACTGCATGTTCTCAGACCGATACTCAACACATTAGGAAGGCATCGAGTTAGCAAAGCCTGATTTAACAGTTTAACAAAATTATGCTCAGACTTAAGAAATTACTGCATTTTTTCCTGGAAAAAACACCATACCAGCTGGGGTTATTGTGGAAATAATGTTGTCTGGAGGGTTTCGAGTGCTGCCGTGCAACAAGTCGGAGAACCTGTGGATCAATAGGAAATATATTATATCCCTCTCAATGATGGTGCTTCCTCCCTACTAGGTTTCCAACTAGAGGTGAAACTTTGCTCTAGAGAAGAGCATTTGGGGCAGAGGGATCAAAAAAGTAGAGTTGGAAGCCGCAAGAATGCAGTCAAAGCCCTGCCTTTTTTGACGTGCATCACCACACATTAAAAAGGGCTGCAGCCAGCATCCTTTTCAACCCCCTCCCTGTTAGCTCTATTGTAACATACATTGTCACTGTTTGGATAGATTTAATCTTTATTTCTGTTGTATGCCATTAGAGTACAGCAGCATAGGAACAGCCATAAATTTTTAAAAAATACATTTTCAGGTGCCTCTCGAGGCCCTGCTGGATCCAACACTGAGTTCCCTACAGTGGCTGGCCAAACACCACTGGGGAGGGTCACAAGCAGAGGAGGAATGTCCTCACCTTGGCCTTCTCTCCTTCCCCAGCTTAGCTTATTTGTTGGAAATATTTCTTGGCTCTCTTTAAAGAAAAAACCCATTCCAAGGCAGGTTCTGCCAATCAGTGGGAAATTCAAATTATAGAACAAAGGGCCAAGCACCCATTCATGGAAAACGGCCATAGTAATGACATTCACCTTTTCATCATTCCACAACTCTGAGTTGGACTGTTGGAGCTTCTCACAGGCCAGGTTCTCTCATAATAATTCTCGTAGCCAATGGCAGCTGTTTCAGAAACAGAAGAAGGAGATGAAAGCATGACTTCCTGCCCCAGAAATCGCATGCCAGCCAAGAATTGGTACCCCTTGTGTTAAGCCTGTACTCAACCATTTTCTTTAACATCTCCCCGTTTAATCAGAAGTACAGTTTTCACCAAGCTTATTGGTCTCAGCATCCTCCAGGGGCGTGGGCATATACTTGCCCAAAATTCCCAGCCAAAGATTGCCATTCCAAGGTTATGGAAGACTCAGATCTTCTGCAAGCCAAAGCTGCTGCTAGACTTGTTTATTATTTTCCAAATTTCATCCTCCTCTTTTCAGGGTACAGTTAAGAAAACAGCAATTCTGTGCACAGAGACCTGGTGGTTCTGTTCCCGTCGTCTTATTCTGAATGAAGTAATCAATATCTGTGTCTACGTTGCAGTTTTCCAGGCTGAGGCGAACCTCTTCATAAAGCTTTGAAAAGAGAGAATTGTCAATGTATTTGAAAGGAACTCTTGATTACGACTTCTAAAGCAAATTCTTCTAGTTCTTTTACAGTGTTTTTAAAAAAATTTTCAGGACAAGATAAAACACAAGCAGACAGGGTCAACTCTCTAAATTTTTGTACAAATCTTAGTAGCTAGAGGTCCTTCATATATGAATGAGCAAATAAAGCACCCTTTTTTTAAAATGCCACATTTAGAATTGCAGAGTCCAAGGACCTTGTAGGACCTGCTCGGTGCAGAAAATAGAATTAAAGCATCCCTAAGAGATTTCAGTCGGTCAATGGCTCTCCTTCACAGATTTCATCTCATGTTCATTGGAAACCTAATATAACACCATTAGCTCTTGTCCTGCTCAAATTTCTTTGCCTCCTTTTATGTATCAGCCTCTGACGAATGCTATCAAATCCCTTTCTTATTTTCTCTAGGTTAAACCCATCAAGCATAGTTAAGACATTATAAGGCTTGTCTTTCAAACCCTGCCTGGATTCACTATATTCTTATGTCTACAGCAGCTCTCACTAAATTCAGTGGAATTTACTCTCGGGTACACATGTACAGGGTCACAGTTTTAAAGTGTGACATTCTGAGCGAGACATGATACTCCAGAGAGAGATCAACAGCAAAACCAGTGCCCGTGTTTGCTGAATGCTTCACACTCTTCCAAAAAGTCTTCCAATTACATCTCTCTAGGCAGCCTTTTTAAACCTGGTGCCCTCCAAATGAGAGGGATTACAACCTCTATCATTCCCAGCCAGCCTGGCCATCAGGTGGGAAGATGTTCAGTACATATTGAGGTTCTTGAGGAAATTTGCAGCTGTTGAGGTTCCTTCCTCTTGATCTCTAGGGCGACAACTACTCTTTCCCTTACCTCATCGTCTTTCACGCACTGCATGGAGAGTTGATTGCAATGAACCCAGAGAGAATTCCGTAGGATGGTGATTCGATCGCATTCCTGAAGTTGGAAAGCCTTGATAAATTAAAACAAAAAAAAAAGTAAGGATCAGTTATGGATCGTGTCATAAAATGCGATACAGTAAACCCAAAGCTGGGTTCATACACTGGGCTAAGCCAAAAGCCATCTTTTATAAGCCAAAATTGGCCAGGTTCATGCAACAGGCTAAAGCTACAAACCATGTTGATGTTGGTTGATGATTGAAGCAATATACAAGCCTAGTGAAATAAATGTTCTACCAACCACAATTATTGGAATCACACATTGCCCTAAGCCAGTGGTTTCAAATCTTTCTCAGTTCTTGGCACCCTTAGTATCTCTTTAATTTTTAATGTTGCCTCCAGGCTTGTAACTTGCATGGTGTCCATCGGATGTCAAGTATTGCTGTGTTATCCTGCACAATTTGGGAACCACAGCCCTAAGGCCAACCTGCATAAGTCATTCTATAGCTTACCATGATGGGTGAACCCTGTCAATGAAAAGAATTTGGATGCAAACAAACTATAGACAAGTGACTATATCTGAGAAGCAAACACTTGAGTGAACAAGCTGGTCATCCCTTGGTATTAGAGAAAAAACAGTGTTGGGCCTGCCTGCCTGGCCGCCCACCCTTGGGTGGAAGGAAAGGGACCTTGCCTAAAAATCCTCCATTAGCATCCCACCATTTTCAAGGTCAAAACTTTAATCTACTAAACAATTCTATTAATTAAACATCTTTGGTCTTGGTGCCCAAGAAGAGCTGCTTCCAACTTCTTACCTCGCAAGTACTAATATGTTCTTGTTCCCAAGTAATCCTTGTCTGGTCTAGTATTTCTATGTTCTGTTTGTACACTCGTTCTGCATGAGAAAACCCACAAGGATACAATCACAGAAGTGTTAAGAATAGCCTACCCTGCAGTTCATTGATAAAAATATCCTGAAATAAAAAGAGCTTATTTGGATAAGACTCCTTCAAAACGCTAAATTGCAAGTCAGCCTATATTTTACTCTGATTGTTTTTAACGAAGGGCACAATTGTATTTTTGGTTTATTCAGCTATTTTAGCTCTTGTAGCTTTACAGGCTAAATTGGGGGCCTGGAAGATCCCATCACAGAGATGTATAGCGCCTCTCTTACAGTAGATCTTACTTTCATAGATGCTTAAACAGTACCTGCTTCATTTGCAGCCTCTCTCGACTGTTTTGCTTTGGTCTGGCTCTGAAATGTGAAAAAAAGAACATTGGTGTGGCTCTATAGAGGGAAGGGGAAGGGGAAGGGGAAGGGGAAGGGGAAGGGGAAGGGGAAGGGGAAGGGAAGGGAAGGGAAGGGAAGGGAAGGGGCACCCTGAGCTAATGAAGTATTTAATGAAAGATACCGAGCATTTTTTGGCACACACTCTTGCAAAAAGTGTCTATGCCAAACACGAGATCATGTTCAATGGGCCTTCTAAAGCAAGGACTCAGGATTGGAGCCTCAGCACCCTCATGCTGTACAGGTATATCCTACCAGCATTAGTTCTGGAGTGAGTGTGGATTACTGTACATTTGTTACTGCTGCAAAGACTCTCTTTCATCTAGCCCTCATTCAGGTGGGCAATATGAATCTGGACTATATCCCTTCGCTATAGAGACTTCTCTATTCAAAATAATTCCCTAGAGAACTAACATGCAGAGAAGAGGGAGGGCTTAACCAACTTGGCTTTTCCCTGGCATATCACTTTTGTAAATATAGGAATCTACTTCACGGGGCACTATTCCATCATATCACCAAGAACCAAGAGGGTCACTCTCAACAGCCTGTATGGTCAGTTCAATGACTGAGTTCACTGTGACCTTCAACCTCCCTGAGATTTTGAGATACCTTTTCTGTTTGCTTCTGGTTTCCAGCAGCATTTATCCTCTCGAAAGCCTGCTCAGCGTCATCAGCATCTTTACATTTCTGTTCGTATGCCTTCTTTGACTGTGTGCAGAGAGATTTGCCCAATGAGGAGAAGAAAACGAACATAGCTGCCTTAAAGGGAGAATGCTCCCTTTGTAGGCATTGACAAGAAAGAGAAGCATGCGTCCCAGATTGCTAATCCACTAGCGCATTAATGCTCAGACCAGTATGCCTTGTTTTATCCAAGAATAGCTCTGGAAAATAATTCAAAGGTTCTCTGGGCATTCTTTCCACATTGGGGCCAGCCCTACCCTTAGGCAGAGAGAGATGGGACAAGGAACTATCAACTCTGCATACAATTACCAAAAGATAAGGATCAGAAATAAAGCTGCCAATGTAAGGATCATATCTGAAAGAGGGGCTTCGGGTCTGGCCATCATACTAGAGAAAGAGAAACTCCTACTTCCTTGGTTTTTCCCCTTCCTGCTGTGTTCTTTGCTCCTTTGCTATGCCAACCTGTTAGAATATATCAGCCCTCCAAGGCAGTCCAAACCAGGAATCCAAAACCATCAGTACTAATGCTACCTTTATGGTGAGGTTACCGTAACAGAATCTTGCAAGTCTGAAAGCATTTCCCCCCTCCCTTGCCTTCACTTTCCAGAGAACCAGGGAGGGTCCCTTCTGAGATGCTTTTTCCACTCCCATTCTTTCTGTGGGCTGAGGTATCTCTTATCAGACCGTTGTTTAAACTGCAGCTCTTCCTCCTGTCTCAAGGTTATTCTCGCACCCCATTACGGAATGTGATTGCGCAGGCAAGGACCGCCTCATTTTTCAACATCCACGTGGCTCTTGGACAGTTTTATATGCTTTTTAAATGTAGTGCCCTCCATGAATGAGTTCCTTACCTCTGTGGTTTTCTTGAACATTAAGAGTTTATTCTTGTGTATTCGCTCCATTGTAGTCTCATACTGCGTGAAAGACAGGATTGGCGTTAATTTTTCTTTTCCTACCTTCTACAAGAACTGGAAACCCAATTCTCTAACCATTTTTCTATCTCTATGGCACATTTTTAAGGGTTGGGGCTCTGCTGTTTTAAGCATTTCCCAATGGGGTCAGTGGGCTTCAACCATTGGGATTATGGCTGCGCCAAGCTTAGAAATGCAGCGCTGCTCCAAATTCTTATGTGTCATAGCTTATTTTTGAAAAAATAGGGGAATCGGGATTGTGTTTCTCCATCTCTACGATGGTAACAGGGATTTCTTCGAAAGGGCAATAGCTGGATCATGCCAGCCCTTCGAGGTAGGTCAGCTCAAGAAAGATGCACAGCTGAAACTCCAGGAATGTTCTTTATTGAAATAAGGCAGAATAACAGAATCTTGAAACCCATTCGGAGTTTCTCTCTGCCCCATCTTATACCAAGCCAAATCAAGGAGTGGTTATTTTGAGTTGCTTTCTCAAGAACAAAGTGGCCACCATCTTGACTTTTTCCTCCACCACCACCATCCCCAGATGCCCCAGCTTCTGCCTTACCTTCTTCCGTTGTTCCTTCTGCCTTTCTCTGAATTCTTCTAAGGCTTTTAGTTCATCTTTTAGCATGATTGCCAGCTGGATGTGAGAGTTGCCCACACTTTCAATTTCTATGGAAGAAATGCAGAGTTGGTCTTTATTGAAATTTTGCCTCTAGATATTGAACATTGGCTACCTGGGTAAGGGGGCTTCCATGGGGGGAAGGGCAACAGCATCAAAACACAGGAGCACATGGGTGATTGAAGTCCTCCCCCTTTTTATATACATGTTATGCTCATTGTACATGTGAAAAAAAGACAGGGCACCCACCATCTTAATATTGTTGACCCTCCTGAGGACACCCCTGTAGTAAGTGATCTTGGTTCAATGACTGCCGTTTTAGTTATTTCTAAAAGCATTTAATTTCTATACAGCAAAGGGAGACAACTGAGTGTCTTCCAGATGTCTGAAACTTCAGTTCCCAGAATCCCCCCAGCCGGTATAGGAGATTCTGGGAATCGATGGCCTGCACCTTGGAGGTTCAGGAAAGCTGAGTGAAGATTCCAAAATGTCGCAACAACACTGAGGCTTTATATCCTTTTAATGGCCAGTAAAGCTCAACAAAATCCATTTTCCCCTCATTCATTTCTGGGCCTTCCCTCTGATACTGATAGTTTTTCCCATCCCAGCTGCAGTAAAATTAAATAGCATTATCCCAAAATGGAATGTAGGGTGAAAATGGCCACTCCTTACTCAATTGTAAAGTTCATCTGCACAAGTAGGAAGTATAAAGTTGCTAACTTTCTAAATTTATTAGAAATACATTTCTAAATGCTGTGAGCAAAAACCTGTAGGAATTTGTCAGTCTTATTTGCAAGGAAAAAAGAACCCTATAAAAATGATTACTTTTGCTACCAAAGGGAGTCGGAAATATATCCCCAACAGAATTTGTCAATATACTTACGTTGTTTTAAGATTTCGAACGAAGCCTTGAGAGTGCTGAGGAGAAAGAACAAAACTCATCAATTTCCTTCCAGTCCAAAGACTTTCCTCAAACTTCGGGCTTTCTACCACAACTCCAAGTGCACCCAGCCAGCATGGGAACGTGCCAACGCTCCTGGAAAGCCCAGGGTTGTTGGAAAGGCCACAGTGCCACCACCCAGAAAAGCAATTCCAGAGAATACTTGGGGCCAGTCTTCGAACGTCCACCACCACAGCTGTATGACCTTTCTTTCTATCTATCTGGGTTACAACTTCTGCACCGCGTAGGAACAGTGTGAAAATGAGAACATCTGAGAGAAGCCCTCAACCTTTCTAATATTCCAAAAGGAAAGGTTAAGTATTAATCAGTTGAATTTCTTTCCTATCTAGGAAATTGATTCAGTGCTGGTTGAAACTATTTGACTGTATGTGCTTTTCCCATCCGTATTAACTGGACGTTATTTCCATTTGTTTTTTCTTCCTATGAAAATGACTATATAGTAAGTTTCTTTTCCTGTGTTTCTGTAATGCCCCCTTGTGGCATCTTTTAGCTTTCTGTTAAATTCACATTCCAGCTCGCCCTGCAAATGTGTATACATTTAATCACTTGATTCATCCTGTAGGTGTCAGATGATTGATGAACTAAGATTTATTTAATAGACCCAGTCCATTGACATTAAAGAGGAAACAAGTCCATTGTGGTGTCCTTTTGAGGAAGAAGCGATTAAAAAAAAGGGGGGGTTTCTCATCAACCATAGCACTAATGGTTTCTGTATGCTAAGCAAGCGTGCTGCACCATTGAACTCAAGCCCAGAATGTTCCATTTTAATCCTATCTAACTCTACAGTGAAAATGGACCACATTGTCAGCAGAATTAATAAATTGTTGCAAACATGGCAAAACTTCTGAAAAGTGAAAAACCAAAGGTGTTAATGCTAAAAGTAAAAAAGCGAAAGCTTTTCAAAAGCTGTAAAGGAAGAAAAACTGTCCCAAAGCAGATTTCTGAGTTTTGCAAACTTTTCTGTCCTAACTGACCAAGAATTTTGGTAGCAGGTACAAAAATATGTGTCAGCCTTTTGAGGTAGTCCAGATTAAAAAATAAATGAGCACTAACCCTACCTTTGTTGTAAGGTTACAGTAACATAACCTTACAAGCCTGAAAGCCCTTCTCCCCCCCACTTTACTTTTACTTTCCAGAAAACTAAGGAGGATCTCTTCTGAGACGCTTTCTCCACCCCCATTCCTTCTGTGGGTTGAGATATCTCCTGTCAGACTGTTGTCTAGGCTGTGGCTCTTCCTCCTGTTTCCCAAGGTTATTCTCACAGCCCATTACATAATGAGAGAATCCTTGAGTAAGAGAAGAAGTGTGTTATTTTATTGGTGCATCAACCAGGTCAATCCTCCTAGTCTTGAAGGCACTCAAGTCAAGAGTCCTCTAAAGAGCTGTGATCTATCTAGCCATCAATTCTACAAGCAGAGATCCATGAAAAGGGAAACTATGCAGAGCAGGTGCCCCAAAGGCCACAAAATACAGGAATTATCATGGCAATATTTTACAGAATTCACTGAACCACAGCAATGTCTTGCCTCCTCTGGGTGCTATCAATTTAGAACTAGCAAAGCCACGAAAGTCGTCTTATGGCCTTTTTCTGGGAGTGACCTCAGCTCGGACCAGAAATCTTAGCAGTTGAAGCTTTGGGGGTTTGGGGGCATTTTGGCCTCAGTGTTTAAATTCTTTCAAAGGAGGCAGGTGGAGAGAATTGAGTTATGGTTGATAGTTGGTGAAGGACTGTGTGTCTATCAGCTCAATAAATGGGTGGCCTTTAAGGTACCATCAGTCTGTTTATTGTAGCCTCTAGAATCAAGTCTTGTTTTAAGTGCTACAGACAGAAGTCCTCACATATTTGGAAAGCACTGCCCCCTGTTCACAGCTCATCTTTCACTGAACTTTGCTTAGGGCTGGGTTCTCTCTCAGTTTTTTAAGGGGGGGGGGGAAAGGAATACTCTTATTTCCTTCCTGACATTTCCTCTTTCAAGTCTTTGCATTCTTCATGGCAGAACCTCAAACGTATCATCCCAAATTCATTTAAAGCTGGTTTGGCCAGCATTCCTACTAAAACATTGCCATTCTGGAGACTTCCACAGTATGCTTTTTGTTTCTTCAAATTATCATGCCAAGACCGTTTTTAAAGCTTTGCTCTTCAGGAAGATAAAGCTAGGCAAGGCGCTACCAACAGGAGACCAACTCAACTCTCGTTCTTACCACCTGGCAAGCTAGAGGGGTAAAAATGCCCCAAACACAACACTCTTATTAGCATTATTATTGATAAGGGAGCTTTATTAATATTTGAAATCTGTTTTATTCTATTTTATGCTGCTTTTTGAACAGGGAGGGATGGCTAGACAGACAGACAGGTTATCCTCAGCATAAACAGGAGCTCATACCGCGCCAGAGATCTGCGAACAAAACAAACGTCATATGATAGGATTAAGAATCGAAACTGAACCACATAAAAGAGAAAGAAACACCACTGAACTTACACAGATCTGTGACTTTATGGGCATACTTTAGAGTCAGAAATCAACAAGGAAGACAGAGGAAAATAAAGGATATCTTAGTGGAGGAGATGACTGTGCATATTATGTCACGGGTAACAAATGTGTGAAGGAAAAACTTTGAAAAATATATAGGCCCTTGCAGGGGGGACAAAAGGCAAAATGCTTCTCAACGTGGCAATGCCAACTCTGCCCCTTGTGTACTTTCCTGTGACACTGAGTCACAAACACAAAAACATGGAGGTTGCTTGGTGACTTCACAACAAGTGTCATCCTTTCAATGTCACCCTGACTGTGAACAGACTGTGATGGGCTTTGTGGAGCAAGAAAAGGACAGATCCCAGTTAACTTATTGCCAAAGCCTTCAGTTGCTTCAGGGTGACATTTACACAATCCCTTCCCTCCCAAGAGGAAATGCATAGCTAAAAATGAGAATATTGTACAGCTTTGCATAATATTTGCCCAGGCAATTTTATCTATGTAGAAGCCAACTGAGAATTCATTCATCTTACTCAAAAAAAAAAAGCCCCAGTCCATCTCTTATTCAGCCGGCTTCTTTTGCATTCTAGAAGTGACTTTTCAGGTTAGGGGTGAAGCTTTGGGATTTTTCAAACTGCAGGAGAAAAAATTACATATCTAAGAGTCTCATTATGTAAAATATAGGAAGTGGATTTGTGTACAGTTGGGAGTGCTAAACTGGCCACATCTAGTGAACTTAGGACTATTTGTTCCCTGTTGCCCAGGAAACATTAATAACTTCTCTTTTAACACCCCAAACCCAAACAGGAACTGGTATTAGTAGCGCTTTGTATTGAGTCTCTGCCTTTTTTTAAAAAATCAGGAATTGAGTCTCTGCCTTTCTAAAAAAAATCAAAATCAGTCTGCCACCTTGGGAAGCAGATTCTTCATTCATTCATTCATTCATTCATTCATTCATTCATTCATTCATTCATTGAAAACATTTATATAGCTGCCCATCTAGTTGGGTTTCAACTCTGGGCAGCTTAAAATCCAAAAATAAAGCAACAAATAGAACAATAAAAACACAAGAACCAGTAAATCCAAAGCAGAAAAACCTGGTGCCACAATCACACTTCCCTAATGCCACTCACAACATTCTTGTCTGACTCTGACCTCACTCTATCCCAATTCTTAGAGGAAGAGTCAGGTCTGAAGCACCATGGCCCCCTCCAAAGCCCCAACTTTCTAGGCCTGATTTCATCTATTTTTTCGATGCCTGGATTTTTTTCCATCCCTGCATACTTGGGTTGGGTTCACACATTACACTCAGCTGTCATTTGCTTTAATCAGGGCTTGTCAAAGAATTCACAGGAGCTAGCTTTGCAGGTAACCCTATGCCAAATTCCTTGAAATCCTTGTAACCTACTGCAGGCCAAGATACTGCTTGAGGGCTGCCAGATCTGAATTGCAAAATTCCAGTTGACCACCAGATGACAGCAAGGAGTTTGATTTTTCTGTTAGCTCCGTGATGCCACCTCATGGCCACTTCATTTTCTGCAGCCCAGATCCAGTGGTTAGTCAGGGGTCATTAGGGTCATTCCATTGATTCTTCATGACCCTAATAAACATCATTTCCCTAGCAATGTCTGTCAGTACCTGCTTCTTTGTGTTCTTAAAAGCTCATCTTTGTGTCATAAGTGGTAGTATCTCCCCATTTTGTCTTCTCCTGGCCTCTTTTTTAAGCCACCTTCAATTTTTCTAAGCATCAGGGTCTTCTCCAGTGACTCTTGCCTTCACATTATGGGTCCAACATATTTAAACTTTAGCTTCATTACTGCTCCTTCCGGTGAACCCTCTGGTTTTACTTCATTTAGTACTGAATTATTTATTCTTCTTGTGCTCCAAGACATTCTCAAGATCTTGCAGCCCTACAATATTTTGCTGCTCATGCTGGCTAAGCCAATCACTACCAAGGATGGAGCCCAGTTCTCTTCAGTGGAAGAGAAGAAGGCTTGCAAGCGAAAGGCCGCAGCTCAGTTCCCACAATCTTCAATATCAGTTTGCAGAGGAAGAAGAAAAGCTTCCATCTCAAGGGGGAAAAAAAAACCTGTTGACCACAGAATGTGCAGTATGTGACTGAAAGGACAAGTCCCTCATCTACCATAAAGAACCTTCTTAAGAAGCCAAGTTCCAGTGCTCAGAAATGTGAAGATCCTTCTGCTTCTAGGCTACCATATCAGGGTTGCAAATTCCCACACAACCTCTAGAGGGCACTAAAGGAATACAGAAAACGCTCACTCTTCCACCATCTAGTGGCTAGCCTGAGTTGTGCAGTCCAAATCAGTTTGGTCCTGATACTCCTCAAGCTTGGTTTTAAGGAACACCGTGGTATGATTTTTACAGCAGCAACTCTCAAATGAAGCCCCGTTGGGGGAATCGCACTTAGTTTTAGGACCCACTCCCTCATTTACTGGGCCTAAACACAACTCCGGTCCCTTGCAGGAACCAATCTTGCAACGAATAGGAAACGGATTAGCTGCCCCCTTCCCCGCCCCCGTTTTGCAACTATGATTCTATATAAAGCATGATGGCACAGGAAATGTATACAAAGCCAGCTCTATTTTTCCTGTTATTATGAGTCAGAACTCGTATCACTTACGCTACATTAGAAACCCTGTAGAAATATTATCTCTAATTGCATTTGCTGGTTTTGCCTGGTTGCGAGATTCCTTCTGTTGAAAGAAGCTTGCGTGTCCTTTCTGTTCAAGCTTAACTTTGGAATGATTCACCTCTTGAGATCAACCTAGCCCTTACCCTGCCGAGTTTTGGGCGAGCTGTAAAAACACGGCTCTTTAAGGGCCCTGAAAGGGGGTCTTTAGGACACCCCATCCTGGGTTGTGTATGGAAACTATGGTGACTATAATAGGAGGATCATAGGCTGGGAAGGGACCTTGAACGTCTTCTAGTCCAGCCCCCTGCCCAGTGCAGGAATCCTCACACCATTCTGGACAAATGGCTGTCCAGTCTTTTCTTGAAACCCTCCAGGGATGGAGCACCCACAACTTCAGGAGGCAGGCGGTTCCATTGCTTAAGAGCTCTCACAGTCAGGAAATTCCTCCTTCATTCAAGTTTGGATCTCTCACCATAAAGCTTCCGCCCTGTTAGTCTAGGGCAGTGTTTCTCAACTTTAGCAACTTTATGATGGGTGGACTTCCAGCTCCCAGAATTCATGCATGCTGGCTAGGGAATTCTGGGAGTTGAAGTCCATCGATCTTAAAGTTGCTAAGGTTGAGAAACACTGGTCTATAGTAACCAGAAATCAGGAGGAATCTGGTAGCACCTTTCCAGACTAACAAATGTTATTAAAAGGCATTCAGATAAAAGTCTAAAAGGTGCTATCAGACACCTCCTGATTTATGGGGGCCATAGTAATTTTTCATATATCTTATTTGTCCTTAGTAGCTTTGTGATTTTATGATAAGTTGTTTTACTAGGTCAATTCTCATTGGCAGAAAGGAGGACTAGCCACTCTGAGTCCCACTTGATTGGAGCAGCTCAGGAAAGGAAGAAGGGAGGGAGGGAGGAAGGAAGGGAGGGTACAAGAGGAAGGGTTACATATATACAAATAGTTTGATTCACAGCTGAGACACCCTTGAGTTAATGGAGCAGAAGATCTGCAACGTAGATAGCATAATGTGCTATTTTTTTGCAAAAGAGAACAGGACATGTTTTGGCTTCTTCCAGATCCAGTCCTTGAGAATGATATGAGGGGTGGGTTTGGTGGGCCAAGACTTAGAATTTTGCACAGTGAGATCAAGGTAGCATAAAGAAAAATTCCATCTAGCTGGCACCATTCCATTATGGTAGCTCTCTAAGCAGTTTTTCATTCCCCTCTTTTTAGCCCATGATAAGAAACATAGGCTTAACACCTATGGCTGAGTTTACTTCTTTCCTTCTCCCTCCCTCCCTCCCTCCCTCCCTCCCTCTTTCTTGCATGTCATGCCTTTGGGATTGTAAATCTAGCTCAAAATCTGTCTCATTCTCATAACTGAAAACCACCCACAGAGCCTTATCAAGAGCTAGGTCAATAATGCTAGATGTTGCCAACCCTGTTTCTTACGTTATATCAACCACTAGATGGAAGTTCTAACCATTAATTAATAACTCAACACTGACTCTTCATATAAACAAAGAAGTAATTGGTTTTTACATTACACTGAAATGGACTTACTTGATTTCTGTTTGGCCTCCTGCTTTCCGAGCGATCTGTACCAGCTCCTTCCCGTAGCGTTCTTCTGCTTGGGCCCTGTTAAATAAAATAGTGTCTTTATTTGCAGCTCAGACCACGCTGTGCTTCTGTTTCTGCACCCCATCCTTCCAGTGGTGTGTAATGAACAGATCTGGAAGCTGGCAAGCACAGTCTCAAAATCAAACAAGATGGCAAAGGGAAGAACTTGGTTGGTGGCCTGCTTGAAAAGAGGGCAAGGGGGCAGTTCGCCTTCTTTGGACGCCATGGTGGGATGGAAAAGGAGGTGAATTGAACCCTTCTCTGATACCTTGTACTGGTTCCACAGGTATGTACTCATGTGTGCTTCCTACTCAGTGTTGCTAATGGGAAGGCTCTTGGCTGCCTTTCTGATCATCTGTCCTGGGAGCAATGTTTGCAGAAAATACCGCTCCACAGTTGTGCCTCATATACCAATGGCTCTCGGAGGTAGATGCTGAAGCCACCTAAAAGGTTTCCCTTTTAGGAAAATAGGTACCACCTAGGAGGTAGGATTCTTTTATCCCACTAGGCCAGTTCTCAAGACATGCCAAAGTTTGTAATCTCAACAGTGGGATAAAAATCTAATCATCATCATCATCTGCAGAGATTTGAAGAGTGGGAGATTGAAGGAAGGAGACAGGCTACATTTCTCTCCCCTCACTTGTGGCCTTCATCTTTCGAAGGGAGATCCTTTTGTCTGGATCGAAAGGGATCTTCTGCTTGCAAAGTGTGTCCTCCACCATTGTGTTCTGATTCCCTTCCCTCTAAGGAAGCCACTGGATTGAAAGCTTTTGAAATCGCTCTGAGCCGCCTTCTTCTTCTTCCTCCCTTTCTGCGACATTTTGAGCACGTTAAACCCCAAGATGAAGGCAGCCTTTCCACCAGGTCGCAGAAATCTTTACTCACATCTTTTAAAATAGTTCTGGAGAGGGGGCAAACCCTGGGTCACTTTTGACTCTTGGATGATTCATTTGTTTTCCATACACCCCTAATGCGTGATAATTTAGGTATATATTTCCCCAAATGCATCTGATGAACATCTTCACATTCAGGCATTAAGCAGACCTATTTGTAAATCACATGGAAGCATGGATGGGCAATACCTTGGTAGACAGGTGCTTTAGTTTCTTTGGGGGGGGGCAAGGTAAGGATATGCAGTGGGGATTTGGCCAACCAGGGGACCTCTGGAGGTGATATTTCCTGCATTTTCTTTGTGCACAAACATATTTTCTGTCTCCAACCTTAGAACGGCAAGAAATTAGGCCACCAACTTTAGGCATTTGTAGTTGGAGAGAATTCTGGGTGCAGAGGGGATGCAGGAAAGGAGTGGGGGACACGCCTGCACTAACTCTGGTTTAATGCAACAAAACTGAGCCATAGGTGATTGGGAACACACCTTCCAGTTTATGGTATCTGGGTTCCAATGTCCATATGGGTGAGGATTCTTGAGAGTTTAGATCCCACCCAGGGAGAAGAACCAACTGGGGAAGGCGATTCAGATCCATGCAGTGATTTATGAGCAAAATATCTGGACCTTTCAAAGCCTTAAGGCAACTCCAAACAGTAGGCTGTACCATTTGATCTCCCCATCCCTCATTTCTGAGTGTTATATTACCTTTGTTTGATCAAGTCTTCCACATCTTTGCACATTTTCCTTCCATCCAACAAACGCTGTAGGAGCGCTTCGTATCCGGAGTGAAGGGTGAATTCTTTGCACTAGGAAAAGGGATATTTGAATGTCCATCAGCTATCACCATTCTACATTATTCTACAGTCTGTTTTCTGCATTTCCAGATTCAGTCTGAGAAGAGCAGAATCAGCATTCAAAGGCCCTTTTCGTCACTGCTACCCCCTCTGCTTCCTCTGATAAATTCCAAGTGTAAGAAGACACTCCCTGTGTCCTCCTGTTTGTTTCAGACAGTGTACAAGACCATCCACACATGACTTCCCCAACTACCAAGTTTCCATCTTGTGATCTAAAAGTGTCAATAGTGCAAGTGATCAATTCAGTTCCAAGTCTCATCTTGATTAAAGCTCAGGGGCCAAGATCCAGAGAATTCCATTAGTATGACCCGCTTTGATCCATGGTTGCTCCAGAGAAAGTCACCACTTTCGATAGAGCTGTCTCCCTGCAGCCCTTAAATTTTGCAGGGTGTTGCAAAAAAAGCATTTGGTTTTGCAACTTGGTCCCTGAGAAACTCACAAATAAGTTGCATAAAATATGGAAGAGCCTAGATCTCTGAAGGAAAGGCAGATATTTGCAACTGCAGGGAAGAGTCAGAAACCAGATTTCTGTGAAAATTAGGTTACAAGTTTGTTCAGCACCACTTGAAAAGTTGCTGATCTATATGTTTTAAAGTATTTATTGTCGTCTTTCTACTAATTCACCTTTAGGAAAACATTTCTGGCAGTTCCACATATCCAACCTACAAAAGAATTCCAAGATATAAAAGAATATTCTTTTTTCTTTCCTTTTTCTGGTGTCTTTCTGTCCTGTATTTTAACCCTTGTGGTTATTTTGTTATGCTGTGTAATGGCCTGAGGTTATGCAACATCTGTTCAAATCACAA
Source organism: Liasis olivaceus (assembly GCA_030867105.1). Classification (NCBI taxonomy): domain Eukaryota; kingdom Metazoa; phylum Chordata; class Lepidosauria; order Squamata; family Pythonidae; genus Liasis; species Liasis olivaceus. The sequence goes on along the minus strand of CM061362.1, from coordinate 18,893,477 downwards.
ACACATGTTCCTTCCGCCTCCCAAAGCTGATATTAAGGAAAAAAAACCTCAAATCCAGTAAATGTAATAAAGAACAAACTCCTGAAATATCCAGCACCACCCAGAAAAAAAAACCACACAATATTTTTCTAACCCCATCAAGAGGACTAGTACCATGTCACTGATATAACTTTTCCTTTTCTTTTTTCAGTGCTTCTAGATTATCTACCATGGAAGGAGGTGAGATGTCTTCTATGTCACCTTACAAAAGGGATTCCTTAGGATATATCTGATGGAGAAACACCATCTTGCTGCCTAAGGACAGATGCACGCTTACCTGGGAGTTAAGCCCCACTGAACCCAGTAGGACTTACTTCTGAATACTGCCCTGTTGCTTCACGATCACTTTAGAGACACAGAGTCACCCATCCGTTCCAGCCAAGATGCCAGCAAAATATTCCGAGAAACAAACACTTTTTAAGGAGAAACAACTGCACTCCAGTAGAAAACATTCCTTAGGATCAGCCTGATTTTGCAAAGAAGCATGAAAAGAACACCAAGCAAACCTACACGTGCATTTGCCATTCCTAGGTGGATCTGGCGGCCTGCTGAAGATGAAAAATCTGGAGCGTTCACCACCCTGGTGGGTTGCATGAGACTCCTGCCAACGTACGTGCCAGCCAGGCTAGAGCACTTGCAGCCCGAGCATTGGTCAAGCGAATGTGACTTCTTCACCCAACTCTCTTGAAGGCTCCTTCTAGCTGGCTGAGTCACCAGCTTCAAGTCAAGAGTTTAACAGCAGCCTTTTTCCAGGGAAAAATCATCACTGCCTTTGGGAATTCAGGAACATGCGAGGCTACCTTATTCTGAGTCAGGCACGTTGTTCTCCTAGATCCTTCTGTATCAACTTGACCTCTAGGGGCTCTGCAAGATGTCTGGCCAAGGTGTTTTCTCAGCACCTTCAAGAGGCCAATGGCTAAATTTGGGATCCTCTACTGATCCTGTTTAAAAATACAGGGTGGTATTAGCCTTCCAGAGAAGCTCCTCCTCCAACCGTGACTACAAGCCATTCCACTGGAAACTTTATATAAGACCTTTTTAATCCAAATGGGGAGAAATTAATCATCTTGATTAATCATCTCTAGCGGGTTTTACTTCTGAATCTGCACACGTAGATTTGCATTGCAGTTTTATATTCCTGGATTGGAGCTGAGGCCAACAGCAGCCCCTACGTTAGATCGGAAGGAAGTCATAGATAACACCAGATACAGGGGACTTGATTATAAACACATCGTTTAGCAACCACAACTGGGACCGGCAACTCGGCTGTTAAGCAAAGCAAAGTGGTTGCTAAGTGAAACCACAACTGTGCTTATGATCTTACTTCAACTTGCCTTTGCTTTACAGACCTGGGAAGGTCATAAATGCAAGGATTGGTTGTAAAGTTACTTTTTCATCACTGTCATAATTGTGAACAGTCACTAAATGAGGCAGTCACTAAAGAAGGACTACCTGTCCAGTAGTGCATTTCCCTAACACTTCTCAGACGCAAAGGGACAGACTGAGTGCACCATTTCAGCTGCCTTGTGCTCTCTCTGGAAAGCATGCAAACTAACTGCAGGGTCCCTCCATTTTGGCAAAGGAAACTTTTGGGTTTTTGCCTAAGGAGTAGCTGATTTGAAGCTGCCAGGGCAGCCATTACCTCTGCAGAGAACCCCGAGCCATCGAGAGCTGTGACTTTTGAAGACTGCTCTCCTAACAACCTCTCCCCCTTTTCCATTTGAGACTGAGCATGTGGTCAGCCGAGGCTGGGCTTCCACCCACTACGGGATGGATAACCTCTGACCGCCGAGGTAATTTTTAATACCCCCAGAGCATCCCTTTACCAATATTGGTGGCATGATTGTGTCCATGCAGGTACAAGTTGTCAAGCTCAACTTCACCTTCCCCATGGCTTTGGGCTTCCAAAGATAGTTTGTTAGATGGGGGGGGGGGGGGAGAGAGAAGGATGGATGGATGAATGGATGGATGGATGGATGGAAGGATGGATGGATGGATGGGTGGATGGAATAAGAGGTAGACAGGTGGGTGGGTGGGTGGGTGGGTGGGTGGATGGATGGATGGGAAGATAGATGATGGATGGATGGATGGATGGATGGATGGATGGATGGATGGATGGAATAATAGGTAGACAGGTGGGTGGATAGGTGGATAGGAAGGTGGGTGGGTGGGTGGGTGGGTGGATGGGAAGATAGATGATGGATGGATGGATGGATGGAATAGGTAGGTAGAGAGAGAGAGAGATGAAAAGGGAGGGAAAAAGAGAGATTACAGACAGAAAGGGTAGCCCCCCAACCACTCAGACTGCACCCCCAATGCACCCTTCTTTAGGTCCCACTGACCCATCCAACAGTTTGAATGAGACGCTTCTCCCCACAGCCTCCACAGCCTCTCCCTAACCCTCCCCACCCACTCAGCAGTAGCGGCTCTCACTCCTTACCGTGCTTCATTGACAGACAGAGCAGGACAGCCTCCAGCCCCTTCTGCGTGAACCACCAGGGCTGCCTCGAGCTGCAACTGCCAAACATTGCGGCGCGGTTTCCTGCCTTTCTGGGCTAGAACCGCTTCAGTCTTAAAATAGAGCCCAACCCAGGTCTGATGTGAAAGGAGAGCCCCAACTCCCCAGAGGAGAAAAGTGAGAAAAATGCAGAAATGCCTTTTCCCGAGCCTTCTGCAAAACATTTCTGGTGATCCCACCGCTCAAACGGGGCCTACCCTGGGCTTCTGCAGCAGATTTGGAGAGGTGCCCACAGTCCTAAATTTCCCAGGTCACAGAAGAAGGCCATCTCTGGGCTGGGGGGAGATGATAAACGGTTCCTAATGTACAGCCATCTAATTTGGATAAATGCAAATTAGACAGAAATTAAAAAGAAGGTGTTGCTGGGCTCTGCCCTTGCTGGCAGGCGGCCCTTGTAGGGGAGAAGCAACAAGGGGGTCATAAGGCGCCTGGTCCAAGAAATCTGCAGGTCCAAATCACATTTTTGAAGTAAACCAATTCAAGGCACACTTCCCCAGCCAAGATGCATATTGAAACACAGCAGTTGTTCCGTTTGTGCAATTCTCTGAGTTTTGCAATGCTCAGCTTCAAGGATGCAGTGAAATGCACAATTTAGCACCCAGTCCATACCAAAGGTGTGCGTTTGAGCTAGGAACGGAAAAATCGGCTAGTCTCACTTTGTCTCACAATCCCATTTTTCTGGCCTTTCATCCCACTTCTGTATCAGTTTGATTGAGATAAATACATGCACCCCTATAGAGCTGCTTTGTGACATGGCAGCTATATATCTGTGATGTATAAATAAGTAAATAATATACTTATTGAGACATATGCATACATAGAGAGAAAGCGTGTACCAAAAGTCAGGCCCCATAGGCCAGTCATTATATGTTTTATGAATTAATTTTTTTTTTAGAGAAAATGTTAGTGTCATTAGGAACATTCAAAGGTCATGCATCAAACAAGGAAGGAAGGGTTTAGAAGAAAATGGCAACTAATTCAGACATTGGATGTAATTTATCTAATAAACTGTCTGTGGGGCCTGACTTTTGGCACAACTTGTGTGTATATGTCTGTATGTTTGAATGTATGTTCATTCGTATGTATACGTATATAGTTTGTACAAAAGTCTGTATACTTTTGAATACACACGTATCCTGATATAACTAGTTTTGTACCCCACTTTGGTTCATCACAAAGTTGTCTTCTTACCTACTGTAATGCACTTTTGTGCATATGTTTACGTGATTTTTTTTTAACGGAAAACTTATCCTGCAACAGTAATGAAAAATGCAAATAATCACGCTCCCGTTCGAATGAAAGGATTGCAAAAATGCACATTTTAGAAATAAAAGGCACACAGAAAGGTGGAAGGGCTATAATAGGATAAGTACGAAAATGCACCCTTTGCACGTTTAAAACCGCTGATTGATGCAGAAATGGAACAGACCGGTGAGCAAAGACGGGCCAAACTCACATCGCCCATCAACCGGGAAAAACATGGTTCTGCCCCGTTTTTACCTAGAGCTAACCCGATGGGTGGGAGATCTGGATGAGAAGGATCGGGAAGGGAACCTGCTGAAGCACTGCTAGCGAGCTTTAATAAAACTGTCAACTCAGCAAAACATTGACTAAAAAGATGCCCATCAGCAATTCATAACGTCTTACTCAGACGTATGCTTCTGCCTTTACCGCGCTAATTTATGAGAAAGCCCCAGGCCTCCGAGCAACCAGCTTTGTAAGGCTGACACTGCTAAGAACCACCTCTGAGCTTCCACCTAAACTAAGCATTGTGGACACAGCCTTGTCTTGAAGTGCTGGAGACCCGGATGAGAGAAGGTGCCCTCTCTACGCAAGAGCTGGCCAAGGAATCACAGGTCTGAAGGTGGGTCTTTGCGGATTGATGTGGACCCCAAAGACCCCTGGGATGCAGCACAGAGGATTCAGCATTGCTATACCCACGTTTTCTCTGTCCCCCTTCCATCCTGCCTCAGTGGAAGCTAAATCCCCAAGCATAGACCGGCTCCCAGTTAAAAAATCCAGGGGCAGGGTGCACAGACGTGCCAACACACTTTAACTGATCCTTCCGAGGTCCAGAAACAATATGGTGCCCAGGGCCAACAGCTGGGGACGGAGGCTCTCAAGTCTTGCCCCTTGGCCTTTCCAGAGACATCTTCTCAAGCCTTTCAAACACCAAGGCATTTTGCAACTTTCAGGGGTGAGGCCCAAGCGCCAGGGCGTGGGGCAACTTTTGCATCATACCTTTGCATTTTGCATAAACCACCAGCCGCACGGTTTAGCTAATGCAGCTGGCCTGCCCTAACATTTTACTGCAGACCGAACTCCAGTTGTACTGTAAAAAGGTGCCACCTTCGCTTTCGGAGGACGTACGCGGGATATTAAGTCAGCTTTTTGCCTTAGAAAAATAAAACGATACCTGGCCTTAAAAAGAAATTCAACTATGAATTTAAAGAGCATTTAAAAATGCTGAAAGCAGTCTTCCTTTCTTCAGGCGTTGTGGCTCTAGTTTGCCGGGAATCCGAGGTGCTGAACAGCTGGGTTCAATTCTCCCTGAATAACCAGTTCCCTAAAATCTCCCTACGAGGAATCGTGGCCATCTGGGCCCACCCTTTGCAAAGCGACTCCTCTCGGGGTTGGAATGCAATAATCTGGCACTTACCCAGAAGGCATCTTTAAATTGGAGGTGCGTCATTCTGGCAGGTTGGATCTGTAGTGCAAAGCTTTGTGAAAGAGGCACCTCGCTCGGGTCAGTGCTCTGCGCGCTCCAGAGCACGAGAGAAACCTTCTTTACAACTTGCAGAACAGCGTTGGCTGGATTAAGGAAGCTCAGCGGCGCAACTTATTACTGAGAGCAAGAAAGCACACCCCAAACCTCAAAGCTCTCCTTTCCTCTAGCCCCACCTCCTTGGGGCTGATGTCAAGCTCATTTTGCTTCTGCCAAAGGGCGCCTTTCAAAAAGTGGAAGCGCAAACATTGTCGCCATCATCTGGGTACAAATGAGGCGCTTCCTTCGAACGACGAGAGGAGCTACACGCCAGAAAGCAAGAGGGCTGTTGGAGCAGCAGATGAGAGAAGTCAAGGGGGGGACTCCTTGAAGGTTACACGTGCCTGTGGACCAGAGGCCATGTTTTCTTGGGGCATGACAGGTGTGTGTGTGCGGGTGGGTGGGTGTGTGTGTGTTGGAAATCTTTTGCACAGGGCTGCATTCGTGCATACAGGAAAGGGGAGCAGAGCAACAGCATCGGTAGCTCATCAGTTGGTGCAGGGCCAAGAATTTTCCACTCCCCCATCAAAGGAAAGGAAATACACACCTCACGCCTCGGTTGGGCTGAGTGTGTGGTTTTCAGCGTGCCAGGCGAGCTGCATCCCTTTGCGAGGAGGGCGAAGAGGAACGAAGAGGGGGAGCTCCCCTCCCGTCCCCAGAATAGGAACGGACCGTGTCCCCCGGATTTTGTCGAAGCAGGAACTGGGGAGTGGGGACGATGCGCCCTGCTGCTGGCCCGTGGATCCCAAATCGTTTGTTATCCTCCCTTCTGGGTCACAGAAGAGGAAGAAGATTGTTTGGCTGGAAGAACTAAGTGTGAAAGTAAAAGGGTTCGATTTAATTTTCTCCGTGACAGGAAGTAACGGGGGGGGGGGCACAGACTTAGCTGCTTGCAAACATAAAAGCCTTTCTCTATCTAGTGACTCAAGGTGATTCTCACTGTGCCAGGAAACAGAAGCGCTGCCATAAAGTGCCTCCCTTGTGGTCTCCATCCTGGGCGTCAATATTTTCAAGCCCTCAGGCTGTAGACTCAAGCCAAAAATAATCCTTTTTAGAGGATGATGTGGCGCACACAGCCTCCTTAACAAGGTTTCGTGAAGTGAAAGGGATAGGGTTATAAGAATTTCAGCAATGGAATTACTTCCTTTTAGAACCGTTTCATCTCCCCAGACGGCGTTTCTCAACCTTGGCCGCTCGAAGAGGGGTGGACTTCAACTCCCAGAATTCCCCTGCTGGCTGGGGAATTCTGGGAGTTGAAGTCCACCCCTCTTCGAGCGGTCAAGGTTGAGAAACACGGCCCCAGAGGCTTCACGCAGGATGTTTTTCCCGCTTCTCTGCAGCCCGGGCTCTTCCATTCCCTAAGGGGGAAAAGCCAACGGAGCATTGCGGCTTCGGCAAGTAAACCATAGCAAATATGAAACTCTCTTGAAAGAAAAAAGAAAACTTTCAGTTGCACCTGCCAGGAGAATAAAGGCAGGGTGTCCTCTGAGAGAGAAGGGGCTGTTCAGCCGGCCCTCGGGCCACGCAAATCCACTTCCTTGGGGACATTCCAAGGAAATCAATGAATCCATTCAGCCGTGAACCGAGAGGCAGCCTGGCAGCCTTTCTGCCAGCAGCCCCTGGAATGAGGAACCCCGGGCTGTTTTTTTCCCCATGACAGCTGTATGCAAATGGAAGGAGAAGGGCGTGTTAACCCACAGATGAAAAACGTTTTTTAAATAATAATTTTATTGCAAATTACAGATAAAACTAATACAAACTATAAACGCTGGAAAGATAAAAATCAAAAGTGCAGAGAAAAAAAGAAAAGAGAAGAACGAAGTCACTTCCCCCTCCGTTCCAGCAAGTATAAACAAATTTGACGACTTATCATCATCATCTCTTAAAATATAACCATCTCTTCATCTCCCATATCTCACTTTCACGATCTATAAACCAGCCTTTAAAACCTCCTCCCTCATCTTCATTAGCAAAAGTCCATCAAGGGTTACCCACCTGAGCTAATAAAGCCACTTGAATTCCTTCCTTTTACATGTACATCTCATTTTCTATTTTTGAAACAAATCCCCCAAACCTCATTATTCAAATCCATTTTGTAACAATCCAATAGAAATGACCAGAGAACAGTCGGAAAACGTTGACGCCGCCATCTTTGTCACTGCCTCCTTTTGCTTGTCACTGGCCAGGGTAAAACGGGGGGGTCTCCAGTCAATGCCCAACCCGTTTGGCTGACTTTGGGCCAGTCACTCGCTCTTCACCCAGCCCAGCTCATTGGCCATTGGGGTGGTAAAATGAGACCCTTGCAAACCCCGGGTGGGCATCTCGAGCTCTCAGGGGAAACAATGGGACATCCATGCCACGGTAAACAACCCCAACCGGGCCCTTGGGATCCTCTTAGCAAGCATTCTACCATGTTATTCCTTCGGCTACTTCACTGGTATTTCTGCTTAGGCTTCCCTTGTGGAATCTCCCCGTGCAGCTTTAACATGCTCCTCACAAGTAACAGGCTGGCTGCAAACCAGCATCACCAGCTGCCGTTGAACACCTAATTCTGTTGCTTTTCCTCCCCCCTGCATTGGATCAGCACCGAGCTTCCCGTCTTCTTTTCAATTTTCTGGACTCTCTCCCCAGATAAAATGACCTCTGAGCCCTGCATTCCTAACCTAGAGATTTCAGGACGGGGGCGGGGGCTAGTTGCAGAAGAGCGGACATCAATTCTGCACCCAGCAAGTCAACCAAACTCTGCAGGGATACTCACCCTGTCTTGACCAGAGGTTGCACGGTGCCTGACAAAGTGCTCACAAGAGCCAGGTTTCGTAGAGAACCACCTTGGAGGAGGAATTGGATGTCATTTAACAAAACATGAATTAAGCCCAGGAAAGTGGAAAGCATTAGAAAGAAACTGAAAGTGACTCATCTTGATCCTCTTTAGTATATAAGGGAGGGAAGGCATATAAGGTGAGGGAGGGAGGGAGGGAGGGAGGGAGGGAGGGAGGGAGGGAGGAAGGAAGGGAGGAAGGAAGGAAGGAAGGAAGGAAGGAAGGAAGGAAACGAAACGAAACAGGATGGACAGAAGGAGGGAGGAATACTCTGTCCAGCTTTCAGAATTTTGTTAGAGTTCCATCCATGTCTAGTGGAGTCTGTTTCCTGACCTGGCCTATCTCCAAGGGCTGCCAGGTTTGCTCCCTGCAAGGCTGGAACTGCCATCACCTGAGCAAAGGGATCCTAGAACAGTTGCAGAATCCAAGACATGGAATCAGCTTCCAAGAGAGGTCCACTCTTCCCCTGCCTATCTTCAAAGAGGTAACAAAAAGGGTTTGAATAGGCCTTAGGATTTCTGCAGTATATTCTGCCACTTTTGAAACCAACTTACAGTACATTTGAAATAATATACTACAAATAGTCCTCGCTTAGCGACCACAAGTAGGAACGGCAACTTGGTCACTAGGAACCGCGGTTGCTAAGTGGAAAATCACGTTACCACAATGGGCTTATGACCTCACTTCCCCTTTGGTCGTTAAGAAAAGCGCTGTGATTGCTGAAACATCATGTGACCATGACTTACAATTTTACTTCCACGTTTTCCATTAACTCTGCTCTGCTTGTCGTAAGCCATTTGGGAAACATGCAAATGGCGATCACATGACTGCAGGATGCTGCGATGGTCGTAAATATGAGGATTGGTCGCAAAACTGGTTTTTTTACACTGTCATAACTTCGAACGGTCACTTACAAGGCAGTCAGTAACCAAGGACTACCTGTATTTACAGCACAATCTGCTGCTTGTTTGATAAAGTCGTATTTTTTTATTTTTCCCCCTTACATATACTGATTTGAAGTATGCTTCTTTATAAGAAGCTAAGTTAGATATAAATGTAGTTTTAAGAGATTCATACAAAGAAATGGCACGAAGAAAAAACATAGGGCATTTGAACGTTTTAATCCAAGTGAATAGAATTATTTTCCAGATGCAAAAATATTTCCACATCATCTATCATCTAAACACCCTCTACAGAAGTTAATATGCACAAAACCTAGTATGCACCATTTCATCCTCCTGAATGTAGTATAGAAAATAGGATAGAAAAACTATTAGCAACATGGAACCAGACAGTTACGCTTGCTTTTCCCTTTCTCAAAAATGTAACAGAAACTAGTGACACATTACAGTCAAATCCTGGCATTTTCAAGTATGTTTCAAAAAGTAGTATTAAAATACGAACACTGAAGGTCTCCACTCTTTTCCTTTTTTTAAAAAAAAGGGATGGTTTCCAGTGCCAAAGTTATACTGGCAACACACAGAGAACCTCAGCAATGTAAAGTCGCTACCCAACTGGTATTGTTTTTAAAGCTGAACAATGGGGGGGGGGATCCAATTCTGAAACAAAGGCAAAGCATCTCTTGGAAATTAAAGTTCTTCATGGTAGAAGCTTTTGTCATGGAGCTGTCGGCCATAATCGGTGGCTTCACTATTGAGAAACAGATCTTGATTTTCAAGAATCTCATTTTCTGTAAGTTTCCTATCCCCATCCAGGTCCATCTCGTCAAGAAGATGAACAACCTACAAAATAAATTCACAAGCACTGATTGGGTTGGATATGGAACTCAGCCACAGATTGCTAACTGTGGTTTAATGACTAAACTAAATAATACTCATGGGTTGGGTGTTACTGTTAAACCATCAGTTTATACTACCACATGCTAAGTGAAAATGCAATAACTTCATCAAGAGACTCCACCTTCTGCAAACCCAACCAATCATTTGATCTGCACTTGCTTTCGCGCTTCACCCATTCATCTGCCTGATCTTTATTTCCTCAACCCATCACAGTCGTGGTATCCTTATATACCGTATTTTTCCGACTATAAGACGATACTTTTTCCTAAAATCCTTACCCTAAAAATTGAAGGGCGTCTTATTCAAGGGAGTCAGCGAGGAGAGAACCGTGCGGTGGCAAAACTGCCCATACTTTGTCTCTGCAGGCAGGCTTCCTCCTATTGCTAGCCTCCAATCACGAGTGAAATACTTGTCTCCCAAACAGACTTCCTCCAATCACGAGCCTGATGTAACTGATGTCAGCTGATGCTGAACAAACCAATTAGAGGAAGGCTGTTTGCAGAGACAAGCTATCGGCAGTTTCACTCGTGCTTGAATGTAATCAGTTATTCAAAAGAGCCTGGAAATAGAGCTGCAGAGAGACGGTTTGGACCTCCCCCCACTGAGTGTATCAGGTCAATGTTAACTAATTACTAAATAAAAATGTGTTCCGCACTATCTTTAAAATATTGATTTCTTAATTTGGGGTTGGAAAAATGGGGGTCGTCTTGTACATGGGGGCGTCTTATTGTCGGAAAAATACGGTACGCTCAAAGTCTATATCCATTTATATGGAAGGATATCACACTGAATACAAGATACATAAAGAACTCTCTCTCAATTGATGTTCCATGGAGACCATTGCACTAACATTGACCACCTGAGTCTAAGAGATCATGAACATTTCTACATGAACATTTAAGATCATGAACTAAGTTTTTATTAAGAGAGAAAAAATGTTCACTCTTCTTTCCACAAAGACATTTAATAGTTTTATTCCAACATCCTGTTTTTGGATTGAACTCTTTCTGTAATGTCCAAAGACCCCACCAAACACAGATACATTATTGAGGCAGGTTCACATGAGAAACCTTATCTTGAATGTTCAATTATCATTTAAATTACTCCAGTCCTTTAAGTGGATAATATTGCAACAGGAATAAGCACAGGTCTGAAAACTGTTGTGGGCTTTACAATTCTGCATGGTAACATCTAAAAAAACACAACTATGTAATGGAATTTGGGAGTAAAATTCTTCAAAGCTCTTACCTCTTCCTGAGCAATACCCTCATTGTTGGGCACCACCCAAGTTAACAGCTCTTTAGGATCAAGTTGTCCATCCTTGTCCTTGTCATAATCATTTCGAAATCGATCTTTCTCAACAACAATCCATTCTGGATCTTCCCTGGCAGCTAAAAAGAAATGTTGTAATTTTTCCATGCATCCTCGTCTTACCTTTTTTATTTTAGCAAAATCCACTAAAATGACCATTTTGCATAGAGTGCAGGCTTGGAAGCACATATGGGCAATGAAATGTTTCTTTAATGGTGCTTTCAAACTGTACTTATATCAATGTCATTTAAAATGATGGAACTGAAGGAATATGTTTTCTCCATAAGCATGAGTATCACAAGGAAATGATACATGAATTAGCAAAAAAACCACACTGCAAATATGATGGATGTCCATAACTGGCTCTTTCTTACAGTATTTATCTTAGAAAGTCCACTATCAATACACACTATTAGAAACAACCAATTGTTGTAACTATATTTGTTACCCGAATCACAGATGTCTTCTTTCCTAAGAATGGAAAAGCCAAAAGTATCAAGTTATATTAAGAGGGGAGACTGTCAGGTGCAGCCCAAAGAACTCTACGAGACAGTACAGATACAGTTCTGTTGCGTATATTAGCTTCCACCTCAAAGACAGAATCTCTCCAGACTGAATCCAAATTTCCCAAGCCAGCAAGCCAAAATACCGTGAATTCCTTAGGGTGGTGCCAGTCTCATCTTCTTAACCTTCCCATGCTCCTGTTGGGAGCTAAGGAAATGCTTATCTCCCCAAGCGCGGCCTTCATCAAACCATTCCATCACAGAGACCCAACATTTGGACTGATTTCTCAAAAACTTGAGAAGCCTTATTAACAGGAAGTGTTAATGCATTATAAGCCAATCCACAACAGTATTTTGAAATATTTTGACTTTTTGGACACCCCTGCCCTTCCTTGCTACCCCAGCTTTCTCCATCTGGGGCCTCCAAGGCATTCTTAGGAGAACTTTCAGGTTTCTTAACCAGTCATGGTCCTTGAAGACCCCAGGTAGAAAGGGAATGCCCTGTCACTCACTTGGATCTCTTCGATAGTCGCCAAGGAACTCTTCGATGCTCACAAACCCATCCCCATCTTTGTCATGCTCTTCCAAAGCCTCCTGAATGACAAACTCCTGGTGGGAAGGAAAAAACAATCAGAAGGTAACAGTGGCCTGTCCATCAGCTCTGCTCACGAGACACAGAACCATAAACTAACCAGCCCCATGTTGTGTGTTGTGCACTTAGTTTGCAGATCACTGTGTCACACCAATCAGGGTTTAGTTAAGCATGGGTATAGGTTGCGCAAATCGGCCTCTTTCTCAAGAGATTGGCCTACAGCCATTCTCCACTGACCAAAGTCTAGGTCAAAAAGTGATTAAACCCCATTTTCACTGATACAGTTCCTGGCTTCCTGCTTAAAAGCTTTGTAGCCCACCGACTTATCCCTTGAATTTTCCTGGTGTTTAAAATCTGCACTCACGCATAGCGGAGCAGTAAGCGGTAATGCCTCTTCAGTACAATGAAGTAGTTTTCACCTCCCAAAAAATCCATACGCTGATCCCAAAGCAGTCTCGTGGGACTGCCCTTTTGCGCTTCTCCGAGGAACTGAAGAACTATTAACAGGCCGTCGTTCTCGCAGCCAGTTTTTAAAGCAGTGCCCTCCCCACAACTTGCCTTCATGTAATCCGCCTCCTCAGGATGTTCAAACGCAATGAATTCATCCAGATCCAAGCCTGGTGCGCCGTCCTTATTAGCCTTTTGAAACCTCTTCTTGTCCTTTAAATGGAGCTTTTAAAACAGTGGGGACGTGAATAACACATGAATTGCAGGCCAAAGTTACAGCGGATTTGCCAGCCTATCTGAAGCATCCTTGGAACCAACTTGTTTCTTGACCTTCGACCTTGGTGGGTCCAAGGTTTGCCCACCCAGCCTATCAAGGAGGCAGTCGCTAAGCGTGCAACTTCTGAGCTATTCCACATCTTGCAAATAGGAAGATACCTCTTATTAAGAACCCAATATTTTCATAACATTTGCGGTCCGCTGTTACAGACCTCTTTCAGAAGGCTGGCCACTGCCGCCTTTTCAGACCATGACGCTGTTTCATAAATAGAACTAAATAGGCTAAAAATAATTTTTAAAAAATGAAAGGCAGGAGAATATAGCCCTCTACCTTTAAGTATCATTATGATTTACTACAAGTAAATCATGCAGTCAGTAACAATGTTGGGGAAAAAAAACACGTCTGGGAGACTGACTGGAGAGTAAAAAAGGGGTTCCCAGTCTTTCAAACCCAATGAGGGTTGATTTCCACTCATTTTTTATTCTTTTCCAGAAAGAGGGATAAGTCTCATCAGCAGAAATATTAAGGGCCAAACTCTCTTAACATCTGTCTCCTCTTGCCCCGTCCTTGGCTCTAGAGCTAACCAGTATTACAACAGGCGACAATAAATAAACTTAAGATATTCAGGGTTAGAGTTTCTTCGGGATCTTACCTGCCGGAAAGATTCTTCTTCCGCGTCTTCCAAAGTGGTATCATCCTCAAAGTCTATTACGCGGTCATACATCTGAATATTGTACTCTTCCCAAGAGACGCGCCCATCGCCATCTTTATCGTACTGGTTGAATTGCTGCTTGGCATCTTCCACCACGTAGTGCTTAAAAGACTGCTGGATCCAAGAGCTGAGCTCGGCTGGGGAGATTTCCCGTAACCCAGTTAGGTTGGTGGACTGACCCCTCCCTTGCCGGGGACGCTCCAGGCGGAGGGGATCCCTCACCCACAGCAGCCGCTGCCCCGAAGAACTTCATTCACCCGAGTCCGCGAGCTTTTCCCGCTTGCATCAGGATGGCTGCGGGATTCAGCCCCAACTCCGCTCGTCGGCCCGCAACTTCGAGGCATGCGGAAAAGGGGCGGGGCTGGCCCTGCAACGCTGCTTTGGTCATCCTGGCCCTTTGACCCCCCTCCCACGCCGCAGACACCCGATGTCCTTTATTCCGCCGGGATTCTGTACTCCCCATCAGGCGTATTATTTATATCCATCAGTGTCACGGCACCCTGCCCACAGATTAATCAATATTTCGGTCCCGGTATTTTCTCTTGTTAATAATGGTGGTCTGTGATATGTATCTCATATGTCATAGACCGGCATGGTTTCCATCATGCTGGTCTGTGACGGAAATCAAGATTTGATCTGATTATTCCCACGGCTCCTTCTTTGACCGTTGCCCTGTCCCAGATGATGTTTTGAGCCTGTCCCGGCAACAGACCGAGGACTACGTGGCAGTGCCTGCTTCGCCCATCGCCCCAAGCCCACCCGAGAAACCCCACCGTGGCTGGGCTTAGCAGGACGGGCACTTCCTTCCCCAATAGGAGCGAATATGTGTGGCTCGGGGTTGAAGCGCGGAGCCCTTGGGGTTCTCTGAGCTCGGTTCTCTCCTTGCAAACGTTTCGTTGCCCGGCTAGCAAGAAGAGAACCGAGCTCAGAGAACCCCAAGGGCTCCGCGCCTCCTTCCCCGCCCGGCACCCATCCATCAGAGGTACCTTCCGAGAGGAAGCCGTCGGCATCCCCGTCGATCTTCTTTATAATCCCCTTCAACCGCCTCTGCCGCTCCTCGGGGCTCAGCTTGGCAAATTCTTCCACTTCTTCCTTGGGGGGGCAGAGAAAGAGCATTACCCGGGGGGCCTCGCCTGGGGAGGGCGCGGGAGAAGATGCCCCTCTCTCTCCGCCCCTGGCAGCCCCCTTTCTCCGCGGGGAGCCGGGCAGCTGGGCCCGGAGGTGCCCCTGGCGCAACCCGCTGGTGCTGCGGGAGAGAGGCGCCCTGGCCCTCGGGGGGCCCCTGGCACCAAGGCGCCGAGCTGGGGCTCCTGGCGCCCCCCCCCGCGAGCTCGGCGGGGCGCCCCCTCCTCGCCCCCCGCCCGCCTCCAGCCGCGCAGCGCAGCGCAGGGCAGGGCAGGGCGGCCCGGGCGCCCGCGCCCACCTGGCCGCCCAGCAGCGCCTCGCCGTCGTAGTCGGCCCGGTGCTCGCCCGCGCCCGCCGCGAGGCCGCGCAGCAGCAGCGGCGGCGGCGGCGGCAGCAGCAGCAGCAGCAGCAGCCGGAGCAGCGGCGGGCGCGCCATGGCTGCGCGGAGGCCGGAGCGCGGGAGGGCGGCGCTCGCCGGCGGCGGCCGGCAGTCTCCTCCCCGGCGGCGCGGCTGCGGCGGCTCCGAGCGCAGCCGCGCTTGCCTGCCTGCCTGCCGCGCCCGGCCGCGTGGGGCTCGCCGGGGCCGGGGCCGGGGGCCGTCCCTGCCTCCCTCCCGCCCGCCCGGGGGCTTGGAGGGCCCCCGTCGCCTCGGGCGCCCCGTCCCCGGGGAGGGTGGGTGCGCTCCCCTTGGGGCCGTCCTGGCGGCGCGGAGTCCGGGGGGAGCCGCCGATTGCAAGACGCAGAACCAGCCCCCTAAACCTGCCCCCTAAACCTGCCCCCTAAATCAGCCCCCTAAACCTGCACCCCTAAATCAGCCCCCTAAACCTGCACCCCTAAGCCAGCCGCCCTGGTCCAATGCAGCCCATCGGGTGCCAAGGAACCTCAACGCAGGGTGGCTCAGCCGTTCCTCGGGCCAGAAGGGGCTGCAAGGCTATTACCGGTTTATTGATTTGATTTATTGGATCGGTACCGCCACCCCCTCCTCTTGAGCGGCTCTGGCCAGTCCCACGTCATATAGGGCTTTACAGGCCACTAGCAGCTCCTTGAAGTGAACCTTGAATTATGTACCTCAGCAGCGACCTGGGGAGGTGGTCGAGAGGGAGAGGAGCGGTGCCAGAGACCCCTGCGGCTGCCCAGGGACTTGACCCCGGGTCCCCCCGAGCCCCCACCCCAGGCCTCGCTCAACTCCCGATCAGCTAAGCAGGGCTGCCGATCCTGGGGAGGAGGCCTTTGGTTTCCCGCGCTGCAGGTGGGGGTCTTTATTTGGCTATTTATTGATCAAATGTGTACAGCTGCCCATCTCATGAGGGTGACCCGGGCGGCATACGATAAAACCAGCAGTCCTCAGATAGCCATCAAAACCAAAAATGCTGCAGTGAGATGGGCGGTGACGAATTTGAAATACAAATAAATATAAAATACAGACATAAATATAACCAAGATTGCCAGTATGGCCCCGTCAGCAGGATGCTCTGAAGCACCGTTGGCATTCCAGCTGGATGATCGCATCGCTTTAACATTTCACGTACTCACAGATGCAGGCACGATCCCTCTCAGGTGCATATGTACCTATGTACGCGTGGAATCTGCTTCAGGTCAGAATACCTGAAGAAGGAGGAACCCAAAATGTGTTGCTTTCCGATTCATGCCCAGAAAGGAAACCCCTTTCAGATTTATATGGACGCATGGCTGGAGGGACAGAACCGGCCTCGTGTCAGAATAGCTCAAGAGGAAGACCAAATGTGTTTTTCTTCATTCCAAGGCTTTTCTTGCAATAGCATTTAAAGTGGTTTTCACACAACACGCCAGCCCTGGCTGAAGGAACCAGTTCATGCCCACCCACTTTGTATGAAAGGAACACGCACAATTATAGTTTAATTGAGGGATCCTCACCTTTTAACTTCCTTTGGGGCAAAACCATCTCAACTACTGTACAGAGAATCTTAAGGACAGCATTTATCCTAGATTAGAGATCAGCTGATCTGTGAGAAACGGTTTTGCATGGCTGCCTCACCTGATTTACTTAATTTTATTTGTTGGATGGAAATCTCCTTTCCTCAAAGCCGCAAACATAGCACCCCTCTAATCTTTCCCCCACACCGACAACCCTGTGAGGTAGGTTGGGCGGCTGACCCAACACTTCCAAGGCTGAGCTGCCCTTGAACCTGGCTCTTCTCACCCCTATCCCTGCACCTCCATTTCTTTTATAAAGGTCCACTAGAGGGAAATTTATAAGTATCTTGAACCCCCCGAAAAAGAAGCTACAGGCAGAACATGACGTGCCTGTTTGTCACATAGCAGATGGAAGGACTAGAGCAGTGGCTTTTAAAAGAAGAAAATAAGGGCAAGGCACAAAATTAGCCCCACGGCGAATTGGGGAAGAGGCAAAGAGAAGCATTTTGCACGGGGACGGAGAAAAGCAAAGGCTTTCTTGCTTGCTTCTGTTTACTCTCGGAGGAATAACAAGGCTTTGCAACAACACACCTTGCCTCTTCCCAGGCAGCCTTTAACAGGTAGGGCAACTCCCGCTTCATAATGTCCGTATCTTAAGATTAACAGAATTGTACCTCTGGAAAGGGCAAGTCATCCACACGACCCTTTTCTGTTTCTGCTGCAACGTCTTTGAATCCTTAAAACGCAGCACCCAGAACTGGACGCGGCATTCAAGGCGAGGCTCAGATAAGGCGGTCGAAGGTGGAAGAATTGCTCACTCTCGTTAGGGAACTGCATTTCTGTCGATGCAGACGGAAATGTGCGTTTTTTGCAAGCGCATCAGGCCGCCACCTCCCATTCAGTTTGCAGCCACTACTATTCTACGATGCTCTGAACCCAGGTATGCCCCATCCTGTATTTGTGCGCTTGTGTCTTTCGTGAAGAGCCTGGCCATTTCCTCTGTTAAATGCTACGCTCTTACTGTCGGCCCGTTTTTCCATCGAGATTATGCTGAATTTCATTTCAGTCTAAAACAGTGTTTCTCACCCTCGGCCACTTTAAGATGGGTGGACTTCAACTCCCAGAATTCCCCAGCCAGCATTTGCTGGGGTTGAGAGAGACTGTTCTACAGCCGCCTTCTTCCTCCAGCCCAGTGCTGCATCCGATGGACCGAATTTCAGTTTCCAACCAAACTCAGACATCTCGCAGGGATGACTTGGGGGCCAGAGGGGGCGGTGTGTGTGTGTGTGTGGGGAGGGGGCATCTGGAAATTTTGGACTACAGCTCCCATAATCCCTAGCTATTGACCGTGCTGATTGGGGCTGACGGGAAATGAAGTCCAAAACTCCTGGAAGAGAGACACACACACACAGAGACAGACACACAAAGCGCTGCACCCTCCAGCCTTTCTGGAAAGGGCACCAGGTTGCCAATCCCCCAAACCAGAAAAGAGAGCGCGCTGTTTGCCTAGAGGGCACAGCTAAGGGCAGGCGGCTTCGGCGGCTACGACTGAGCATGCTCCGGAGGGGCAGCGCACGCGCAGTCGCGGCGCTGCGCCAGGGAGGGCAACCCGAAGGGCCGCCGGCTTCGCTTGGCGCTTCCGAGCACGCGCGGAGGGGCGCCGCGCATGCCCGGTCCCGCTCCCTCTCAGCCGGGTAACAGCCTCCGAGAGGCTTTTTCGTCGCGGCACCGGCTACCGGCGGGGCGAGATGACGTCACAGCGGCGGGACGCACGCAGGCGGAACGGCGCTGCGCGGCGGCGAGTGTAAGTGAGGGCGGCGGCGGCGGCGGCGGCGCCGAGGGGAGGGGCGGCGTCGGCGGGCCCGGCCAGCAAGATGGCGCCCGCCCCTCCGCCCGCCTTCTCCAGGGCAACCGAGCAACGGCCTCCTCCTCCGCCGCCCGGCGGGGCCGTGGCGCGCCGCGGCCGCCTCAGCCGCCCTCCCCCGGCGGGCCGACCCCCTCTCGCCCGCAGCCCCGACCGGCGCCCCCCCCCCCGCTGCGTTCGCACGGCCCTGCGGACGCGTGTTCGCGCGCACGTGCGGAAGGCGTGCGGAGGGACCCGAGCCGGTTCCAGGAGCCCCGCAGACGCCCCTCGGCCCCTGGGTCAGCCTCCGAGCGACGAAGCGGCCCAGAGTGGGGCCCGTGGGGCATCGCCCCGTAGCCCCGGGAGGCTCGTCTGGGGATGCTCAGCCCCCTCATTCGTTTTTTCACGACGGGGGTCCTGACTCTCGAGGGAGGGAGAAGGACGGGGGTCCCAGGAAGGCGCAGCCGGCTGACGGAGGGGCTCCTGGCCTCTCCTGCACCCTTTGGAGGCTGCGCAAAGGGCGGCTTCTGTCCTTCGGTCCCCCCCCCCACGAGTTTTCATGTTTTTAGGCATTGCAACCCACCAGAGGAGCGTAAAATGTCAAAATGTGAGGAGACCTTCCAGGCTTGGAGACCTTCCAGTCCAGTGTTTATCAAACTTGGCCACTTGAAGAGGGGTGGACTTCAACTCCCAGGATTCCCCAGCCAGCCTGGCTGGCTGGGGAATTCTGGGAGTTGAAGTCCACCCCTCTTCAAGTGGCCAAGTTTGGAAAGCACCGATCTAGTCCAACCCTTGCCCCACGCAGGAATCCACCATCGCAACATCCTCCCTGGCCAACCAAACTCTTGGGGGAATATTAAAAAGTTCTCCAGCTCTTCTAAGCTCCTGAAAGCCTCCTTTAAAAAAAAAAAGTTACCTTCTCTCCTATGTCACTCGAAACAGGCACGGACGAGTAACGGCTGGGTCTATTTCTACGGGAGCGAGATTCGTTGCCTTTAGGGGTCGGCAGCAGCTGGGCTGCCTTGGAGGAAACGGACAAGAATTCTGATCCTCCCCCCCTGCCCCCAGCATGAAATGGGGATTTGTTTTCCCCAGCTCCGAGGATCTTATCCAGCGAAAAGATGCTGCAGAGCAGAGGGAGGGGGCTATAGAGGCTTGCAGTAACCCCAAGCGTCTTATGGGATTGTGCTTCATTCTAATTCTGGGGTAACCTGGGCTGACACCTTGCGGGATGGTATCTTCTTGTGTTACGTTTCACGATAGCGCTTCCATCTAAAGTGGAACCCGAGGCAGGGTCTGAGCCGTCATAAACGTGGGGTATCGGAAGCAGAAGACAGTTGCCCAGCGATGACTAAACCCTCTGAAACGGTGACGTTTTAAAGCCCCCCTGGGGTAAGCACCGAAAGCCGATGACCACGGTATAGTTTATGAGTCCTTGATGGCCAAACGTGCCATTCCTTTGGTCAAGGAATCATGCGAATCGTCCTCCACGCTCAGGCGCTGCTTTCCAAACTCAGCACAGGACCTGTTCTTCCCCGAGGGGTGTGGGTCTACCTGCTAAAAGTTTTCACCCTGTAACTTTTCTTTTCTTTTCCCCCCAAAGTGGCTGCACAGTTTATCAGGACTAAAAGTCCAATAACGGACATAAGTTTACCTGTCATGGTATGAAGAGCACTTTTTCTCCTAAAGACGGGCGTTTATGTAGCACTCTGAAAGTCTGTCAGCTTCTCGTGGTGGCGTGACTGGGGCAGAATTGGCCATCCCGCTGCACGGCGCTCTCCTTAGCCAACCTTGCTCTGCCCCCCACCCTTTCGGCTTCTCCCCTTGCTCCCTGCATGTTTTCGGCAACGGCCACAGGTTCCCTCTCCTCAGCCTTGTACGCCGCCATCTCCCACGGCTCTCCCACGTAATGTTCCTGCATGATTGTCTCTTTACGGTTGCTCCTCATCTGGTAGCTTAGAGGACTAATCTGGGTGACGTTCCTAGAAGTCCCTCCTGCGGCCATTTCTCTTTAAATTCTGCTGTAGGAACCCAGGACCATTTTGAAAGCTTGGTTGGCCTGTACAATGTATTTCTCTCATCCAGTGCCTTTGGGTCTAGTCCTCTGCGACCCGAGGAGGAGTAATGACAAGGAAGCAATGCAGGAGGCAGTCTGCCTCCTGAAAATGCTGGCCATGGTTCAATCCTTGGTTCTCTCCTTCCTAGCGGGGTGTTTGGGCCCGCTTTGTGGCATGTGTTTTTATAGGCGAAGGCCTGTCTCATCCAATGCAGATTGTAAACTGGGCTATGTTGTCTACATAGGAAAGACTTAAATGGGTTTTTTCATCAGATGGGCTTTTTGTTTTCCAGTGGTGGGGGATCTGGAACGCCCTTGCTGAAATGATTTGCCTGATGCCCGCTTCGCAGTCCTTTTGGCGCTAGGTTAAGATGCTTCCATTTACCTAAGCATTTTAGTCTACATAATTCCTTGATATGCCTCAAAATTGTTGATTGCTTGTCCAATGTTAATATTTTTACTCTTAGTGTATCCGGTTTTAAAAGACTCGTGGTCCTTGTGTTTGAGTTAAAATAATTTTCTGTGACATTATGCCATCTTGTGATCTGATTGGATGAGAGATAGAATAGACATATTTTCAACAGATACATCTTCTGAGTTAAAGGGAAACAGAAGTTTAAGGGTAACGTTACAGCTGGGTTGCCACACCAGTAGAAACTAGAATATAATGCTTTGCAAGTAAATAAACACATGTGAATTGGGCAAACACAGCATTTGATTTTGTTTTGGCATCAAAAAAAAGAGCAAAGTTAAGCAAACTTATGTTTTGGAAAGGAGAAAGGAAATTGTGATAATCCAAACAAATCAGCCACTCATACATAGAATTGTTATGCATAGCCTCGTTTTTGTTGCAGTTAAGAGTTTTGAAAATTTTCCTGTACTGACTTAAACAGTTATAGATTGTTGTGTTTTATACAACGTTTTTTTCAGAATGTAAACCAGCATAAATAAAATTCAGTCTCAACAATATACCGGCTTGTTTTATTATATTACTACAAAATTCTGGAATAAACAATAAACACTGTGTCTAGAATATGGTAAATTCCATTTGTGGAATGGAGAATCCCACTGAGGCCTACGGTCATTTAGATGGCAAAATAAAATCAAGATTAATACAAATAATAGGATGATTCCATTAAGGGTATAATTAAGTCTATTGTGTACCTGCCACCACCACAGTAATGTGCTTTTTCCATGAATAAAAATTAAGTTCCTGATGTCATTTCTACACAGAAGATAAATAATGTAGTTAGTTATGTATGGTAATTCTACAAAATAGTCACATTGAGTGTTCCTTCCAAAATCATACTCTACAAGGCAGGAAAATATTTTTTTAAACACTTCTGGGAGCAGTGAACATCTAGGCAAAACAATAGAAAAAACATGTTATTTTACAATTAGATACAATAATAGAATAAAATTATAAATGCAAAGCAGCGTTTGGTATAATGTGCCTTTTAAATCCACCTGTTGGGGAATCTATTCCCATGCACCATATGGGCCTTTGCCAGGAGGCTGGAGTGGTCAAAAAGGAGACCATTCTATAGATGTGTATTTTCTCTTATTGTTCAAATGACAGTTTTCCCTGTGGGATTATGCTTTCCGACTTGAGTTGAGAGCTTTGGGTCAGAGAAGGCTGCTCCGGCAAAAACTGCAGTTATTACAAGCAGCCTTTCTCAACCGTAGCAACTTGAAGATGTGTGGACTTCAACTCCCAGAATTCCCCGGCCAGCAAGCTTCTGGGATTCTGGGAGTTCTGGGAGTTGAAGTCCACACATCTTCAAGTTGCTATGGGTGAGAAACACTGTATTATAGGATTTTACAAAGTACCCTTCTGGCGATAGGTTAGAAATAGGCATTGTTAGCACTCAAGCAGCATGTTACGGATTTGGACAGCAAGTCCACCAGATTGCCCTTCCTCGAGACGGGCACTTGAGTAGCCATCTTCCATTTCTGGGTTGACAAGATACCTCAGTCCAATAACAGTCTCCAAATTTGGAAGAGGTCTAAGTACAGCTTGTTTAATGTACGTCCTTTGGCTTTTCCTAAGCAGAAATCTTTAAAAGCCCCTTATGGAGAAAGGGCCATTGAATTTAGGGCCCATGTCCTGCTATATCGCTCCTTTTATAAAGATGCATAATGACATTTTATAGACCCCTTTCAAGAATGTTTTCTAGGCCATTCATATATATATATCTATATATAGTTGATGCTTCTGTCTGACCAGTATGATTGTGTTATCTTTAAATATGGCAAAATACTGCTTTATTGTTTGTAGAGCTCACCCTGATTTGGTTATCCTGACCCTCTAGCTTACGTGCTTTAAGTTTTCTTTGCATTAATATTCATTCTCATGTCTATTTGCCAAATTCTGGTCATTGACTGCAATAAAGTTTTGTTGTTAAAGTGACTTGCTTTTCACTGCTGCTTTTTATTAAGATACAGCAGAAATCATTTTAAAGTGGTTTAATGGCGATTGCATGCACATGAGGGGGAAAAATCATGTTCTTTATGTAAAAATGAAAGCAATATAAGCAACCAGCTGCTGACTGCTAAATGTTTTCCAAAAGTTCCTGTGAAATTATTTTGAGTTTCCCACAAGACGGTCAACAACGTTTTTAAGGAATGAAATAAGCATTCATATATGCTTGTTTCTACAATATCAACATCATGTCCCCAATAATGCTAGCCTAAAAGTAACGTCTTGTTAGTATGGTGATGTTTGAAGGAATTATCTGCTCACAGGCAAAGCCTGGCCCATTGCAGTATAATTGAATTCACTGCATGGCGTCCACCAAAGGTTCCTAACCCTCTTCTAATTCAGTATAATTCGCATTATTTGCCATGCAGCTGCTAGCTCCTGCCATTAGTCCAACCAAAAGGTTAGAGTGGCAACTTCTGGTTCAAGGGCTGTTGCCAAGGCTTCAGAGGGGTTCTGCACCTTTGGTGTACATGTTCTGTGACGCTCCATTCCCAGGAAGGAATATGCTGTAGGGCTGTTTCACCACTTCCGTGTTTAAAATGTTCATCTTTTGTGTATTACGCAGCTATGACGACTTCATGGGTTCAGCCAAAAATGTGATAAGTGAATCTGTTGATGTAGAGGACAAATACAACATGATGGTAAGTCATTCATTCTGACAGTATATCAGCCTCTTAATGTTTTTTGTGGTTGGAGTTGGGCCACGTGTAAAGGCCTGCCTTTGCTCCCACGTTGACCTTATAGTAAAGAATTTGAAGAATTTGGTCCGGTGCAGCTATGGTACTGAAACAGTTGCCCTGGCAAGAGATATGGCAAAAAGCTGAAAATGATTTGTCTTGGTCAATCAGCGTACATTTAAAAAGGGCGGGGCTTTGGTTGTGTGGTTCGGGCTGCTATTTGAGGTTCTTCTCCGGCCCCTCCCCCATGGACACCCCTGGTTTCCCCAACTTCAGTGAAAGGGATCCAGCTTTCTCCAGATGGAGGCAGTTATTAAGTGCTAGTACAGCAAAAATATTTTTCTTTATGCTTTGTGCTAAAGATGGTTTCCTGTGGCATGCTATACACTGAGTTTTAACTTAGAAAGGGGCCCAGGCCATTTCACTGACACCAAGTAAGCTGTGTGTGGGAATACAGAATAGCAAGTTTGGAAAGCAGTGACCGCCATTTCCTCACAAAACATAAAAATGGGAAATTTGATGGGAATGCCCTTACAGGCATCTCTTCAGATAATATTGTTCTTCAGTCAACACTGGATATGAATTATTGCCTCTGATAACTAGGCTTTTAAGTTTTCCTTTTTCTCCCTTAGGATGGACACACACACACACACACACACACACACACACTGCCATGGGTATCTGAAAATTGTCATCTATGAAAAGAGGCGATCTGTTCCGGATTTGCCCCGGTGAAGATTGGTCTGCTGCAAGTGTTTTAATGCATCTTTGAGAATCTGGCACAGCTCTTTGCCAGAGTTTTACAAATCACAGGACCTCGCACTGTTTATATTTGCCACCCTTTCTTGAAAACATCTTTTAAAAAGGCCAGTCGCTTGCAGATCTGGGTCTTTTCAACCTAATGATGGGAAGACCAAGGCTTTTAGCTATGAAGCCCTTGCGCTTCGGGTTCACCAGCCAGCAAGGATAGCCTGACCACAATTTGTTGAAAGGTAAAAATGGCTGGGTGCTTCATCCAAGATGCTTTCTCTTCTGGACGGGAGCAACGTTAACTCTACCCGAGTCTCCGAGGTGCTATGTCTGATCATGAATGGGACCAAGAGTGGACGTAATTCCTCTGCTGTTGTGATCCCAGGACACGAACTGGTTGTAGGTCTGCTTGAGTGTAGAGTCAGGGTGTCATTTTCGGTGATCAGCCTCTGGTTCCCCTTCATGGTTCCTCTTTTGGATTCCAAGCCTCTGAGAATGAAGTGACCCGGCCCTTTGCACTCTTTCATTAGTACTCAAAGACACCCTTTGCAAAATTCCTCTCCCAATCTTTTGCCGCCCCATTTTCAGGGCATTGTAAAGAGAGTTTTGTGGATGCTCACATTGGCTTTGTCTTTCTAAAGCCGCTAACCTCCTCCCCTTCATGTAATTTAACTCCAGGGCTAGCCCCAGACTCAAATTTCGGCTTTAACTCCACGTTGTTTGTTGTTAGGCTTCAAGAGATTTCATTAGTTAGTGATAGGGAATAAATGGGTCTGCTCTGTCGTGGCACCCACCCTCAAATACCATTCCCCCTGAAGTTTGAACGGCCCTCACCTTGGTCCTATTTAAAAGAGTCCTTAAAACCTGGCTCTATCCCGAGGCCCTATGAGACAGAGGGGTGATGGATGCCTTGTACGATGTTCTGGTTTTTTAGGTGATTGTTGACTGTTTTTTTCCTGGATTTTTCACTTTTGATGATACAATTCTCTGTTTTCACTATGTCTTTATTGCTGTAGTCTGTAAATCACCCAGAGTCATAACGGATTGGGGCAGCCTACAAACCTCATAAATAAAGGCGTTCAGCCAACTAAATAAAGACTTGGATCTAGAGTGCAAAATATCCCTTGGAGACAAAAGTTTGTGCCAGCGGTTCTGCAACCAGCTGGGAGTGCAAACTTCTGTCCTCGGGGGAATGTCTGTTTAAGAAAAGCAGGGCTGTCCCTTGGTGAAGCTGGATGGGATTATCTGAAATGTTTGTTCCCTTCTGCAGGCTTCTTTCCAACGCTCTAATAGTCACGACAAGGTCAGGAAAATTGTAGCGGAGGAGGGACGCACTGCAAGGAATTTGATTGCATGGAGCGTGCCGCTGGAGAACAAAGAGGATGACGGTGCGTGTTTGATGTTGTGCTAAGTCAGTGTTTCTCAAGCTTGGCCACTTTAAGATGTGTGGACTTCAACTCCCAGAATTCCCCAGCCAGCATGACTGGCTGGGGAATTCTGGGAGTTGAAGTCCACACATCTTAAAGTGGCCAAGCTTGAGAAACACTGTGCTAAGTCATCACAGGTGGTTTTTGTTGTTATTGTTTCGGTTTAGTGCAGGATAACCATGAGTTCTAAGCTGTGATTTATGGCTTCATGTTCTGTGTACTGTATGTCAGGCCATTGTGGCCTGTTCAACAAGCCACAGTTAAAAGAAAGTATGTGAACCCAGGGAACAGCCTGGCAGGGATAAGGGTATAGTCAATCTTCTCCACCCATCTCCACGCTGAGTTCTTCAAAAATAGAATTCTCTGGATTAACAAAAGTTTATCTGTTCACAGGAAAACCAAAGTGGCAAGTGGGAGGAAAATCGAAGAGGCTAAACCAAGGAGCACACAAAATTAGCAAACAGGTATACGTTATTTTATTTTGTTTAACGTTCAAGCCTCTGAAACTATGCTAACCTCTAGAAAGCTGCAAATGGTCCAATAAATCCCCTCAGTCACATTTTACTTGTTTTTGCCAAACCGCTAAAGCATTATATTGCCTGTACAGCGAACAAGGGGGTAGATTTTCGATGGTCGGCAAAAAGGAAAGGAAAAAAGTCCTTCAAAAGAGCATCCGCATGTGCTGAGGGTACATTTTCACTCTCTGGAGAAGAGGGAGCCACTGATACTGGCCTTTTGAACCACCTTGGGAGTGAAAACGGCCACCGTAACACAAACGCCCAACTGTTCAGCGTCAATAATTGGACAGTATTAAATACAAAGCGAAGCCTCACCACAGTAAAACGATCACCAGATACCTCTAATGGAAACTGAACACCTTCTCTCTGGGGACCAGCCGGTCACTGTAGCAGCAGGCCTGGCCAGCTGAGAGGAGATTAATTTCCATATGTTAAGAACACGCACAGAGCCAGCTCTTAAATAATCCATTTTAAAGCCGTTTCATGACTTTGTACACTTAGGCAGAATAAGACCTGGCATGCTTAAACATAGACTGGGATCATACATTGTGATTGTTTTATTACGGCCTGTTGATTAATCCAAGGAAGCTGGGTTCATATGTCATGCTAAACCATGAGGGGATTTTTTCGGTTAGGATTAGGGTCAATGGAGCCTATTGTGCCAACCCAAACCACTTATTGTGGTTTAGTCAACAAACTGGTTTAGCGTGTTCCATCAACTCATTTACCGGATGGACTCACTCAGCATGCTGTGGTCTACAAAAGACAGGATCAGAGTTCACAAAACATACAGCACAATGGCTTATTAGAACCATGGTTTGTTTGTGGCTTAGCATGCTGTAGGAGCGCAGCCATAGTCTTTACCACATTTAATGGCTGGTTATCATTAAAAAAAATCCAAAATAAGTAAAATTATATTTCTTTTTTTCCCCCACGCTTCCTTGGGTTTATTAGGCTCTGCTTATAAATGACAGCAAAGTGTTTGATCAGTTCTGCCTTGAAATTTTGCTTGAAATAGCCCATTTTGCACTTGATACAGGGCGTTTCAAATTTGGGGTAATTGGAATTGAAATGTTTGCACTCTCTAATTGGGGAGTTTTGAAGGGTGAGGTGGGACTGAACATGTAGCAGGAAAAAAAATGTGTAACACAAAATAACAGACAGACCTCCTGGAAGATGCTGAGTTCTCCAGGTTTAGTGCTGTTTTGAAACACAACAATTTGATTTTTGCGGTTTAATTTTTGCCTCTTCTTAAGCATGTTCCATTTTGCCTGTAGCTGGTTCCTCTCCCCCCTAAAAAAAAAAAAAAAAAAGGGAAAGCAACCATAGACAAAGTCTGTTTGGATCAGTATTACTGACACCCCTTGGCTGTCCAGAGTTGGGGGCAAAGTTCTTCCCCAGTTTTCGGTGGTGTTGCTGGAGGCAGAACTGAGCATATTTGACTTGTAAGGTTAATGCTCTTCCACTAAGCTACAGCCCTTTATTTTTGCACCATCATGCCAAGCTGTGAAAGATCAGTCATTTAAAGCCAGTTTTTATTTCCACAAAGTGGAGCGAAGTTTATTACTGTGTCACTGATGGAATATAAAGATTACAGAGGCCCTTGGGGAGAGGGAGAATGAGGAAAAGCCCCTCTATATATAATATTTCCATCATCCCAATATTGCCATTCGTGTGCTATTTACATGGAAGCAAGTCCCACTGAGTACAGAGAGGCTTACTCTGAAAGAACCCTGTGTTGACTTGCAGCTGATAAGTTGGTTCTTACCCGTAACTCATTCTTTTTCCTGTTTATATAATGAATAATGACCATCCAAAGCTCCAGCAGGGATTAAGCTGTATTCCCTATTGCTTTCGGCTTTTCGTGACAGGTTCATAACTCTTCTTTGAATCTAGTTCAGGCTTGCTTATTATGGGACTGTGCACCAACTAAAAGCACATGGAAGTATTAAACTGGCAAAGGGTAAAACTGGGCAGGCTGGCAAGTCACAAATTAATCTGAACTCCCTTAAAGGAACCTTTTGCAAGCTGGATTCATATGTCTTCTTCTCCTTTTCTTTTCTGTTCTTTTTCTTTTTGATACTTCTTGCCAACCCCACCCTCCAAAACACCCAAAACCATGTTGCCAAAAATACATATTCATAGATGCTTCTGTCTACCTACACCAGAGGTGAAGATTCCTTACCGCTCTTTTGATTGAACAACTAAATGGAAGCTAGTTTTGTAGGGCTCCCTGGGAACTTTTTCCTCCTAGGAATTTTTACCTGACTGCTACCTCTACTTGTACTGATACAAAGCTCTCAGGCTGATAGCCTTGCTACATGGTCTGTTTGATTTAGATCAGTGTTTCTCAGACTTGGCCATTTTAAGACAGGTGGACTTCAACTCCCAGAATTCTCTAGCCAGCCATGCGTGGGTCTTAAAGTGGCCAAGTTTGAAAAACACTAGTCCACCCCTCACCCCATTCTGGGAGTTGAAGTCCATGCATCTTAAAGTGGCCAAGTTTGAGAAACACTGATATAGATGGTGTGTGAACCTATCCAAATCATGCTTAATAGCTTAGTCTCATGGGTGAACCTGAACAATTGAGATTTCCTTTAAAAAATAGTTGAAATGAAACTTTGTTTAGTGCACATGTGAGCTTTCTGAATCTCCTTTGCAGAGCACAGCATCAGATTGCAAAATCACACCAGCCTCCGGGGAGAAGACCTTCTACAAAAGCCCCACCAAGACAAGACAGCCACGGAAAGTTGACCTCCGAGCACGATACTGGGCTTTCCTTTTCGACAATCTAAGGCGTGCAGTGGATGAAATCTACGTCACTTGTGAATCAGATCAGAGCGTTGTAGAATGCAAAGTAAGGCTTTCCTGACTGGTCTGCAGGGGGATGGATGTTTGATCATCATGGATGGTCTTTGGATGCTCCCAGGGCTCTTTTCTGCTTTTAAAAATGTTTATTGAAAGCTTTTCAAGATTTTTACCATGATACAATGGAGTGTCCACTTCCTTCCCCACCTCCCTTTAGTTCTGTGGCATGTGTTCGATTAAAAATAAGAAATTTAAAGGAAAGAAAAATGGTAATTTAGCTGCTCTGTAACTTAAAAGCAAGCAGGTTTACAGGTAGTCCTCATTTAGTGACCACAATTGGGACAGCAACTTGGTCATTAAGCGAAGTGGTTGCTAAGTGAAACTGCAACTGTGCTTATGGTTTTACTTCAGCTTTCCTTTGCTTTACAGATCTGAGAAGGTTGTAAGTGCAAGGATCGGTTGCAAAGTTACTTTTTCATCACCATTGTAACTGTGAACAGTCACTGTATGAGACAGTTGCTAAATGAGGACTACCTGTATTGCACTTTAAGCTTTCATTGTCTGGGTTTACACACAATATAATGCCATAGTTGCTTAGTCACGATACACTGAGTAAGTCAAAACACTCGAGATCATATAAAACTCTAAGCTGCAATGTGGTTTATTTGATGTTGGCTTAGTGTGCAGTGTGTTTCCAGCCAGAGATTAAATCTGTGGTCCTTAATGTGCCATTGGGCTAGTCTAGAGCAGACTGAATCAGTCACTCCTTTGCAATTAAATATTTTTCTTTCCTTTTAATGGGGAGAGGTAGGCACAATTGTGCCTTCGTTCTTTTTGAATAGTGCTGTTTCATTATGACCGTAAAACAGTATCAATTAAGTTCTAGTAAAACCAGCAAGCTGAAAAGACCAGAATTAAAAATGCCAACCAAAGCAATGTAATAATCTTTAAACAATTCACGACTCCCACGTGCATGGTTTTTCCACGCTGTCGTGAGATGAAGCCAGACTTTGGTCTCCTTGATGTGGTAACTGATTTACAAGGACGCTGCTGCCATCCTTCAATATTCCATTGGTTCTGTAGGGGGCACTGTTGAGATTCTGCTGGGATCCACATTCCTTTGGTTTCCTGCTCAGTGTCTTAATTAGGCATTGTTCCTTTTCTGCAGAGATAGTAATCGTTCTTCTCAGTCAGTTGCTGGTGGTAAGCAAGGGAGCTTGATTGATGGCCTGGGATAAACAAAGTCTGGGTGGGACCTAGTCATAAGTTAGCTCTCTTCATTTAACTTTTGATGGAAAACAGACACGTCGCTGTGCTGTAGTTTTCTGCAACTCCACTGGAAGCCGTTTGGCTTCTCGGTAACAATAGATTGATTCTTTCGGTGGCATTATCGTAAGTGAAACACTACGAATTGCTAAATAAGACTGGGAAAAGTCAGGAGTGGTCAAAATTCAGAAACTGATGATAGATTCCTTGGAGTTTTCCCCTTTTAACTGTGCTGGAGTTTTTTCTCCCAGCTCTGGAAACCGTTAGCTAAACTCCTGTGTATAAAACAGAATTTTCATTAGGTCATGAATATTTAGTTTTCTACTGCAACAAAAGACTGCCAAGTTGGCTGTAAGATTAGTGTACAAACCAGGCTCCTAAGTGAATTTTGAAACCAACCAGTGGCTTGTGGCTTCCAAGCCGGCTGTCGGTTTAATGCAATTTAATTTACATTAAAAAGGAAAGAAACTCTGACCACTGTCTTTTCACTCAAGAAATTTCCCCAATGATTTTCTTTTTTAAAAAAAAGAGTGGATCTGATATGCCTTGCTCTGTAATTGGATTATGATTTTCTAAATATTTATGGCTGAAAGAATTAGTACTTTATTTGTATGACATCTTTGCAGATCCAAGACCTCATCCAGAATTCCAGTCATTCCACTCATGTTATGCTGGGAAGGAAATATTATGTAGCCAAGGCTTCTTTAAAACATAAACATGAAAACAAACCCTTGTTTCTGAAAAGAGTTAGGGCTGTTAAGGGATAGTAGTATGATTATCCAACAATTACTTTGTTTACAAGATTTAGGTTTTTTTAAAACCATACAGAATTCCTGCAATACAAACATACATTTCAAAAATGTTAATCATACCGTGATGCATGATTTGGTGACAATCTATAACATCATAGCTCCTCGGATTTATTTTTTAAAAACTATGGTACGAGTGGAACTCACTACAAAATCATACAAATTCACTTTAAAGAATTGTTTTTAATAAAAATGCTCTGCAGCTTTTTAATGTGGTTGGGTTAGTCAAGCAGCATCTGGCAGGAAAATAGCGTTAGATATAGGCGCTGATCTCTACAACATTTGTGTAGCTTTTAAATAATTTCTTAGCATGCAGGCAGCAATCTTTTCTGAAGTCAACGTAAATGTTGACTTCCTATCTTAGCGTTAAGCTAAAGAAAGAGCGAACTGGCATTTTGTTCTTGAAGGAAGACCAGCCGGATGGATGTGTTGAGAAAGTGGACCAGGTTATTGATTGCAAGTGTTTCAGAGGGCAATGTTTCATGTATCTGAATGGGATGGGGCTCTGGTGACCATTTGCGGTTGAAAGTGCAGGTTCAAGGGTTGGGGGAGGAGGGCAGGGAGGGGCCGCCAGAAAATCAGCAGCTGATGCTCCCACCAAGCCTTAAAACCCACCTTAGAGTCAGTTGCAGGAGTCTTGAATGCTCAGCCAGAAGTGTTCCATGGAGTTTTCTTTCCCATAATTGTGTTTGGGTCACCTCTCTTGAATGAGCTGGAGGAGAGGATTAAATTATTCAAGCGTCTTCCTAGCTGTCGTCCCAGTTGTGTGTGTGTGAGCCAAAGGATGAACATCCCGTCTCTACGTGTATGCAAAAAAAAAAAAGGGTGTCAATGATATCATTTAGATTTCCCAGCATTCTAATTATGTATTGTTGTAATGAATGAGGCAGCCAGTATTTGCTGATTTATTAGATTGATACCCTGCCTTTATTTTGTACAGCTCAAAGCAGCATACAGAAAACTCCTGCCTCCTGTTTTCCTTACAGCAGCAACCCTCTGAGATGGGTAACTTACCCTCTCCTGGTTTCTAGTCCAGAACTTTAACCGCTACACCAGACTGGCTCAGCGGGCAAGGTGGGGAACCTGTGGCCCTCCGGAGGTTGCTGGAACCTCAGCCAGTAATGACAAATGCTGGGAGTTGCAGTTCAGACAGTTTTCCAGACGCTGCTGAACAGATTTCTTCTGAATTCTCCCCCAAAACTGTTTGCATTCATGATATCCGTTTCCTGCCTCTATCCCTCCCACTCTCCATAACTTTCTTGCCATCTCTCCGTTCAGTACAAGCCTGTAACAGATTGATTTTTAGGCTTTATAGAGAAAAGCCAGCGGAAGCCTCATCACCTCCCCTCCATTACTCCCTCTTGTGCCTTCAGTATTCTTTCTTAGGATCCTTTTAAAAGTGCATTTTTACGTAATAAAAACCAGCCACAAAGGATTCCGGAGGAAGTCTATAAAGGAAGAAAACAGCCGAGCACCCCCCACCCCCAAGAAACAAAACCAAGAGGCTGTAACTGAATCCAACTTGCCTTGTGTGCTTTATCATATTAAATAAAGAGATGCCTTCGACGCGACCTTCCCTCACCCTTTGCTGAAGGGGCAGAAGGACTGTTCAAATCTGGTGCCGTCTCACCGTTGTAGTAGTTTAGCAAAGGCAGCTCTTTATTTTTGCGGTTCCTCTTCAGTCCAGCGAGACTCCCTTTTGGGTAAACGTGCATAGGATTGCAGAAAAAGCTTTCTAATGAAGTGCATCATTTCCAGCTTTTTCTTTGAATCCCAACCCTCTGTCTTTCTTTCTCGCGAAGAATTGTGATATGGCGGTACTTGACCTTGGAGAGTCCTGGACTATCTAGAGGGTTGTGACAAGAGTGCCAAAGCAAGTTGCCTCCTGAAGGTTCTGCGGGTGGGTGAGGGAGAAAGAGAGAGAGAGAGAGAGAGACCCTTCTCAAGCAGTCCAGGTTTCCACTGCTTCAGCACCAGAGGATATATCTGCCACGTCTGTGGATAAAGAGGAGAGCTGTATTGATGGGCAGGACTCAAGAGCCCCGCGCACGAGGATTGTGTATCATCAGGACAAAGGGATGGCGCCAACCATCCGGCGGGGTGCGCCGGTAACGAGAGTTAATTACAAACCAATCGAACCCGTTGCAGCCAATTGGTAAACTAATTGGTAATTTTAGCTGGACATCTATATGGTGTTATCAGGATGCTTGCAACGAGGGCTTGAGAGACACTTTTGTTTTGCTGCCTCCTGCTCGACAAAATGGCCTTCATGGCTTTGGGGAGAAAGACGGGCCTCCGTGACTTGGGGGCAGCCCCAGCTCCTTGTCTGATTTGTCACATAGGACTTGAGTTACGGCTGCCCGCTCTTTGCGCTGATACGTTTGGATAAACCTTCTCTGAAATAGGCTCCTTGGAGCCATTAACTGTAATTTTGGTGCACTGTCAGTCCTGGTAATATAATTGTGTGTTGTTGAGATAAGGTCAGTGCTATGAAACAGCAAATTATTAGGCCGAGACTAAAAAGCTTGCTTTTTACAGTTCCTCGCTCAGTTATATGGACAGAGCATCGTTGGAGTTGAAGCAGTGCATTTCCTACCTGTACGCTTGGAGCTACGAGCAGCTCCTCTTGGGGTCCCCTGCCTTAAAAAAGAAAATGTTGCTTCCTTAATATCGTCAAAGGCTTTAATCAGCTACTTTTGTTTGTCCAAATAAATGATGTCCATTTTCTTTTGCTTGCATTTAATATTAGGCCATCTCATTTCATTTCCCCCCCCCCTTGATGGATGAACATAGCTTCCAAGGACCCCACCTGCAGAATGTGTCCTGCACTCAACCAAGCAACTAAGATTAGCCTAAAGAAGAGGAAGCTAAGGGGAGACCCAGTAGAAGTCTTCCCATCCTTGAAGGGCTGCCGCAGGGAAGGGGCGTGTGGATTTATTCTCCGTAATGCTTGCGGGCAGGACAAGAACCAGTGGTGGAAGCTTTATAGAGAGAAATCTAAACTCAAAATAAAGAGGAATTTTCTGACTGTGACAGCTGTTAAACAGTGGAACAGCTTGCCTTCTGAAGTCGGGAGGGCTGCATCACAGGAGAGTTTCAAGCCAAGGTGGGACGGCTATTTGTCTGCGGCTTCCTGCCCTGGGCACCTCCAAGGTGCCTTCTGGCCCTAGGATTCCAGCACATGCGAACATAACAGTTCCATTTTAGCATCTTGGTTAATAGTTCTCGGCGAACGCATCTCTGTGAATCCCTAATATCTTTTCAGAACCATAAAAGCACCATTTAAATACAGTTGTCTCAAATCGCCTTATTTATTCATTTGTTTGTTTTAGATAGCTGTCCATCTCACCTACGTGGTTCTAGGTGGCTTACAATAAAATATATAGGATTTCCGCAAGCGAGGATTATTGCTGTAACTTGTGGCCATGAACTCCCTAAGATTTAAATGTTTCCTATTTCCTACTTTAAGCACTGAAAACATTGCAAAAAGTTTTCTACAAATCAGAGGTCACCATGTGAGTCAGGCCAGGGGATGCTCAACTTTTCCAGCAGCTGAGGACATGTGCTCCTAGTTTGGCTTGAACTATTCTGAAATACTAGGAACTGGATGAGTATTGCTCCGGTTTGCAAAGAGGGAACTATCCCCACGCTGCAGCCCCTGCCTTATTTGGTTTTATAGTTATTTTTTCCCTGGGTTACTCCTTTGTAGTTTTATTTTGTTGCTGCTTTTCGGTGGCTCTTTTGATAAACGCTTTCTTCATAGGAGGTGTTGATGATGTTAGACAACTACGTGCGAGATTTCAAAGCCTTAATAGATTGGATTCAGTTGCAGGAGAAGTTGGAGAAAGCTGATGCTCAAAGCAGGTAATTGAGAAAGAATCAATCTTCCTTCCTTCCTTCCTTCCTTCCTTCCTTCCTTCCTTCCTTCCTTCCTTCCTTCCTTCCTTCCTTCCTTCCTTCCTTCCTTCCTTCCTTCCTTCCTTCTTTCTTTCTTTCTTTCTTTCTTTCTTTCTTTCTTGTAATTGCACATAAAATACAGGCAACTTATGGCCTAACAGGGCTCTTACTATCAGCAGTGGACCTTACACCTGCATATTTTCTCTCCCCTTTTCTTATTCCTCACTGGTTCATAATAACTGTAGCTCGTCCAGATATCTGAATCAAGCGAATTACAATAGCTATAAATGTAGCTTACAGCAAAACCAGAATAGAAAACTCTGTCTGAATTTGATTAAAAGGAAAGCTACCGTTTCCACAACTAGAGGCTGCATTATGGCTTATTTGGCTGGATTAGGGTATGGGGTAGACCTAGACGCTGGGGCTGCTTCAACAAACTATTTAAGTTTGTACTGTTGCATTGTTGCATCTCTCTGCAACCTGGGCTTTGAGCTGATTTCACCAGCCTGCGGATTACTAGGGAATCATTGTTTTTCTCAGTGTCTGGGTTCTTGACTGGGGCTGTAACAAAATACAGAATTAGTTTAAGGATTAAGTTAAATGTTTGTTGTGTCTGAACTGCCTTTTTGAGGATTGGGGTTGGGGAAGCAGGAATAGTTAGCATCATTATAAGATAAATACACTTTACAGTCCACCACCTACCCCAAATATCCAAACCTATGATACAGGAAGTAGTTAAGCCACAATCCTGCTAGAAAACACGGTATTTATAACACAAGGCACAAGCAAATTAGGGATATACCAATAGGAGTAGTTAAATATGGAAAACTAAAAATGAATTGTTGCTGCTTACAACGAAAACTGTTTAAGGCCTGTTCAGAAAGTGACCATATAAAGACCTTAAGGACATGCTGAGAGAGGAAGTTTTATTTTTTGGACACTTTGTGACCTCAGGTGCAGAGGCTGTGGTCCCAAGTTCAAATATTTAGTGCTTTCTTTGGTGTGGGATGAAGAAAACTCTTGGCAATGTCATCAGAGAAATGAAAATGACAAGACAGCTTCGTACTAATGGTGGAGCCTACATGGCTTACCTGTGCATTACAACATCCAGGAGTGGTGTGATGTTAATTGCAGGGGAAGGAAAGGTGTCTTCTCTGCTCAGTATTCTACATAATTTTCAGGCCAACCTCACTAGCATGGGAAGTAAAGAAGATGTCTCCAGGGCGCCATGTTATTCCAAGCCCATCGACCGACAGAATCAGCGCGACATCCAATGCCCGAAGAAGTCTCAATTTCGGGTATGCAAATTAAGCAGCTTTTACTGTTTCAAGGGTGAAAATGGAGATGTTCTAAAAACTTGCTGCCCTCCCAATGGGTGGGCTACAACCAGCCAAACAAACAGCTGTAGCTCAGCATGTCTAGAGGGCAACAGACTGGCCAAGGTTGCTGGAGACTTTAACTCCTCATATTTACACCTGCCCTACAATCCTGGTGAAAGTTTCTGCTTCCTTGCTGCTAAGACCAGCAGAGAAATAGCAACCTGTTCTCTGCTGTCAGCTGCTGGCTCATCAGCTGGGGTGGGAAAAACTAGGTGAGGTTTCACAGGCCACGTAGAGAGTCCTTGAGGCTCCATATGTGGCCCAAAGCCTGCCTGTGCATGCTCTTAGCTGTTAAAAGCTCCTGGACATACATACCTATCTCCCTCCTCCCAAGTGTTTATTCTCCTTCTCCACCTCACACTTTGCTTTTTATTTTATTTTTTGCTTCTAAGTACCATTACTGGGTTGCCGTGTTGTCTCTTACGATTATTATTATTTTGGACCTCTGCAAATCTCAGGGCTCTTCCAGATCTGTGACCCTGTTTTGATTTCTGTTCATCATCCAGTTGTGTGCTCGGGGCTGGTTCTGGTGGAGATTTTTGGTGACGACCAAGCTGACCAAGAGTAGTCAGCAGAAGTCAAAGACTGCAAAGCGGCATAGGAAGCGGCAGATGGTTTTAATGGTCGGAGATAATGGCTTTTCTTCTTTTAGAGCACCTCCTGCGACAGTTACTTCTAATCGTCTGACTCCTTCTGGGGTCAGCTGGGCAGACAAAGTGAAAGCAAGCCATCCAGGAGCAGCTTCCCATTCAGAGGAGGTAGCGATGCAGGCCTGCGTGCCAACTGCAGCGCAGAAGCCATCCCGCAGAAATGGCAAGTTTCTTTACCTTACCAATGTAGACAGAACCCTTTCAAAGCAAGGCGTGCAATGAGATAAAGGCTGCATTTTGGACATCATACTAAAAGAGAGAACACTGTAGTAATCGCTAGTCTTATGCCTTCTCCCCGGCTTTCTCCTCCAGTTGCACTGTGAGAAGAAAATGGGCTGTTTCAGATTAGTCCCAATTTATCATACTGTCCAAACTCTAAACATCTTAACTATTGCTAGAGAAAATGGCCCAACTTCATAAAATATGGTTTTAAAGTTGGGTAGTTTCCAGTATTCATAGCTAAGATTAACTACAGTTTGTCCAGTAAGCCTTACTTGATCTAAAACAGAAGCCAGAACTCCCAAACTTCCCTCAGCCTTACTGTTGGACAGAGAATGTAAGATAAGATCCTGGAATAAAAGATTTGGAAGGGACCATTTTAGGCCATAGAGATCAAGCAGCCGCCCAGAATGGCTAATTCTCATAGCTCTTAAGAATACTTCAGCCTGTGTCTAAAAGGTTCAATGTTCTCTTTGCTAACCCGACCATAATTTCCTTTTGACGGACTGGAAGTGTTTGCATTAAGCTGTCAAAAAAAAAATTTTTTTTTGCTCCATATATTCTCATGTTTCATAGATAAAAGTAGGATTTGCCTTGTCATACTTTGGTTCTTACACCAAGCTCCCCTTCCCATAGTTTCTTCCCCCTCTTCTACCTCATGCAGCATCTCAGATGCACTAGGCTCGTTTTTCATTCATGGAGAAGCCAAGGGGATGATGGTTCTCTTCATTAAAGGTAAATCTTGGACCTGACATAATGGTATGTGGGAAAGACCTTGGAAGACTGGGCAAAGAGACACTGCCAAGGGAAGGATCAGATAAGAGACAGCTTAGCCCGCAGCTGGATAGTGGGCAGGGCAAGAGGCTCAGAAGGGACCCTCTGTAGTTTTCTGGGCTGTAGAGGAGATGGGGGGGAGGGGGGTGGGGAGGAAGAATTGTACTTTCAGACTTGCAAACTTGATGACGGCCTCGTGGGGTAAGCCAGATAGGAATCACAACCAGATGAGCTAATTCTACTTTATTGTAAAGCTACATTAACAGAATCTTGCAAGTCTGAAAGTACAGTCCTCCCCCCTGTCTCCTCTACAGCCCAAGAAACGAGGGAGGGTCCCTTCTGAGCTCTTGCCCCGCTCACTATCCAGCTATGGGCTATGCTCCCTCTTATCTGACCGTTCCCTAGGCAGCGTCTCTGGGCCCAGTCTCCCAAGGTGTTTACCACATACCATGACAGCTACAGTGATATTGTGGCCGCTGGAGTGGGCAAAGAGGCAGACATGTACAGAGCATGGAGTCTCAGTGTTCATGTGTGCAGAATTATAGCCATGTGTAAGAAGCCAAGCGAGTGCCAATCAATACTGGGGTGTGAGCTTTGTCTGAAAAGGTGACAGCTTTAAGATGGCATGCTGCTGATTTGAACCAGGCTCCCCCAGGAGGCAAAATGCAACAACCACAACAACAACATTAAAAAGAGGGTCAATCCTTTATCAGGAGTTGGCCCTAGCAAATAAGGACAGGGCAAGCTTATCTTAGTGTTTTGTGCTGTAGTCAATTGTGTGCATCCACTCGTTAAAAACAAGGGTAACGAACTTTGGTCTCCACGATCTACCTAGAAATGCCATTTAATAATTTTAGAGGAATTTGTTCTGCCTGTCTTCCTCTTTCAAGAGTCTTAGGGCACTCTTCCCAAAAACTGCCAGATTTATTGTGGCATAAATTCTCGTCCACGCAAGTTTATATGCCATGATAAATCTGTTCAATTTTAAAGATGCCCCAAGACTCTTTTCTGTTTTCTTTTGCTTACACTGACCAGTAACATAACTTAAAAATATAATAATAATAATTTGAGGAAATGAAAGAGAGAGAGGAAGAGGAAAAAAGAGATCCTTTTTCCTTCTAAAGAAAAACCTCTCTGCTTTTTAAATATCACTGTCCGGGACCGCTATTAAAAACAGCTCAGAAAGGTTTTGGGTTTCAGAGTATTCGAAGCTCACAAGTGGCCCCACCAGAGGCGTGTTTAGCTAATGTCTTCAAGACAAAGCTGATAGGTAGACTGGGTGTGTAGCAACTAAAGTGAATGGAACTGTGTTAAAAGCGATAATGGATGGCTTGCTCTTTGAATACAGGCGACCCCTAATCCTGTTGTTGTTCCTTTTGCTCAAAATATGTCTCTGGTTGAAAGACCATTCTGCTGGGAGGCTGGAGCTTTTTAAGAGGTTAGCAACGCAACCCCCTTCATGTCGGAAATGAGCCTCGCTGGGTTCAAAGGATAACTCCTTCATGAATGCATTGAACATCCTTCCCTAACCAGACAATTTGCTTGAGCAGTTCAAAGTCTTGATAGCACAAAGGGTGGTGAAAGGCCCTTTCCCACTTCTTTCTCCACACCCTCCCTAACTTTTTTATCAATGCGCCTGTCATCTTTCCAAACTAGCAGTCTTCCAGTGACTTAGCCTTTCATCGAGGAGACTGGGTTCCAGCCTCTCGGAAATGTTGGGTACCATTTCCTGTATCTTTTTGAAATGTACAATTCCCCTTTTGAGATGGCATGCACAGTAATCACAGAGCAGAAGTATATGAAGCATTAGGATTTTTGATATTACATGACAGTGCTTAGTAAACTGCATAAACCTGTTGTCTAAAACCAGGTCAGTTTAGCTCATTATTTTGAATGGTTATTTTGACCCTTCCAAATCTTTCTTTCTTTTGATCTCCTTCCTCCCTCCCTCCCTCCAGCCCCACCTGGAGATATTAAGGTTTATCATGCACCATCCTGTATGCCAGTGTTTGGTTACTCAGCTATTGTTGGGGTGCTGTTGTTTTTAATGAACTTATTGTAAGTTAACACTTGAATTAAATTATCCACCAATTAGGTCAAAAGGGAGATGAAGTTAA
Organism: Liasis olivaceus; assembly: GCA_030867105.1. Classification (NCBI taxonomy): domain Eukaryota; kingdom Metazoa; phylum Chordata; class Lepidosauria; order Squamata; family Pythonidae; genus Liasis; species Liasis olivaceus. The sequence continues at coordinate 18,853,006 of CM061362.1, read as the reverse complement.
TCAAGTTGTGTCCCATTGGAGCTGAGCTGTGATGTTTCTTTGTTGGAATTCATCAGTAGTGCTGGCATATTTTTCAGATTTCGGGTTTCATTTCTAGTGTTTTTTTCTGTGGATGGGTAGCATAGGATGAGTAGTTAGAATCCCTGAGCCTTTTTTTTTTATTGCCAAGGATAATAATGTAATTTAACTGCACTGTGTGCAGTGTTTACATTTTTAGTTTTATATAGCACAGTCCTATGTACACAGACTTCCACCTACATGAGTTCAGAACCACAGCTTTAGTGCTCAGCAAATATGTTGCTGTACCTCTGAATCCTATCAATTTGGGCTCCAGTCAGAAGAGCAGATCTGCATTGTTTTACAGTTACTAATGAAAATTGCCCCGCTCCCCAAATCAAGTGGAGGACCCTCTCCTTGATATATGCTCACTGAATGCAAGGAGGGTGTTTCAGCAAGAAGGGAAGAAGCTAACAGTACACCCCCAGCAGAATGAGTCCCTTTTAAATAGATGTTTAGTTGAAGGAACCCACAGCTCAGCAGGTCTCTTGTGACTTGGTCCTGCTACTGTCACTAATAAGGTTACAGGACAGTTCTTCCAGATGGACTCATCTGAAAGTCGTAACATCTAAATGGCTTTTAGGCAAGGTGGGGGCTCATAGAAACAGATGGTTTGTCACTTCCATGTAATACAAGAGGAAGCAGAGGGTGGGAAGCTCAAGTGTGGTTAGAGAATTGTCAAAATAATCCAGTGAATTATTCATGGACAAAACTGGGCAAGTAACTAAATCCAGCTTGCGATATCCAGGGGAGGATAAAGTGTGTGGCCTTTCTTTTTTGCACACTGGCTTCTGCATTGCAATATGTGGCCGTACCATGGACACCCCCATCTCTTCTGTACTGTTGGGTCAGAATAAAATAGCTGTTGGAGTCGGATAAGAGTCCTGCTTTGGCTAAATAGGTGATATCTGTCAGAAGATGAACCTTGTGGATTTTCTGAAGGGCTACGTTTTGCCTTTATACATGAATGTTGCTCTCTACTGTTTTCTCCAAATTAGAAGGAGAATCTCTTCCTCTTTTTCCTTTTTCCATCTGCCCAACCTCGCCACTGAAGCAGTTTATTTATATTTATTTACTTATATTTCAAATTTAGATACCGCCCATCTCACAAAAAAGTGACTCTGGGCGGTTCACAATAAAACAGCAGTAAATATTAATTAAAATACAATAAAAACCATATAAAATACAACAAAAATAGAATAAAATCCAAACACATACGGAACCCCCTCCCCCAAAATACCTGGGTCCCTCAAGATGTTCTGGATTCCGTCTGCCCTGAGCTTCAGACAGGATAGCTATAATTCAGTGGTATGGGAGGTATGATTCAAAATACTTGGAAAAATACAGGTTGAGGAAAGTGATTCAGTTCTATCAAAAAATGACGCTATAGCAGGTCTATTGATCTTCAGGATGGCACTGGCCTCTTCATTGTTTTGTGTTCATTTTTAAAGCAAAGTGAATACCACCTCTGCATTTTCAAATGCAGCATTGGTCTGTTTACAGAATCCTCACTGTGGTAGTGGATGTAAACTAGCTAAGGCGATTTTTTCTCTTTGCCAAAAATGTGTTCCTAGGGTCTTGGTTTGTGTGTGCTGTCTCTTTGGAACTGTTTTCAAGAGGAAAGTAATTTTAGTACGTACTGACTGCATAACTGTGTTTATTTTTACCTCTTGTCTAACAACAGTGAATACAAAATATTATTGAAAGTTTTCTTTATGTACCTGTTTCCATTGCTGAGTTTCCCTTCTGATTTCTTGGCTGGCTTTTTAATGATTCAATGTAGAGAGGAAAGATGCTGAAGGCTGGGAGACAGTCCAGCGTGGGAGGCCAGTGAGATCCAAATCTTCTGCTTCAGTCCCCAAAACCACTTCGTCTGCAGAATTATCACGGTTTAAGGATGACAGTGACAAAGAAAACTTAATTCTTCATCCACTGGGAAATAAACAGAAGGGTTTATTAAGCGAAGACTGCATATCCAAAAATATAGATCCCATCCTGAAAGATTCTTGCCATCAGTGTGAACATCCGCTTGCAGAAAGGACTCAGGTAAGCATAATTTAATCTGCATGTTTTACAACTGCTGATTGCCTGTAAGATTTGCAGATTTTCTCCAGTTCAATTGTGGCAGCTGTTTTTCACCACCCATTTTTGGATTATCTTAGTCTGGGCCACGCACCTGTTGTGTTTGGTTGTTGTGCAGATGTTTTTGGTGGATCTGCATTAATGTTGCTGTGTTGGTGATGTTCCCTCTGGTTATGAGCTTACTTGGCAATTGCATTTGATTAAATATATGCCATCAAGTTTGTGTTGACTCTTAGTGACCCTATAGATAGATTGTCTCCAGGAGGTTCTGTCCCCAACCTGCTCCTTCAGGTCTTCCAGTGGTGCACCACTGTAACATCTACCTTGCTGCTGATTGTCCTCTTCTTCTCTTTCCTTCCACCTTTCCCAGCATTACAGCCTTCTCCAGAAAGCTAGGTCTTTGCACAATGTGTACAAAATAGGATAATTTGAGCCTTACACCAAAAGTTGAGAGTTGTTTATAGCTGTTTCAGCCAAATGGAAGGGAGATGGGGGAGTCTGATGGCTGATCCCTGGCTGGTTCATAGAAGTATAATTAGGCCTTTAAATAACCTGGTTCCAAACGATTTAAGATTTAAAAAATTACTACCGGCAATCTGAATTGAACTGGGAAACCTACCAGCAGAAAGCACAGAATAAACCATTTTTCAGAATCCTCTGCCCATGTTGTTGTATTTACTATAATTTTTCTTGTGACTTGCAAGCTAATTTTCATTTTCTGCTGTTGAAGCAGTGCTTTTTCTGAAACATTTTTATTAGATAAGAAGCAGAATACTCTATTTTTATGAGCCTTCCTTTCAAGTATAAAACAGCAAAACATTGCTGCCTTTCTTTTGATTCATGGGGCTATACGTATTTTATTAGACATGAATTTCCCTTTGCAAGTATATATTTCAGAAGGATGCTGAAAGATCCTCTTTAAAAAGTTTGTGTTAAGTGGGCCATGTTAGTCTGTTGATGCATTTGATTATATATAACCATATTTCAATGAGTCTGGGCCGGGGGAGGGAGCGTTGGAACTCAGATGTTAAAAGCTTGCCAGAAAGGAAATCTACAGTCTACAATACTCCTTTAAATATGGGGAATGACTGAAGAAAGAAAAGTGAGATTAGGCAAGAGAAAGGAAAAAAGGACTAAATTGCCTTGAGCAAAACACATGGATGTGGTTCCTTTGAGTATCTCCACCACTTATCTATCCATCTATCACATATTAGTTCACAGCCCGTGTGTTTGAAGACATCAAGGTCTCTGAGAAGAACATTGGCTTGTCAGGTGGACCTTTGCAACCATCTTCCGAAGTGCCACTTGTTCTCGTAGATGTCGAATGCAACTCCAAGAGTCCAGTGGTGGATGACATAACCTCCATCGTTTCAAAATGTGATGAAGGGACTGAAGCAGAAAAAACCAAGAGTGAAAGTGAAATGGATCCTGCTGACATTTCAAATGTAAACACCTTAATCTACACAGAGGGGTCCTAAATATGAGTCCACAAACAATCCTGCTATGTGCAGTAAATGATTATCAGCTCCTCCTACTTAGACCTATCTGCTTTGCATGGAGAAAGACTCTGGTTCTCGCGTACATGGGATAGGAGTGCCCATAGTAGAATTGGTGATGGGGCCTAGAAGGTAGACCTAGAAGAATCCATTAGCTTTTTCGTTTTTTAGCAAATCCAGTAATAGATCATACTGTTCTTTCAAAGCAGAAGAGATTAGTCCTGTGCAAAAGTTATCTACTCAGTTTCAATTGAAGTATTTGTCTAATTTGTCTACTAAGTTTTTGTCTAATGTAATTCATGTTCCCAGCTGTTTAGCCCACACTAATTCCCATTACTTGTCAGTGATAAATACTGTTCCTTATTCTAGGTCTTCTCACCATTGTGAGCTCATGAGTCATACAGTATATGTTCCACTGGGTCAGAATCCATACAATTTAGGGGATAGCAGTGATCCATACCTGGAAAGTATTTTCAGACTTCCCAGTCTGGTTTCTGATCTTAGTTTCCCTTCTTTAGTCCATGGCAGAGGTGCTTGCTAAAAAAGAGGAGTTAGCAGATCGCTTGGAAAAAGCCAACGAAGAGGCCATCGCAAGTGCCATTGCAGAAGAAGAGCAGTTAACAAGAGAGATTGAAGCAGAGGAGAACACCGACATCAACCTAGAAACGGACAACGACAGTGATTTCTCTGTGAGTTTTCTGCTTGTTGGGGAAGCTGACGTTGATTGAACTGCTATTTTTCTGGACAAAGTTAGACTTGAAAATATAATGCTAGGCTTTTGTATACTTCTTGACATTGAAGGATAGCTGGGCACTAACTCTGTAATGCATGAGCCAGAAAAAATATACAAAAGTATTCTGAATCTTGATGTTTCCCTTTTGAGCTGTGTAAAAATTAACTACTTGTTTTCCAGTTAGAGAAATCATGCAGAACTCTGAGATTTTGGTTTACAAGGAACCAGGAACATTTGGGGGAAGAAAAAGGACCATGAGAAACAGAAGATTGAAGAGAAACCCTGGTTCCCCTGTGAAAAGAACAGTCGCAAACTTCCCTTTTGCCCAGTCCCCTACCATTTCAAATGTGGGGAATGGTCTTAATTGTGATTAGTAAAACAAGCCAAAACATAGGTTAAGATCCTAGCTTGTTCACCATCTTTATGGCAGAGTTATTCTCACAGTTGCAAAAGAGATATAGAGATGTGGGGCCACTCAGTGAATCCACCACTGCTTGTTCTTATAGTACTGAAGAAGTTTTTCTATTGGGCCCCAACTAGGTTGAATCTCCTTTTGGACTGATATGGTGCTTTAAAAGGGCAGCAAAAGGAGGAAAAATGGAGGCACCATTGCCCATTATTTTGTGCATATAATAATAGCCGTTGGTCTTATTTGCAGAAAGTGGGAAGTAACAAGCCGAAAGGGAATTCTTTCTACCTTGTCAGGGAGCATCTAAACTTCTCTTTTCTCTTTTGCGTTCTGGATTTTTAGGCCAGCCTGGGCAGCGGGAGTATATCTTTCTGCGGCATTTCCATGGACTGGAATGATGTCCTGGCGGATTACGAAGGTACAGATCCTTTTCTGGAACCAGAGCTAACACGATTCTGTTTACGGGAGTCAACATTTACAGTTAATCTGAGAGCATAGTTGATTGCCATCATGCAAATATGGCCAGTTATGCTGGTTCTGGGTCAGCTTTTGCTTCAAAAAAATGATTCTCTGGTTTTCTGCAGCTCGTGAATCGTGGCGTCAGAATAATTCCTGGGGTGACATAGTGGAAGAAGAACCAGCTCGCCCACCTGGCCACGGAATACACATGCATGAGAAACTTTCTTCTCCTTCTCGCAAGAGGTCTTCAGTTTTTAAACATTTGATTCCATTATTTGGGAATAACTGTGAATCAGAATCTGTATGAGTAATATACTGATAATTAAAAGGTAGGGAACTGTTTTGTGCCAGTTCAGATGCACTGGTGCTTGGATGGGAGATCACTAGGAGATTCCAAGATCGATTTAGGTTAGATCGGGAAGCCAAAAAATATTCCAGAAGGAGTCAGTGGCAAATCATTTCTGTATTACTGCCAAGAAAAGCACGTGAACTATACCTGTAGCCAGCAGGGATGTATTGTTTCAGAAGTTGGCAGCCCCTGACCAATCTTGTGGGGTTCAGAAGCTGATCAGGGTTTGTCCTAGTTAGTACTAGGATGGGGGATGGTAGGTTAGACTGGGAAGGTGAAATAGTATTCCAGCATAAGGCAGTGGTAAACCACTTTTGTATTACTGCCAAGAAAATGACCTGGATGCCTACACGTGGCCACCGGGAGTCGAGCCTGACTTGAAGAAGACAACCTGATATTTTATAACCTTCAGATATTTTGGGCTGCATATTGATTGAGCTGCTGAGACTTGAAATCCAAAATATCTGGAGGGACTCCAGTCTCCTTGGAGTAACAGAGGAATTTTCCATTGCCTATGCTTGAACCATCTGAGTAATGATGATTATTAACACAATCATGTGCAAGTATACAGGTACTATGCACTATTTCTTTATATCGTGCCCTGTAAGGTGAAGATTGAACTGGGGATCCTCTGAATGAGAAGTTGCTGTCTTTGCACCCTCTGTTAGTCCCTCCAAGCTATAACCCTATTTTTAAACCATGTGTGCTGTTTATGCAGAGTCCTGTAGGTGTCAGCTGGTTCCAGCTTGTTTTTTTGGTTCTCAGTTTTCTGTGACATTTCTTTCCAAAGGACAATTGCAGAATCGAAGAAGAAGCATGAAGAGAAGCAGATGAAGGCTCAACAGCTGAGAGAGAAGCTCCGCGAAGAGAAAACTCTAAAGCTTCAGAAATTAATGGAAAGGGTAAATTTGCCGTGGCACCTTTTTAATGCCCCCCCCCCCACATTGAATCTCATTTTCACCTTGAATCATACTCCTAGAAGGGTTGAGCCCCCAAGCCCAGAAATTGCCGTGGGAATGAATCTTCTCAGATGCTCCCCAAACATGAGATGAGAGGTGAGAAACAAGCCCTTGGTCCCTTGCTTCCTTTCTCCTCCACCTTTGCAGTGGTGACCACCCCACCCCCTCTTTTTGCAAAACATCCAAATCAGGCAAATTGCTGCAAATATGGAGGAGGGAAATTAGCTGGTACAAGTTGTCCAGTTCCCGGCCAAGCATGCACATGGAGATAAGGGTTCAGAAGTTTCCTTGGCACTGCAAAGGGTTTACAAGCAGGGGCTGACAGCATGGGTTCAAGGAAGAGAGAGCTTGCCTGCAAGGAGTCCAAGGTGAAGTCAGTAGGCAAGTAGCAAAGTCAGGTCACAGTCCAAGGTTCAAGGCATTCATGGGAAGGTCATCAGTCAATCCAGGTCAGAGTGTCAGTTTCTGAATATATGGGTTTCAAGTCTGAGTGTGCAGAGTCCAGATGGATAGGTTGTTCACAATGGGGATGTGCCAATGGGCAGTTACCCTGATAAAGAGCCACTGCCAGATAGGGACCAATGAAGGCTGATGCCATTTTTGCCTGGTGCGGAAGCACACCAACCACCTGTATTCTGCTCTCCCAGAGTGTGCGGTGCATCTGGGGATCAGTTGCTCAAAACTGGGACCCTCTTCATCTGAATGTTGGCACACCAGCTCCAGATGATTGCTGGCAGAGTCAGCCTCGGGTGCTTGATTGCTTGCTGATTCCTGGGACTAACATGAATCGGATGTGCCTGGAGCAGGCACTTCATCGTTAGAAACTTCTGGGTCTGGGGCTTCCGGGTGGAGAAAATGGTGGATTTTTTTCCAGTCATCTTTAAATACCTGGATTGCAAAAGGCCTATATATTTTCATCATAGCATAGTTCCTTCGAATTATGCTTTTGCTGATCTTTGTCAACTTTGTGCAAATCCTTTTCAGAGCCCAAGAAAGATGCTGATAAACAGGCCCAGGAGTTGCAAAGTTCATTTCAGTTCCCTTGTATTAAGTGAAGTGAGATCTTTTGTCATGTTCTGTGTCCTGTTACATTACAAGCTTTTAAAATGTTGACATGCATTGCACTTGGATTGATTGCTAACTCCTGAAATATTATGAGATTTATGACATCTCTTGCTACCTCTCATGTTCCTCAGAGTAGGTGCCCTCAACTCTGAGTGTGATCGAAAGTGTTCAAAAGCTCTTCTCTGCGTCACTTAGAGATGGACTGTTCCTTGATTAGGCCAAGCAGTGTTTCTTTTAGTAGCACTTCAGGGGATATTTATTGGAGTTTTGGCAAGAGATGGGATAAGAAGTATGTCCAAGAAATGTAACACTGTATTCCAAGAGTTTTTGGGGTGGGGTGGGGTGGGGTGGGGGAACATTTGGCTTTTGAGTGCCATGCTGGAGATTGCACTCCAGAAACTGGATGGGACTAAGATGAAAACTCTATCCCTTTAGGTTTAATTTTAAGCATAATTCCAGGGGGTTCTCCTGGACTCACGACTCCTGCTCGAAGAGCAGGTGGCAGTCGTGGCTAGGAGGGCCTTTGCATGACTTCGTGTTATGTGGCAGTTACGCCCCTTCCTGGATCAGGAGGCCCTCTGCACGGTCACTCATGCCCTGGTCACCTCCGGGTTGGACTACTGTAATGCGCTCTACATGGGGCTACCCTTGAAGAGTATCCGGAAGCTACAGCTGGTGCAGAATGCGGCGGCACAGACAGTTCTTAATGCCCCTAGGAGGGCACGTATAACACCGCTGTTGCGTGAGCTGCATTGGTTACCAGTTTGTTTCCGGGTCCAATTCAAGGTGTTGGTCATCACCTTTAAAGCCCTTCATGGCACAGGACCAGGTTATCTGAGGAACCACCTCACCCCGGTCATTTCAGCCTGCCCCACTCGGTCCAGCAGAAGGGGCAGGTTGCAGACCCCACCAGTCAAGGAATTTCGATTGGTGGGGTCTAGGCAGAGAGCCTTTTCTGCTGCAGCGCCCGCCCTATGGAACATCCTGCCTCCTGAGGTCCGGTGTGCCCCTCCCTCATGGCCTTCAGGAAAGGGATCAAATCCTGGCTCTGCCAGAAGGCCTGGGGGCTGGAGGGGGGCCCGCACCTGTGGAGATGGCTGGTGGGGTGATGGGTTCGCCCCCCCCAGCATCTTGCAGGTTTTTAGGGCTAAAAAAATTATAGGAGGTTCTTAGGACATTTTTAATATATGTTTCTTTTTAATTATTTATAGATTTACCCCATTGTTGGAGGGACTCATGTTTTTTTCCTTTTTTATTATTGTGAGCCGCCCAGAGTCACCCGTTGGGTGAGATGGGTGGCATACAAGTTTGATAATAGATAATCAATCAATCAATCAATAAATCGAAGTCAGTTCATGGGGTTATCATCCATGCATTTCATGCTTTTGTCCTCGTTTGGCATTGAAAATTACAATGAGGTGAGAACTGCAAGAGAGCTATTGCAGCATTGCAGCCAAAGGTTAGGTCCCCCTGCTGTTTCATATTATGATTAATATGACCACGATTAATCTTGGTGGAAAGTTGCCCAATGAAAAGTACCGGGAGACTTAATGGGGCTTGTTTGACTTTTCATTCTCCTCTGCAGGAAAAAGATGTGAAGAAATGGAAAGAAGAATTGTTGGATCAGAGGCGAAGGATGATGGAGGAAAAATTGCTCCACGCAGAGTTTAAACGTGAAGTGCAGTTGCAAGCAATTGTCAAAAAAGCCCAAGAGGAAGAAGCTAAGGTAGGCCATTCAGATGAGAAACTTTTTGCATTTTATGGACATGACCCTAATTATTTCCTTGGGCTTCCACAACAGAAGTACCTGTTGGATGTTTCCCAGCATTTAATGCTAAACTAATTCCCTGAACAAAACTATAGAAACATATAAAAGAGGTAACAATATACTATAATGTCAACATTAATAATCATGATAACAATTTTTTAAAAAGGGCTCATAAAACTTTGTTATCAACAGACCAGCTGACGAAAATATACTTGCATTGCTTGAAACTCTTCTTCCTTGCCTTAGTTGACAAACCACAAATATCAACAATTCTTTGCTGCAAAAGAAAGGTAGATTTCTCCTTCCAGTAGTATATGACTCTTATTTTTGCCAGTACTGTGCCTGAAAGACACAGCAGTCGTGATGTCTTGATATATTCCAGTCTCGGAGGATATAGCCAAGTAGTACAGTATTTCTGTTTCTGGGAAGCTCATCAAGAGCCTGGCAGTAGAAATCATAATATATCTTTGGTCCAAATGTGTGTGCCCTGATCCGCTGAAATTGGATTAGGTGTCTTCCTTTCAGAGCAGTCACTTTGGTACGTTCTTCAGTTCTGGACTGCAACAACAGCGGTCCTCGGTCTGAAGGCCTGTTTGTCTTTTTGAAGTTATCTGTCTTCAGCGTTACCTCAAAACGGTGGGGTGGAAACGTCAAGGCCCTTCTTCTGAAGCCTTCAAGAAGACTCTGAAGGCCAACTCTGTTTTTCAGACGCTGGACGGTGACGCCTTGCTTTCCGCTGACGAACTGTTTCCACCAAGACACAGTTTTAACGGTGTCATTTTTATTGCTGTTTTTCGTTCCTTTAAGACAGCCTACAAATTCTTTTAAGTGAAATAAACAGAAATAAGTGCAACCACTTCGATCTGATGAGAAAGCCATTCTCTTAGAGAGATTGACTCTTTTGATCCAAGGCGATGTTTGCTTGGTTTGGCAACTTTAGTCAGAGTTTTTTTTTTAAAAAAAAAAGTGCTGTCCCGTGTCAGATTGATAACTACAAGGCAAAGTCATCCTATAAATTTGATTTTCATTACCGTGTTGTGGAGAGTTGATTTGTAGGCATGATTTTGTACTGTGGTGAGGGCCAGTTTTCAGTTTAACAGGGGATGGAGAATTTTAAGAGGAGCGGTGCTTTGGATGCTATTTTCGAAGAGTCTTTTTCTTAATGCTTTGGAAGCCCTTCAGGCAGCACTGTTGGCTGAGTCCATTAGCCCGATGGCTGCTTCTGCCCTTCCCTTAGAGCGGCTGTCATTTGTTTTACCTGTCGGCCCCTGTTTTCTTAATCCCCTGCGACCTCTGCAATCAGATTAACAAATCAACCTGTCGTCATTCCCGGTTTAGCAGATGTGTTAAAGCATGGCATCGGTTCAGCTGTGCAAGATCAGTGGCTCTTTGCTCCCCAAGATTGCGACTAATTGGGTCAGAGCTGCTGGTGGGGGCGGCTTTCGCAGCTGTCCCCCCATTTCTCCCCCTTCTTAAATCCCCACCGCTGCCCGCTCAGTGAGCTGTAAAATCCACCCTGCAAATGTGTTCCACCCGGTAAACAAAGCAGAAAGTTTGACTCTTCTGGGGATGTTTAACATGTCTGTAGATGGTGGGGCAAGGAGGCAGGAGAAGTGCTAGAATCATAGTCAGGAGAGGCAATTTAGCCACTGAATCCAGCACCCAGCTCAGGGCAGAAGTGCAAAACATCTCTCTCTTGCCTTGTGCTCTCCTGCAGATTTGGGCCAGAGGGCACGAGCAAAGGCAGGGAGCAAGATGCGTGTGGCATGGAGCAGGGGGCCACTGAAGATGCTTTTTAAACCCCAGGGAGAGAGACCATTGCTCAGAGAATAGAGGTGCAGTTGGGATGGTATTGCTGCATTGCAGGCCAGAGAATTCATTCTCAGGAGGAGAGGATCCTCAGAAAGGAAGAAATTTGACTAGGGGACATTTTTGCACAAAAAGGAAACACACTGCACAAATCACTTTGACCTAGTGACACGGTTGAGGACTTGAGCACACTTGAACTCTTTCCTGCCTCAAAGTCCATCAGGATCCTGCCCCAGGGCTCCAGGCTCAGAGACCTAACAGACATTTCATTCATTCCCATGCAAATCTTCTCTGCTTCCCTTAGGGAATATGGCAGCAGGGAAGTGGCGACCCTGATCAGAAACCCTTTTTAAATAATTTAGTGAAGCTTTTGTTGTGTCTTGCCAAATCCCACGTTCTCTTTGACTGTTCCAAGAACTGGAGACTTTTCCAGCTTCTGCACCAGGCTTCTTCACAAAGTTAAAAATACCACCACTGCTGACTCATCAACTGAGAGGTTTGAAATTCTGAGATAGGAAAATTACTCAGCAGTATGGAAATATTTTCCTGTATCTTCTTTTACTATCCTATGAAATGTGGTTGTTTTTTTTTAAGAGTGTCAGTGATGCTAAGGAAACTTGCTTGCAGAAAATTGTTTTGGGGTGGCCCTTCCAGAGTTATTCCTGAAAGCGAATGGGTATTAATGATTTATTGAAGTGGCAGTAGGATTTCTGCTGGTGTGATTAATGGGTAGTTTTGCTCTTGGGGTGGTAAAACTGCTCATAGCATTAATTGCTTAGTGAATTAAAGCAGAAGGGATGTTTGTGGTAGCTCACTCCTTCTGTCGTAAGGGAAGGAGAAGTTGTCTCTCTAGGATTCAGACTTCAAAGAGACAAGAGTGTATTTTGAAGGCAAGCTGGAAATAGGTTCTAGAAGGCCAGGAACCTAAGAAGAAAAGAGCCCTAGGATGTCAGCAGAGCTGTTGACTAATAAATAATACGAGAGAAGGATAATTGAAAAAGGCTTAGGTTAACCAAATTACTTGATTTCAAATGGTTGATGTATAACTGTCTAAAGTGTTTGTCATTTTATTTTGCTCTAATCCAATTCTTCATAATGGTCATTGGGGTTCCCATTCCATCTTTGGTTTCATGGCAGGTGAATGAAATTGCATTCATAAACACTTTGGAAGCCCAAAATAAGCGCCACGATGTTTTGTCCAAACTAAAAGAATATGAGCAAAGGCTGAATGAATTACAGGAAGAGCGTCAACGAAGGCAGGAAGAGAAGCAAGCCCGCGATGAAGCTGTACAGGTACTGCTTAACCACAACAGCAGTAAGAAGTTGTAGAAGTCAGTAAGAAAGGGTGGAGGGGGGTTTGCCTTTCTAGTGTGCTTTTTTTGAGCACTATTGTGGTAGCCTATCTTCCCCTCCCTTCTCTTTCCTTCCCTTTCCTTCCCTCTCTTTTGTTCTCTTCTTCTCACTCCAAACTGCTTCTGAGCTCTGAAACATTTAGGAAACAGCAGGGAGAAGAGATTTGCTTCTAAGCATCCATGCCTAAGAGTGAGTTAGCCTGCTCTGTCTGTCTGTCTGTCTCTATCTATCTATTGCCTGTCCGTCCGTCCGTCCATCCGTCCATCCATCCCAAAGTTTCTGTCTCTTCTATCTTTGTGCAAACCATTTAGGATTTCCTTATTTAAAAAGTGAAGTGTTTGCTCTCTAGGAACGGAAGAGAGCTTTGGAAGCTGAGCGCCAGGCCCGGGTCGAAGAGTTGCTAATGAAGAGGAAAGAACAAGAAGCTCGGATTGAGCAGCAGAGGCAAGAGAAGGAGAGAGCCCGGGAAGATGCAGCTCGTGAACGGGCCAGGTAGCCACTGTGAACAACTTCCACTTTTCTGCCTCTAGGTTTTTATTTCATCCCAGCCCAACAATCTAGACCAGTGTTTCTCAACCGTGGCCACTTTAAGATGTGTGCATTTCAACTCCCAGAATCCCCCAGCCAGCCATGCTGGCTGGGGAATTCTGGGAGTTGAAGTCCACACATCTTAAAGTGGTCAAGGCTGAGAAACACTGGTCTAGATGTTTGCAAATGGAATGTGCAAATGCTAAATTCATTTAATTGCTTTAACCCTAGAAAATAGAAACACACAGAAAGGCATTGGAATAAGTTGGGTCTACTGTATGAATGGAGGGAAGGAGGTATGCACAAGATGAGTTTAAGGATTTTGCTACTCTTGAAAAGGTGTTGATACAATCTAGTGCCTTAATTTTTCAACGTCTCTGCTTTTTGCACAGAGATCGGGAAGAGAGGCTAGCTGCTCTGACCGCAGCTCAACAAGAAGCCATGGAGGAGCTCCAGAAAAAGATCCAGTTGAAGGTATGGGCTAGAAATGAATCCCTGTAAAACTATTTTTTTTAAGTTTAATTTAATTAGCCAAATAATATCACTGCAGTTGGGATCAGTTTACATCAAAGACAATCAAGATGCCTGCTGAATACGCCAGGCATATACGCTTTCTATCTACATTTCTATGTTTGGCAGATCCTTCTTGGTTTTGCCTAGTCTTTTGTTAGAACCTAGTCTTCTTTGGCTGCCAGATTTAGAAGGCCTTTCTCAACAAATCCTGAAAAAATTGCTTACCCTCTAGGTGTTTGGCCCCAACTACCACACTTAGGGGTCATCAGTGTTTTTGGAATATAGTCCTGCATCAAGTTATCATTACCATGATTGTTCATGTACCATACTGATTCTGCAGGTGACTTCTTTTAATGATGTGTGGGAAAAGAGAGAGCAAAAAGATGGAGGAGAAGGTGGTGTCATATAAAGTGCATTTGGAAGGTGGAACTAATTGGAAAGGTTGAGACAGAAGGAAAAGATGGTGGTCAAGAATCTTCCCAAGTTTTTTGCAAGGCCACAGCTTACCCGAGCCTAGCAGTTGTAGATGTTTTGAGATAATTTCCAGAATTCCCTGATAGACTAGCCATTCTTGGACTGGGAATTCTGGGAGTTGGAAATTTAATACATCTGGATGGCTGCCCTACCATTTAATTACTTTGAAGGTGTCCTGTTGAAAGAATTCCCCTTTTCCATCACCAGGATTTTCTAGATGTAGCTAACTAATTGGTTTTTTCATTGATCTGATATCGGAGCTTTATCAGGCCTGCTGTTAACCTTTCAATAAATAAATGGTTGCACCCCTTCTGCTTTGATCTCATGCAGCACGACGAGAGCATTCGGAGGCACATGGAGCAGATAGAGCAGAGGAAAGAAAAAGCTGCTGAATTAAGCAGCGGCAGGCACGCAAATACGGACTACGCACCTAAACTCACACCATATGAGCGAAAGAAGCAGTGTTCGCTGTGCAATGTTGTGGTAAGAGCCTTGTCCTACTGGAGGTCTTCTCACTATGATGTGATCTGTGACCAAGAGAAGAATGCAAAGCTATTGTCTGCTGTGCCGAGTCTGAATCTAGGAAAAAAGAGCACGATGTGATTTGTGGATGAGGAAATCCCAAGTCCCATCTCCATTATCTTGCCTTTAGATGTGGCACTCTTTTCTCAGGCTCGTTCTTGCATCTGCAAGGTACAGTGGACAACGCTTGCCCTTATTACAGGACTGGGACACATCTACTTTATTTATTTATTTATTTTTCACACAAGCCATTCCACAAATTCCCGAAATGCTTTAAAATTACCTCTTGAAACAGAATGTCTCTGCCATAGAGAGGCCTCCTTCTCTGGTCACTGTCTTCACAATGAGGATCACTCGAAGGAGAGAGCAGATCTGCCCTTGTTTGCCCACCACGATTTCTTCCTTGCAGAGGAGTGCAGGATTGGCTCATTGCAATTTCCCAACCAGCAAAGCTGAAGGCCCAACACCTCTGGAAGGTGCAAATTGGGAAGGGGTGCCTGAACAGCCAGCCCGGGGAAGAGCAGGATGGCCGAAGAACGAGGGAGAACTATCTCCTCTTAGCCGGCCAGGTCCATCAATCTAGGTTTACGGTTCCCTGTAGCAGTTGGACAAGTCATTACATGCAGGGCTGGATTGGCAGTGTTTTGCACTAATGAATTGAGCAAACATCACACCCTTTTCAGATTTCCTCGGAGGTGTATCTCTTTAGCCACATTAAGGGGAAAAAGCATCAACAAGCCGTGAGAGAAAACAGCAGCATCCAAGGCCGAGAGCTTTCAGATGAAGAAGTGGTAAGTCCCTTCCCTCTTTCCCCCAGTTTTACCATCTAACGGGAAATGGCTATTATCTTGGCACCACCTTTACCCAACTGCCTGAGGATTTGGGGATTAATAATTCAGCACATGGTAGAAGGCAGCAGATTAGAGCTTGGGTCACATTGCGAATGTTGTATCTACTGTCCAGTAGGCAGCAGTAGATCCAGATCAAACGAAAGAACGGACTTTACACAGCACATACGTTAATTTGGGGGTTGGGAGAAATGTTGCTAGCCATGAGTCTAGATAGCCAGCAAGAAGAGTAGAAGCATCCATGGAAGACAAGTCCATCAGAAGCCACTGGTGCTACGTTGTCATACTCAGGGCAGGAAGATCATTGGATGCTAGTTGCTGGGTGCGGTGGGAGTTTAAGAAAGTTTACAATGCTGTTTAAGAAAGCTGGAACTACCTTTTGTGAGCTTTTTGGAAGTGTGGTTTTTTACAGGAAGTAGGATGCTGCCCTCGGGCTGGTTCAACACATGATGGCAAGCTTTGGTGTTGGCTGGGTGGATTCTATCCATGTGCCCTTGATCTATCCATCATGAACAGATGTTTTGGTCAACGGATCTTTTCATGTGATCCATTAACACCTGGGTGTTCCTCGAGAAGTGCCGAGAGAAACTCTCTGTCATGGACAGAATCTTATTTTCCAGTTTCATGTTCAATGATCCCTCTTTCCTGTAGGACACACACAACAGGAGAAGTGTTTCTTTCATTGTCCTGAGAGCCTGGTGCCTTTCTTGGCGTACCCTTTTCTGAACGCACACTATTTTGCTTGGAATCTGGAAGTACTCTGTTGTTTGTTGAGCTAAGTTGGCTTAATTGGTGATGGTCAGTGAAATATTATGAGAAATTCCAATATAATTTGGTCTTTCTTACTATGTACAGCTCTGGGCAAAATTTATAACCCACTAGAACTACAACATTTATGATTTGTATACTTAAGAGTAAAATTTCAAAATACGGGAATAAATAATGTATTTATTTATAGTCAGCTTAGTTTTACTTGTCTCTGTTTCCCATTTTATTTTTAATCAATGAAGGTACCTATAGGTGAATGCACTATTCCTACTTAAAGTTATTGCTTTTCACCTCTGATGTCTTCATATTAAATGACCCTTCTTCTTTGATGTATAAGATTTTTATTTATACTACCTCTGACCTAATGAAATTTCACCTTTAGCCTCCTGCACTTGACACTTCAGATAACATACACTTGATCTTTGACACATTTTAGTTTTAAACCCAGAATGGGTAATAGCTGCCTGCCAAGCAACTAAAATAACTTCATTGGAGAGGTCAATTTGAGACAGGGTTTCCATACTGAACCACAGAATTTGTCTTGATCATCAGAAAACACTATTGACAAAGATTATGGTGCAGAATTCAAATCCTAGTTTATTATTATTGTTATTTCTGAAAGGTCAAAATGTGACCATTTCCTAGATTAACATGAACAAATAGAATTATTTAGAGCCTTTCAGGATTTATTATTATTATTATTATCATTATCATAATTATTATTAACAAAAGGTTGCATGCAGATATGGAATCTTACCATTAGCTACTACAGCAGAGACCAGGACATCTTAGATTTTGTATGATACATTTGTGTGACTCTTTTGCGGGGTTAAGAGCTTGCAGACCATAGCCAACCTGGGCCCAGTGTCAATCCGTTTCCTCTCAATGAAACTATAAGAGAATGAAGAGTTTAACAGGAGCGGGTCCCAATCCAGCAATGAAGATGTCCCATCAGATCACTGGGACTTCAGTCCCATTGACTTCAGTAGGAAAATCTCTTTCTCCCGTAAAACCAAAAGTCTGTATTAGGCCAGCTGAGGCTTTTTTATTTCAGTGTGAACATTTAGGTCATTTACCTTTTTTATCAGCAGACAAACTGTGAACTGAGATATCTAAGGTTGCTTAGGTAAATTCTGCTTTATCTCATATTATTCCAAACATTGTCTTCTGCAACTGTGGCTACTATAAAATGAGCAAAGCAATTTAGCTAGGAAGTCCGTGCATTCCCTGGGTCTTTGGGACCTGGGTTACTCACACTGAACTGCCCCCCTCCCCCTTCTGCCAGAAGACCTAATTTTACAATTGACATAAACTTCAAGAGAAATTCTGGTCAGCTTCTCTAACCTGATGGTCACCTTCTTTAACCTGGTGCCTTCCAGATGTTTTGAGACAGCAGACAGCAACCCCAGTTCTAATCCCAACATTTCAAGGGAATGTCGCATTGGGGAAAATAGCTTCTGCTATGGCTGCCAGGTTAATTTTCAGAGAAAAGTCCTTTGGAGATGGAACATGACATTTTAGGCCTTGGCCATGGTTTTAACTGAAAATCAGTCCATCCGTGAAGCTGCCTTGCAAAATTATAGAAGTCACAGAAGGACAGTCAGAACCTTTTGAACCATATAATGCTTTGGGGCTGAGAAGCCCTTCTGAGGCACAGACGCCCTCTTTTTAAGGCTGAACTCAGTTACATTGACAAGAAGCAAAATGTTCACAGGGCAAGCTTTTGTGAATGTTGGAAACAATCCGATTGCCACCAGTATTGGAGACATGGCTGGAACGTAAGAGACGTCGTGAAGTGTCAAGATGGCATGGCAAAGTGTGAGATTTGCAAAGTGCTGCTGACATTCAATACTCTCCAAGCTTCTCTGGTGGGACATCTTTTTCCCCCCATACCCTGAGATATTAGATCTGCACCCTGTGAAAATCCCCCCCCACTTTCATTTTTTCTTTGACACTGAAGGAATGTGTTATTACTCTGCTGCTTATTTAGAGAGATGAACTTTGAGATTAATCCAGGCTGCTGCAGTTGAAAACCAAGAACTCTGAGAAACCCCCTTTTTTATTTTCTGCAACCTCCCATCGTTGGCAGCCCCATTGCTGACAGCAAAGGAGATGAATGAGTGTTGAGGTCTTATTGTTCCGGCGGAGACGCCCCGTTCAGTTGCAGATTAGATTAGAGCAGATACTTGAGGAGTAAGAGACGGGCCCCCATTCAAACTTCCCACCTCATGGGCCAAATGTTTATCATGTATTGCTGAACAAATGGAGAAGGGATGGTCACCTTATAGTTAACAACGGGTAAAAGTATATATTTCAGAAGAGTGGATTAATCTCTCCTTCCTTTTGCTGGTAGAAAAAAAAGTAGATAGGGATCAATTCCGCCAAAGATTAATACAAACTGGCAGTTTTAAGGACTGGGGAAATGCTTTGCTGATGTGTATGGAGCATCACTGGCCTTAAGCCAGTTGCAGATTGCTAGAAGATGGAGTGCCTGGCCTCTTAGTGCCATCCCAGCAAACAGCAAAAAATGGCCTTGTGGCTATCGGCAGAGTAGGGATGGGGGACGCGAGACTCTTCTGGAGCTTCTCCCAGTCCCCCCTGGCAGCTGATTCAGGCTGTTGGTTGCTCAGACGTAGAATGGGCTATTTTTGAGGACCCACTCGATTCTTTGCTTGGCTAGTTGATAAAGCTTAGCTCAGTGGAGGGGAATCGAATCCCCCACCCCTTTCTAGGTAGGGCTTGGGAAAAGCTCCTGTTTGAAGCCCTGGGGACCTGCTATTAGTCCATGTGGGTGATCCCCAAGGAAGAACCAAGAATGTTCTACTTCAGTAGAAGGCCTCTTACTATGTTCCTCCCAGCTTGCGTCCGAGCCAGCAGTTTTGACACCCTCCTGTTTTGTAAAGGCGGTTTTGTTGATGAGCATCTGTTTAAGTCTAGTTAGCCTGTATAGCTGGAGGACCTTCTTTCTCTTCCATATTCCAACTTGCAGTCTGTTGTTGGCAGCAGCTAATGAGCATTTATTGCACCCTTAAATTCTTAATCTACTGCAGATCTGTATTTCTGGCTCTTTCCTTTATCCTCTGTATCTCAGTATCTTACATGGAGAGTTGCCACTAATATGGTCTTTTCCTTCCAATTCCATGCCTCTTTTCTTCCATTCCCCACCTCTCCCTTTACAATTTTGTCTATTTTGTATTGTTTAACCACAAATGGAATAGATAGATAGATAGATAGATAGATAGATATTTAAAGGAGACTTGCAACTGTCACGTGCTCTTGTTCATTGATCCAAAGTGAGATAGCTTTTGATCAGTTTAAAATAAACACACCATAAGTATTACGTAGCATGCCCCCTGCAGTGGCACCAAGCCTGAAATGCAATGTCTGTGGCTATGGGTGAATCCAAGTCTGTAAATGCAACACTGTTGTGCCAGCTGAGACTTGATCTGTTTCAGCACTTCCTGTCCCAAACTGCAACCTCAGTACTCATCAATAACATTAAGAATTGAACTTGTACTAGTTTGTTTTCCTCTTCCCTCCCCATTTCTCTTTCCTTTTATGATGTGTACCTTAGCTTCTAAGCTTTCAAGAACTAATATAACCCAGTTCTTGGTGGCCATTTCCAGTATTGCACAGAAGCTGGCAGTGCTGTATCCATGGAGAATACTAATAGTACCATCTGGACTGCATTAGATTCTGTGAACTGCTCTGAAGCTAATGCTGGCTCTGCCACTTCTCTTGGATAGTATAGAGCAGGGTTTCCCAACCTTGGCCACTTTAAGACGGGTGGACTTCAACTCCCAGAATTCCCCAGCCAGCAAGGCTGGCTGGGGAATTCTGGGAGTTGAAGTCCATCCATCTCAAAGTGGCCAAGGTTGAGGAACCCTAGTATAGAAGGACAAAACTCTTGTAAGCTAAAATATATTCTAACATCTAGTCGTTTTTATTACCTTGTAGCTTTTTAATAGGTTGTTCCTCTTTGGGATGCAGAAACAGAAGCAAAAGGAGGATGCAGTCTTTTCTGTGTTCCCATTGCTTTCTTCCTTCTAGGAGCACCTGTCGTTAAAGAAGTACATTGTGGATATTGTGATAGAAAATGCAGTCCCTGCCGAGCCCTTAAAAGATGGTGAAGAGAGGCAGAAAACGAAAAAGAAAGCCAAGAAACTAAAGGCGCGGATGAACTCAAGGTATCAGCTTTTGGGGAATATATATATATATATATATATATATGTATGTATGTATGTATGTATGTATGTATGTATGTATATATATTCTTTTGCATGAAAAGGCTTACTTTTGTTTATTTTTGTCCTTCAAAAAAAAATGCTGTGAAAGTCTAAAAAAATGCAAAACCCTTTGAAGTTATTTGCTCTAGGAACATCTTGAAAATAGCACTGATGAGTCTAATTTATGGCCACTTTCTCTGATTGAGGAAGAAAACGGCGTATCGATCCAGACCCTGGCTTTCACCTGTTAAGAGCTTTCTTCATAATTGGATGCCAGAGCCCTGCCAAAACTATGCCCCCTTCTAGCACACAATAGTAAGTTTAAGTATGTGTAAACGAGGCCTATTTTTCTTCCTGGGTATTGATTTTTAAAATGAAGTATCAAAGAAAATCAATAGTAATCAACAAATAGAAGCTAGTCGGCCAGAGTGTCAAATCCCCAGGCTGGGTTTAATCAAGGAAAGTTAGAAATATCTTAAAATGGAAAGTGAGTTGTCAGACCTGCCATTTGTCATTGGCTGAAAATGTGACAGTCGCGGATCGCGGCAAAATGAGAGACGCCATTCTCTAGCCAGCGGCTGCAGTTTCAGAGTTTGGAGCGTCCTGATACAGATGATCTGCGCTCCAGCCTAGGCTGTCACGGATGTTGTTATGCTTTAAGTCAGGGTTCCTCAACCTCAGCAACTTTAAGATGAGTGGACTTCAACTCCCATGGCTGGCTGGGGAATTCTGGGAGTTGAAGTCCACCCATCTTAAAGCTGCTAAGGTTGCGGAACCCTGCTTGAAATGATTTCCTAGATTCCTCTCACTTAGTGGAAATCCAGACTAAGCGATGAATTACTGACATGGTGAAAGAAGGTCTTATTGAATCAGCATTTCACTTTCTTGGATATTTTTGTAGAGTTTGGCAATTCCGTTGTACGGCAGTGTATTGAGATACCAGATGTTCTCATTTTTTGAATGGCATCTTTACGGCATGCAATAATTTCCATTAAGATTTACCTTCCAGAGAGTTTCATATAATGGGGGTATTTTTTCTCCAGCCGGCCGAACCAGATAGACCTTCGTTTACCACATTCAGCTGGGCTTTGTAATATAAAGAGAAGTGATTCATAGCATAGCCCAGTCTTGCCCAACCTCAAGTTCTCCAGAAATGTTGGACTTCAACTCTTACTATCCCCAGGAGCATCCTGGTGTGAAAAAAGTCAAGATGCAGCTTACAAATGCTTTTTAAGAAAATGTGTTCGTCGGAAACCGCACAACCCAACTCCTTCTGAGTTTTTGCACCATAGACTAACACGGCCTTCCTCCCGCAATGTCTATCGCTCAGTGCCTTGGGTTAATCAAAATGCTGTTATCAGGAGGTGTATGAAAGACATAAGGCATAAGCCGGGGGAAAGGATACCCCAGGGCATGTATTCAGGGAAGATAAATATTTGTCAAACGTATAGAAGTGAGCTTGCTGTCTTCAGACAAACTTGAAAATCAACTTCCCTGCTTGTTTTGCTAAGCCTGTCATGTCTCCTTCAGAATTCTCCCTTTCTCCTCTTAGAAGATGGGGCAATCTTTTTATCCTTGCCTTAAAAGCTTTTCGTATCCGGAGCTTCTTCCTGCTTAGCCTCCCACGTCTATCTGTCTACTGCACCCCATCAGTTTAGTGATGCTTAACGGACATTGGAAACGGCTAGGATGAGTGCGTAAGAGGGGCAATTACCTTTTCTTCCTACCCCCCCACCCCCACAACGTCAAAGGAAAAGGACCATCAGGTTTGGATGGCTCCTGATTTATGTATTAAAGCCTGAGCTGGCACTCAGATGAGTTGGGTCAAGAAATCTCCACTTTTGTTTGAAAAGGCTGTTCGGTAAGCCAATCCCTAGTATTGGAGCCAACAGGCAATTCTGCTAAACTGATGTTCTTTTGCCATGGAATCCTAGTTCTCCAAGGGCAAACAAGAAATAAAAAGGAATTTCTGGTGGCCAACCATTCTGGGTGGGCTGTAGGTTTGATCTACTCCTTCCTTATCCCCTGAAGTGGTCATCCTTGGTTTGCTCACTAGGACAATTCATGGCCATACTCTGTAGCAGTGTTTCTCAACCTTGGCAACTTTAAGATATGTGGACTTCAACTCCCAGAAGTCCCCATATCTTAAAGTTGCCAAGGTTGAGAAACACTGGTCTATAGGGAAAAATCTGTGTCCTGCTTTTCTTATAAAATGAAATGGTGAATGAAAAAAATGGTTTAAAAGAGTAAGCATCAGGCTAACCCAAGAAGATCAGCCAACTGGAGGGTAAACGAGATCATTTGATCCCTTCAGCAGAAATTCCGTACTGTAGCCAGCTCTACTCTACAATGTCAGAAGTGCTAGCCATATTGGAAATGAAACCACTGCAGAATTGGGAGTCTTCGTGCGGGAGCATCCACAAAGGGGGCGTAAAAAAAGTCAAGATGGCGGCTACAACTTGGTACCCCCTTTTTACATGGGTTGTGTAATAGCTTCCAGTGGAATGGCATTTTAGCTCCAGCATAATTCTTCCATAACCAGGTTCACTGTCCAAGAACAGAATATTCAAACTTTTTGCATCGGCCAGAGTATGCCTGAATTTAGTTTTGCTGTTAAGGACTGTGTTTCAAGTTGCTGATGGGCTGGTGTGTTTTACCCACTTTGGCTTAAACCAACTTAAATGGTGTCGGAGGAACAGTTGCCCCGTCTCAAACCCTGTGGCAAGTCGCCAAGGTAAACCTGAATGCTTTTCCCCCTTAGGTTCGTGTTCTTCTGGCTTACGTTTCCCTAAAGTGAATCAGCCATTCATAGATATCTTTTCTGCTTGCAGGAAACTTGTAGGATTGCATAAATGGCTGTTACGAAATGTTAATGAGATGCAAACCGTTCACTGGCTTTTTGTAAAGCGTATTATTTTTCCTCACAATGAGAGAATTACCATCCTGTATTGGAGAGTAAATCCAGTTTTGTAATCTACGGAAGTTTATGAAATACTGTAATGTATTCGTTAGTCTTTAAAATGCCCTGAGCTTGCTGTTTGCATATTTAAAATGTTTTAAATCTCTCCTGTAGTCCCTGCTGTAGCTTATAAAATCTTCAAAGATTTTGTCACGTGATGACTAAAACTGAAGTAGGATTGGGTATAGCCAACAGGGTTTGGCAGGATAGAATTGCCTTAAAATTAACCAAGGTTTTAAAGAAGCCCACTAATTTCTACTCCTTCATTAATATGGAAAAAAAGAAGGTAAAACGGTAAATTAAACAAAATACTCAGCACAGAATGTGCTTTATGCATACTGTAACTGATATTTATGTACATTATTTGATATGTTCCTTTTCCCCTTAGGGCAAAGGAGTATGAAAACGTAATGGAATCAAAACACGTCTCCTGTGAGTCTCCATACAAATCGAAGTAAGTACTTCATCCTGATGGAAGCCTTGCATGTCAGATTTGCACCCAGAGCATCAGAGGAGAGTCCCCTTGTTTGCAGGACAGCCTGCCCCATTCTGGCTTTTGAGGTCTGCAACTCCCAGAGTTGTAGAAATTAACAATTTCAGTGAATCTACAGGATTGTGAGAGGCCCCATTTAGAAGCTTATAGTTGGGAGAACAGATAAATAAGCAAGTGTCTGTGGAAGGGAGATAAATGGAGCTGGGAAATGCAATTATAATTATTTCAGTAACCTGTATTTAGGCTTAATGATTAGAGGCGAGGTGGGGGACCCATGGGCCTCCAGAAGATGTTGGGCTCCCAAATCCCATCAGCCTTGGCTAGTACAGCTGTTACAAATTGCAAGATTCAGACAACATCTGGAGGACCAGTGGTTTCCCACCCCCCACAATAAATATGCACTGTTTTGAAGACTGTAAAAAGTGATTGTGGTGAGAATCTGCACACGCCCAGAGTATTATCATGGGTGGGAAGTGGGACTTAAAATTCTCTCCTGTCTCTTGCTGCTCTCCCTGCTTGCTTATCTGCTGTTTTGTTATTTTTCTTGGATGGAGTGGAAAATAGTATTTGTTCATGAAACCAGCTTGATTGGATATGGAAAGAAATGAAGGAGTAAAATCTTTTTTTCCAATATCCTGAAGCTAAGCTCGAAGACACTGCTGGAGTAGAGTTTTAAGAGCATTGCACAGTTTCCTTCCACCAGCAGGCCTATCCTGGATCAGAACTTCAGCTGGCATAAATCTCTCTGTCTCGACCAGATTCACTGGAATGTGGCCAACATTCAGGAACTCACCTCTCTTCCGTGCTATCTTCATTAATCTCTTAATGGGAAGGTGCACAATGTGGAGGAGAAATGGAATCACGGTCTTTATGGAGCACTGATCCTCCCCTTAGTCTGTTCATTCATAAGCTTATACCTTCGGGTTGAGAAGTTTTTCCTGGACCACAAGTCTCCCAGGAAGCTTATTTCAGGGAATATGGTATATGACACTCTTGGCTTTCAGCCCATCGCATCCAGTGAAGTCCATGATTAGGTTCACACATCACGGAAAACCTTCAGCTTGTTGAATGTTGCCATTTGCTGGGTGCACATTTCTTGCTAAGCTGTTCACTATGGTTTATAAATCATGGGGATTAAGCACAGTGATGCAAAAAGTGCAGCCTATCACTCCCTTGGAGTGGGTATGGAAAAAAAAAAGTGTATTGGGGGGATCTTCAGGAACGTAATAGATTCTCTAGGGCTTATAAGGCTTCCAATTTCCCCTCCCACTTTTAATAACATTTGTTAGTCTGAAAAGGTTCTACCAGGTTCCTTCTGATCTTCTTCCAGGATGTATTTTTGACTTCTCGATTTAAGCTATAGCCCTGAAGGTATTCCCTGAATGTCCCTAATGAAACCACCAACCAGATCTGACCCTGTTTAGCTTCTTCTGAGCCCAGAGATGTTCAGCCAGATCCTGTCACTTGCTGAGATATTAGAAGTGGGACCTACAAAAAACAGAGAGAGGGAGGGAGGGAGGGAGGCATTTATCAAATTAGAATCCAGAAGAATACATTCAATATGTAGGATATTCCATCATTTCCCCAAGGTTTGGCTTTGTTGTTTGTTTTTGATCCTACCAGCATTCTGTTCATTACCTTCCTTTACATTTCTGTTCAGAATTCCCTCTTTCATATTTAAAGCTCCCTCTTGTTTTTCAGTGGGCCTGTTTTGGCTGCTGTCCTGGGTACACTCACTATCTGAGTTTCTTGTTAAAAGAGAAGATGGTTTCCTATTTTAGTTTTTAGAGCGGAAAAGGTCTAGGATTCGCTGCGGGCCTTTGGATGATTTAAAAAACAGAAAAACTTGCAGCCCATTATTTGGGGAGAGATGTAATAAGATGTAATAAGAGAACTGTTGCCAGTAGGATAAGAAGCTAAATTGCCTTTATGGAGCAAAACAAAAAAGAAAATAAACTTTGAATTTTTAACCTAATCCTTACCATATTCAGTGTACACAATGATTGTAGTGCTGATTAAAGGCAATGTTTCAACCAATTGTAAATGTAAATACTCTTACACAGCTTGTTGTTGCCACTATAAATATTGACAAATCTAAAGACGGTGGGCGTAATAAAGAGAGAGGCTTGCATACGCAGAAGTAATCAGCTGGTATAAAACTGCCCCTCTGAGATGTCAGAAGTATTTTATGTGGTGTGTTTTTGCCCATCTTACTAGCATGGTTGCTTAAGAAAAATGGAACTAAATCTTAGAGTCCCCTTCAGTTGGTGCCCCCCTCCGAACAGGAATATGTGAACAAGCATTGATAGAGCAACAGTTGATGCTGCTTTCACTGACAGTTGCCCAGATCCAACTGAAGTGTAATTCCTAGAGCAATGTGTCTCAACCTTGGCAAGTTTAAGATGGGCGGACTCCAATTCCAATGTGACTGAGTCCACTACTTTTATTTTCTTCTAAGAGATTTTTCAGTAAACTGTGAGGAGGAGTTGACTCCTTCCAGGTAAACTAGAGCAGTTGGCTGGGGATTTCTGGGAGTTGAAGTCCACACATCTTCAAGTTGCCAAGGTTGAGAAACGTTGGACTAGAGTGTCACTGGTGGCCTCTTCCAGATCTGATGGTGCCTTCTTTGCACAGCCTTTGGAGCTTATGGCTTCTCTAGTCATACAGGTTCAGACTCAATTTCTTTTACAATTTGGCACATACCTGCACTTCCAAATTAGGGAAAGAGGTGAAAAATCTTGAGATCCCCCTGGAATTCTCATTTTGGTCTCAACCTTGGAAAAAAACCCTAAAAATAAAATAGATTTTAAAAAAAACACTCCATTGCCATCAATCAGGTAGCAAGGTGGGATATCAATCAAAGAAATACATTCAGAATAAACTTCTCACGCAGCCTGAAGTTTGGTTCTGAGTTCCCTGAATTTGTCACCAAAGAAGAGACTGGAAGAGTTTTTAGAAAGCAGGAATAAGATTCACTTCTTTGAGCCAACAAAGAGCTCAGTGCAAAGTTCATCTCA
This sequence comes from Liasis olivaceus, assembly GCA_030867105.1. NCBI lineage: Eukaryota > Metazoa > Chordata > Lepidosauria > Squamata > Pythonidae > Liasis > Liasis olivaceus. The sequence goes on along the minus strand of CM061362.1, from coordinate 18,826,119 downwards.
GTCTGGGCCAAAAACTTAAGCAATATGGTAACAAATGAAGTAATCAAAGGGAAGGTAATTTTATATTCTGCACTGAGCCAGGAAAAGGAGAAAGAAGACGGTTTTACGATGAGTCTTAAAAAGAAATGAATGGGGGGAAAAACGTAAAAACATAGGATTCCATTTTACTTGATTAGAGCTGGAAATACATTTCTAAAGCCAGAACTTACAGTTGTCTAGTGAAAACTAAACCTTCTGCCTTACAAAATGCTTGCTAGTGACAGGAAGGTATGTTTTCTTTTAAAAAAAAACCAGTTTTAAAATAAAACTAATTTGGAAAATAAACATTGGTTCCAATCCAGTTTATAGTTGTTATGACAGAGGCTGTGGTCCTAGATGCATTAGAGCCATGTTCCCCACCCTGGTGTTCTCTAGATCTGTTGGGATTGCAATGCCTTGAATTCCTGGTTAGCGTGGAGGAAAGACTTCCTGCTGACAAGCAACTTTTTAAAAAATGCAGTTTATTTACCTGCTGTTATCCTGCTCTCTTTATTTTAGTATTGTTTCCTTAGGGCTAGCTAGGGGTAGCTTACTTCACTGTGCTCAAAACTGTTTCAAATGTTCTGCTCTGAGTGCCCCTTTGAAACGTAATAATTGATATAGCGCTTTAAAAATGCATTTTTGTTTTACAAAATCACGCCATTTTAAATATTTCCCACCCCGTGCTGCTAACCCATGATAGATTTTTATTATGGCAATTAATCCTACGAGCCAGGGAAACAAGTGGGGTTGTTTTGTAGCTGCCTTTTACTAAAATAGATTCACTCACAACATGGGTTTTGCACAAGGGCTGACAACTTTTCTTGGCCCCGAGCACTATCGCAGTGTGGCTCTGGAGCATCTCTGCCGTGCGCAGAGTTGAAACTAGTGAGATGTTGAAATTCTTGCACGTGATGATGAAAACTTTTCGTGGGACCTTATGAGTTTTGGGGGGATTTTCCCCCCAAGATTTCTCAGCTACTGTCCAGGGCCCCTAGGTCTGCTCCAGCTGGCTGTTTTGAGATTTCCAACAGGAGTTTTTCCCACCCTGGAAAAAAACCTTGTGTCAGGGCTATCCCCCAAACTATGGTCTTTCCTTCCAGATTCTGCCTAGTAGTAGCCAGTCTGACGCCTGGTTATCGTTCCCGGGTTAATGTTAAAAGTGCTAAAGAATATGGTAGAGTCCTTCTACAGGCAAGGTAAGGAGCAGCAGAAGGCCTCTGCATCAGGTTATCGTGCACATCCACTCCCACACCCATTTACCTGGGAGAAACCCCATAGAAATCCGCAGGACGTCTTCACCGTAGGAGTGCCCAGGACGTGACACCAGTTGTCTCTTTTAGTCATCATACCGTTAAGGTGGTCTCGCTGAAATATTACTGGAATGTAACTTTCCCAGTTCTGAATGTTATCCCCCCACCTTTTCTTTTCTTTTCTTTTCTTTCTTTCTTTCTTTCTTTCTTTCTTTCTTTCTTTCTTTCTTTCTTTCTTTCTTTCTTTCTTTTTTGTAATGTGAAAGGTTACAACGACTGGTGAAAGATTTGCTGAAGCAGCTTCAAATTCAGGATGGTAACAAAATCTCCGCTCTGGATAGGATTTTGGGCGAGATTTCACGAATCCTGGAAAAAGAGGTAGGATCACTTTTATTGCTCAACTCCGAATTATCTTGTAGAACACGCCACCCTTTGACACAAGGGTAGTTCTTAACTCCTTTCATGCATACAAGTGTATCTTGGCTGAAGCTTCATAAATCTTGGAGCGTTGAGTTTCTTTCTTATATACTCATGTCCCTGTGGTGGCTTGGTTCACAGACCACGCTAGGTCATAAACCATAATTTGCAAACCGCAGTGGCTGGGTTTCCACTTTGCAGTAAGCCACAAACAGGCCGACATTCAGGAGAAGCATAGTCAAATTCTGAATATTTGTCACTATGCTGAAGGCATTTGAAATTGCGTGGTTAATGAATGGAAAGGATTAGAAAACTAAACTAGGCTGGCTGCCATTTTGTATTTGCTTCTAATGTTGCTTTAAAATATATTCTTTACTGTAAATACAGGAAAATCTAGTTAATGTTAGTTAATTATATCAAATAGATTAATTGATTTCTCCATTAAATGCGTTGTTTTAAAAGTAACAGAAGCCTTTCATTTCCTTCACAAATAAGACACTCTGTTTTCTCATGATGGAAGGGTTTTCATCATTAGAACATCCCAGATCCTGTAATGCCAGTTAGGGAGATGAGCTGTACATTGTTCCAAATGTTTTTCCCCCAGTAATTAAATTAATGGCCGTTTCAAAATCAACACTTCCCTTCACAGAGTTCAAATGGGCCCTGAATAGTGTTTGCTGAATCTGATTCCCGAATGCCAGAATTTTATACGTTCAGTATATTCTCTGTCGGCTTTTCAACTTTATTGCCTGTATTTTCTGATGCATTTTTGTTTTACATCTGAGAGAGCTCTTTGTCCTTTTTTCCACAGTAAAGGTTTTTATGAAATTGCATTAAAGCAAATCACTAACAGGCTAAATCTTATGAACCAATAAAAGGTTGGTTCTATAAAAGGACATAAAACGTGCAGTGCCATTACGTTTAAAAGTAGATCTATAGACTGCCAGCACTTTCACCTAAAAATGCCCTTCTAAAGTGATCCTCTAAGCATTTACTAGCTTGGAATCATCTTTGGAATGAGAATTCTGCATAGTTAACATTACAGTTCAGGAGGTAGAGCTCTTCATAACTTTCAAAATGATGGATTGCGGAGGAAGTGTTTCCTATTGACTTTGGGGAGAGAAGGAATCATACAGGAGACTATATTTCCTTCAACGTTTTTCCATCTAATTTTAATTTATTGTCCCTAAAGCCTTGGTATCTATCCTGTTTCACAACAGCGTTATGAAAATCCTTAACACCTTAATCCCCCCATTGAAAACAACTTCATATTGATTGAGTTGAACAGTTGCTCTCTTTATGGATTAAAAATGAATTTCAAATTGGGTTTTGAGTATCAAGAAAATAACATAAACTTTGTGCAGCTTATCAGCAACTTTTCCGACATGTGTGTGCCATTACTGCAAGTAAACAGAATTTAAACAAGATAGATTTGACATGGAATTCCTCAACCCTCCCCCTAATTACTGAGCCTGTTTTTAAAATATCCAGCCAAGCTGCTGCTCAAAACTGGCAGGATGTCACACACAGCCCTTACTAAGTGAGTTCAAATCTGCCAAAGTTTATAAGCTGGTGGAAGTTAGAAGGCAAAATGCTTCCTGACCCGTGCCGCCGAGTGTAATGTGGTACAATATCAGATTCTGGCAAAGCCAGCCTCCGTTTGGGTTCATTGAAATCCAAATACCACAAGCAGTGGAAGAAAAATAAATATATGCTGTAGAACGATATGCCTGAAAGATTTGTGTTAGGCAACATCTATCTGATGGTCCTGTCCAAGTCTTCTCTGAAAAACGAGGCATTGATGCATCTAGTCAGAAGATCTGCATGGGAGAAAATGTGCCCAGAGTTTATCCCACACAGTTTTTGGTGTCCTACTCGAATTTACATTATAGCACATCTGTGGCTTTCTACATGATGTTAGATCCAGCTTTCATGAACCAGCATCACCAGCAGCCACAGATGATGGGAGCTATATTCCAACAGTATCTGAGATCTGCAGGTTTCCTCAACCTTACTTGCAGCAACACGGACTGTCTGGGGAGTCAGACGGCGTATAAAAGAAGAGAGGAGGAGTTGATTTCAGAGAAGAAGGTGGAGGTGGAGGAGGAGAAGAACCAGATTTCCCCCTCTTGATAGGAGGAGAAGATGATGATGATGAAGAAGAAGAAGATTATTTCCCCTTCTTGATTAGAGCAAATAATCATTTCCCACAGTATCTCATGGAAGAAGCTGGCTTTAAAAATACCGTTTCCCTTCTTCTGGATATTCTCTTCATTTTCTATCATTAATGAAGTTTCTTTTCATGTTCTATGATCCTTGTAATATTTTTACACAAGCTTTTCCAAGCTGCCAGTGGAATGAAATGGTTTAAAATGGATTAAATTGTATCAACGGTTAAAAAGCTACCATTTGGTTCAACCCAGAAGGGTTTTTTTTAACAAATGAAACCCAAATTTTATGCAGCTTGCAACACTTCTGTAACTCAAAGGTTTATTGTGATAGACCTGACCCTGTAATAGGACCATGGCTTTAGTATAAATAATTTAAATCTCATACAGAAGACAAACTGTTCTTTAAGCCTCGGGGTGGATTAGGATAAGCAAACATATGTACAATATTACAAATATCTGTTCTTAATTGGCCCCTGTAAGACGAGGGTGTGTATATATTTTAACAGGAAAACATAGATTCTTGTTACTGGTGTTGATATCCATCAGCTAATAGAAAAATAGATATGGTTCTTCCCAGGGATTGCTATAAACATGAACTTTAAATGTTTTTTTAAAACAAGCCTGTGGTTTAATCAAACCTGTATTTCCCCCTTATCACCAGTAGATATCTGTCTTCCAGTGGTACAGTTGGAAGCAGCACGGATTGTATTTCTGAGTCTTTCTATAATTACACCATTGCTAATTGTGTCGTAATACAGTAACCTAAACAAACGTTTATTGAATTTTCTTCACAAATTCACCACAAGTTGTACTATTACAGGGAGCGTTGGGTAGATAATGCATAGAGCAAAAAAGTGTGCCCGTGTTGGTGAATAATGCTATCGACCTGCACTTATTTTGAAAAATCACCCCCTGTTTTTCAGTCTAAAAAGGCTGAAGAAATTAGCAACTTGGACCGGAAAAAAATCAGTCAGATGTTACAGGCAGGTTCAGAAGCAACCAGAAAAAATTCTTGTATCCACTAACAAAAATAAATCTCACTAAAGTTTTAATTGATTGCAATAAAGAAATAAAAATACTTGGAACAAAAAAAACCTTTCTGAAAATAAAGTACCTGGCCCCTGAAGTTCTCCATCAATTTGATATCCTGCAGTTGCATTGTAGCACAGCTCCCATCATGCCCCAGCTTATGGCCCTTCTGGCCAGGAGAGGGATGGGATTTGTAGTCCAACGCCTGGCTCTCTAGACTCTGAATTCCTTTTTTCAAGACTTGTTTTTAACTCAGTGACAAGAAGGCTGGATGAGTTACTTTACTGCAGACTAGAACAAAGCTCCGTACAGTGTTTGCGCACGCACACACACTCTGTAATTCTGGGTTTTATATATATATTTTTTATATTTATATTTATTCAACTTGTATGCCGCCCATCTCCCCCAATATCCTGCGTTTTTCCTTGTGTTCTTCTAAGTCAACGTAGACTTGGCCATACAGAGGCACTCTTCAGGAGCACGGGAGGTAGCTGGGCTACGCTGACATGACAGTTTTCTCGAGGCTGGTTCCTGCCTCGCCAGTTTCATTTCTAACAGGCTGGGGAAAACCGGTATATTGTTAAGGTTCAGTGGGTCTTTGGGTGGGGCATTCACAGAATCAGGGCTACCCCTGAGAAGGGACTGCTCCCTGGGAGAAAATGTAGAGAGTTTGCCTCCTGTTCCTGAGTGGAGTGATCATCCAGGGCTTTTCCTTCTCTTGATTAATTTATAGTTGGAGTCCAGATAAATCAACTAAATAAATTTAGATCAGTTTAAATCAATCAGTCAATTTAAAACAATCCCTTTACGTAGCCGCAGGCCTCGTATACAGCAGTAAGTGTGCAAGGCAAAGAGGTCCTTTTCTGCAGCCCAGCCTGAGCCAAGAGAACTGCTCTTGCAAAATCCTCTCTGGAAAGGTAGTTGTCTGCCATCTAAACCAGGCTGGTTAGCAGTGGCACCCAGGAACCTGCCAAGCCATTCGGCAGATATTCTGGCTGACAGATTCCCAGGCCCTGGGTGCGAAAGGCACGAAAGATATTTCTGCCAGGTGCAGTAATGCAAATGACCATTGTCCTCGGCCCAGCCAAGGATGCAGCTGTGACAAAGGGGTGATTCCCCCTCCCTTTGTAAACCAAGTTAAGATAGTGCTTTATGCGTCACAAACATGTTATTTTTCTTGCACGTACTGACATTGCCAAAACCAGTCACTTTAGCGCCACAAGAAAGGAAATATACTGCCAGCAATATAAATGTAGGTGAAAGGCAGGCAGAAAGACGTTTTTCTTCTTCCTGCAATACATAATCGGCAGCCTGATGTGGGGTATACATTATTGAGGTGTTTTTCCATCTTGGCTTGCAAGCTGCTTCTCTCTAATGCTGGAATTGCTCTCCAGGAACAAGGGCTTCCTATTCAGACAGCGTCCTTGGCTAAGCAAAGCAGAGGAACTGCTTTCCCGGTTTGTGTGATGCCGGATCTCTGGTTTGCTTCTTCCAGACAAGAAGCTAAGAACAAGCTAGGTTTCTCTCTCATGGAAGCTTGGAAGCTATTTCGATTCTGCCTTGGCGCGACTTGTGGTCTCCCCTAAGAGGAGCCCTTCAGGCTGCCATGTAGATGAGTCAGTTTGTCACCAATTCTTTTTTCTCTCTTTTCCTTCTTGACATCGTCATAATTAATAGACTTTCCAGCTTCGGTATTCCCCCTTCTGAATGAAAACCTTTGCTCAACACAGAGGGGAAAAAACCAAGAGGAAAGTTGATAGTTGTTCCATAAGAAGGCTTTGCTGCCCATCACTGGAGCGGCAGTGGCAGAGGGCAAAAGCAAGAATTCAGCCTCTCCTCCTTCCTCCTCCTCCTCCTCCTCCTCCTCCTCTTTCTTAAGCATTTGTCTGCCACCCCTGAAGTATCATTATTTCTGACTGTCCTAATCAATAGGGTCACGGGAGATTGATTTCTGCAGCTGCCATGCTGTTTCTGACACAGAGCATCTATAGTCATTTCTCGAAGTGGGCTGTAATTCTCTTGTTAAATCGTGAGTCGAGAAATCCGTAGACACGGCTCGCTTGTCAGGGGGGCGGTGAAAAGGATCTTGATAGTGTCACTTCTTCTGACGGAGAGAAGGAGAGGGAGACTGTTAATTGAATTTCCCCAGGGAGCATAAAAAGAGAGAGAGAAATAAACTGAGGCCCCCAATGCTACAACAAAGGGGGGAGGGGGCAGCTGTCGTTGCAGAAAAGCTGCTTACATTGATTTAACTTTGCTAATGGTTGGGGTTGGACAAGAAATTGCCCCAAGGGAAAAGAGAACAGCACCGCAGGAAGTTTTTCTGTCCGGCTTACCCTTTCCTTTAAAAAGGGAAAGAACACAATCGGTACAATTTCAAGAATGCTTGCTAAGAACTCTGTGTGTGTCTTTTCCACTCTCTTAAAAATGTTGTGCTGGGAGAAATAAGGATCATTGAATCCTTATTTGAATCAATGAACCACTTGGAACTGGAAGGACTTTCTCTCAGCCACCCGCGCTGCATGAATCCCTCTGGTTTTTGAAGGGATGTTGAAAGGAGGGCTGATGTGCTAGAAATGAGCCTGCTAAATGGGATGCCACTGGAGTGCGTGGAGATCATGCAAAGAGCAGGGCATTTAAATGGCATGGTAGAGTACATACTTTCTAAGAAGTTCAGTCCATCCCTGTCTATGATCTCCTCCACATGAGTAGTTTAGACCTAGCAAACTTTCTGCTTAGGGATGCTTAAGAAACGTGATCTTGCCAGTTCTAAGATGAAGTGATCTCATTTCCTAGATCGATGTGCAAATGGGCAATTCAGTTATTCATCACGTGTTGCACTTTCCAAAGACAATTCACAACTCAGTGCTAGCCAACTGCTTTTAAACCTGCATAGCTGGGTGGTAAATCTAGACTTATCTATTTATTTTTAGCAAAGGTTGTGTGTGTGTAGAAACCAGGACATTTCTGGTCCCTGATGATTTTTCAAACATTCGTAAGTCCGTTTAACTCCCATATACCTTCATTTGTAAAAGCCGCTCAGTTTGTATTGTTTTGCAAGATGTTTTTCATAGAATAGGCATTATGTATGCAGCCAAAAGATTTACATTTCTGTATGCATTGTAACCCAAAGCATGTATTTCATATACTTACAGTCAAAAGCCATACTGCAAAATTTGGGGAAGCGTTAAAATAACTGAAGATCTCTTTGAACAATTCTTAATCTAAAAATAGTTGTAGTATAGAGGACAGGGGGGTTAATTGCAGGTTAATATTAAGACCTACAAGACATAACAACTCACACTGAATATGTCCAAAAAGTAGAAAAAGTCACTTGATGTATCCCTTCCAAGCCCAACCTTCTTCCAAAAGAAAGAAAATGCTTCCTTTATTGGATTGACTTCAGAAAAAAAGGGAGGGGGAAACACCCTTGAAATCCCCGTTTCTTCAGCTTTTATTTTAACCTCTACTTAATTACCAAACTCGGTTGCCTGCCATGTGAATTTTTGCAAGCATTGCAAACAGCTCCCTGAGTCTCTTCCACACGGTCCCTCGCTGACCACTAACAGTGGAGAATTTTTACACATCAGGCAACCTTTTGGGGTTCCATTTCATTTCTTTTAAAAAGGGGGGGGAGTTCCTTTGCAGCCCATGGCTTCACCAGTCATGAGGTCAGGTATTTACATTTCAGCCCAGTGTTTGTCGTAACTTTCAAATGGGGGGACTGCCGGCAGACAGTGTTTACCGCAGGGCAGAGACAGTCGGGAATGTAGGCCTCAGCGGGTGCAGAGTCCTGCTCAGTTATTTACATTAGAATCTGCACATTGTCAGATCTTCGGTGAGTGGCTTTCTGCCGCTACAGTAGTCCCATCGGTGTGGGTTTTTCTTTTACAGAGCAGCTTGGCTTCAAATGTTCCAGTCTGAAGCTTGAAGCAGAATTCTGACTTCAGGAGATGTTCTGAAATTGAGGTCTTGATAGAGCGTGTGCAGAGTGAGCCTCTGTGGGTCTCCTAATCCTGGCATGGGGAAGATGTCTTTTTCAGAAGCTTGAATCTGGGGGGAAAAAATAATTACACCAAGAGCTGGGTTCCCACTTGTGTGAAAGAGGAGATTTTGAGAACTTGTAGCTTCTCCCTTCATAGCGCAGAAGCAGTAGACGAGGAGGAGGTATGCCCCTGGGCCAGGCTGTAGCACACTGGTAGAGGGCACCCATAACTTGTAGAAAGTCCAAATTTCAGCTCCGAGTATCTGATTTAGAGGGATCCGGTCTGAACTCTGAGATTTGAAATTGCTACAGTTGAGGGAGACAGACCTAGGCAATATCAGCCAACAGTCCAGATTTAGAGAACATCATAGATTCCACTTCTGTTTAGCAGGAGGACCATCAATCATGGACTTTCCATGAGGAAAGTTCTGGGTTCAGTCTCCAGTGTTTAGGGCAGATTGGGAAGAGCCCTTGCTGTTCAACTGGGAGAGGTGTTCCCAGGCAGGTTGACAGAATTCCCACGGGGTAGATGTGCATCTTTCTTTCACGTCAGAGCTTGGCTAAATCCAGCAAATGTGTGTTTCTGCTGTTCCCTGTTTACTCCTTGAGTGAACCCAACTTTGCACTAGAACTATAATTACAAGAGAAAAGCCATGGAGAGCAGGACCTTGATCAAGGAGAACATGCACATTTGAGTTGAGACCCAAAAGATGGGGCACTTGGGTGTTCCTTCCCCTTCTACCTTTTTCTAGGAGCAAAACTTTCCCTCTAAGAAGATAAGGATGCTTTAGCATAGAAATAGTCCAGGAAAAAAAAGAATCCCACAGTGTCACTGGGGACAGTTGGATCACTTTGGTAGCTCTTGAGCGGGATGTTGACGCTCCTTTCTCCAGCAGGCAGCCAGACTGCAGAATCTGTCTTTAAAGCAAATAAATCTCATGCTTGTGGGGGAGTGGGGGGGACCTACTGTTCTGTGCCCTTTACTTCTTTTAAGACCCCCTGGCCTGACCACCAGGAGGAGCACTACTGAAGCTGGTAGAGTCCTTGACAGCCTGAAGTCCCATTTTTGAGATTGGCAGGAATATTTGGGCAGGGTCCCTTATTCACCCTCCCCTACCAAAAGACGCGTACTCTCAAGCCATTCCTCTACATGCAGACTGAGAAGGGGGCTCTATTAACTTCAGTGGGACTTAAGCATAACCCTTTGAAGGAAAGGCTGTAGCAAAACAGTAGGACACCATCTTTGCCTGCACTGTAAAGGCTTCCTGTTCAGTTCTCAACATGTCCAAGTAAGGTTGGGATGTGAAACCTCCTGTCTGAAGCCACAGAATTGCTGCTGCTGCTGCTGCTGCTGCTGCTGCTGCTGCTGCTGCTGCTGATATAACTGTGAACCAGGCAGGCTGGTAAATTGGAAAAAGCCATTTCTTGTTTTCCTGCAAAGTATTTTTGGCTCCCTCCTGCCAGTGTCAGGCGTGTATCTTGGGGTGGGCAAGGTGGAGGGAGGTGAATCAAAATTCTGGTCCTTTTTTTTTTTTTTTAAGTTTGCCTATTTGTTTTATCCTTTGGGGAGAGGAAAAAAAGCATCCCTGAATATCCATCAGCCTCATTGCTTATTTTAAGCATCAAGGTAGACTTTTTTTCTTGGCACAGAAGCAAGATAATTAGTTTGGTGTGTATGTGAGGATGGGGGTGGTGGGGTTGTCTCTGGCTTTATTTACAACATCGCTAGTCTAGGATCCCTGCCAAGAATAATCTGAGTACCTTCTAGTCCTATGAGTGTGTCTTAGGAAAGGGGATGTGTTCCTCATTTAAAAAAAGATTCTGAAAAACCAGAGATGACTTTAAAGTGTTGCTCTGGATCCTTGTTTATCTGATGTTCATCTGTTTGCCCCTTTGGCTCTCAGTTTGCCTTTGTAAGTCATTGCTCATATAATTTACGATACAATCCTAGGACACTTTCCTGGGAAGAAATCCCATTCAGTTTTGTAAGAGTCACTTCCAAGTAGACCGACCCAGGCTTGCTTCAAGCTGTGCCACTGAACAGTCCCAGCTACCAAGTCAACGTGTGTTGGAGCAGGGCAGAATGGTTGATGGAGTTCTTTTCCTGCTGCCACTCTCAGATCTTCCTGCCCTCTCTCCACTCAGACTTATTTTGAAGACTTCTATTCACATCACGTTTTCACAGTAATTTACCATATAAAACAGCATTCATCAGCAGAGACTCTAGGACAGTTTCTGTATATGAAGAAAGGGTTCTTCCTTGAAGGGCAAAGGATAAATCCTTAAAAGAAATTAACTCTCTCCTATGTATGAATAACACACTGCTTCTTCAGGTATGGATTGCTAAGTAGCCAAAATGACACCATCCACACAGGAGAAACTTAAGATGTGTACATAAAACAATGACTCTGCTTGTTTGGAGTTTGAGGAGATGTAGTCCCAAGCCAAACGACCCCAGCTTGGGAAGGCTGCTGTGGGTAGCCAACTGAGGCTCATACAAACTCTGTGAAGAACTTGTTAGCCATAAGAACCTAAGAAGAGCCCTACTTGATGAAGCCAAGGGACCATCTAGTCCAGCCATCTGTGCCACAGTGAACAGTAAGATGCATCTAGGAAGCTCACAAGGAGAGAGAGAGTCTTCTTCTAATGTTGCTGTCCAACAGTTGGTATTGAAGGTATGATACCTGTGATTCAGAAGGTATAATGCAGCCGTCAAGATTAAAAGTCATTGATAGCCCAAGAAGTCCACATTTAAGGTGACCTAAATTGTGGTCATCGCCACATATGACAGCAGATATGGTCAATTGACTAATTAATAAAGTTAATTATTAATAAAGACAGAAAAGTATCTGTCTTTCCTTAGAATACCTGTTCTATTCTTCTGGGCTTTGCAATAGTATGTGGTTTACAAATGTATTTAAAAGCAAGTAGAGATTTGTAGATAACAATATTAATCTGTTGAAGTGAATATGAACAATCAACTAAGAATCTTGAAGTATTCATCTTAATATGTTACATTTGTCCCTGTATCAAGCATCTCTTTTGGAGCGGAGAGTTGAAATAAATCAATGTTAATGAGATAAGCGAATCAGACAAGGATTCTTTGGAAAGCCATAATAGGATGAATCTCAATTAGGACGGATTAAATGCTAGAAAATAACAAGTTCTGAGAACTTAATCAGGTGGAAAAGTTCTGGAGAATTTGGAACCTTTGTTCACAACTTGAGATTTGGGCTGGTCCTCCTGTGGTGTAGTAACACCAGTGCATTTTGGAAATTGAGTTTTCTCAGGAACCAGCATGGCTACAATTTTTTTTCCCCCCTGTGTTCCACTGAACCCCATAGAACTCAATGGTGAATTTCAAACTGGATCATTGGTAGCTTAACATCTTGGCTCCCTCACTTCTGAATATTGTCCATTGCTAATGTTTTGCTGCTGCCGTGATGCTGACCTCTGCTGACTGATCTCAGCATAGAACAGCTTCCTTCTGAGAGGTTTCACCTGGGAAGTTGACCGGTTGAATTAGAAGGGTCACTGGAGGCAAGTTGGCAGCAAAATATCCCAGCATGGAGGATTCATGTTTCTGTTTCTCCCCCTCCAAACAATCAGCCCTTTTCAGCTACTCTGTGTATATATTTTTCCTCTGAAGATTTTTTGTTGCTGTTATTGTAGATCTGAAAACTACAGAAACCTGAATAATTAAGCCTTCTTTTAGTATATAAAAATACACTCTCACAATGATTAAGGAATACATAAACATGAATGTTGCATAATGTGTTAATTTTAAGCATCAGTGTAATTGATTTTACTATGCCAATTATCACGTCAAAAAACCCCTCTTCTTCAACAAGTTATTGATTTGTTTTAGGCTGTTTATTAACTCCAAATGGTTGATATGTAATATGCTGGCCCATTTTCTAGGCTTCTTTTCATAATGTGAAAATAGAACATTGTGATCCTTCTATGAGAGGTGCTTTCTAAATTTTTTAAACAAGAGATTTTAAGGGAAACCAGCATGCCACCCTCCAATCTGCCACAAATGTTAACTTAACAAATGTTAAGTACCTATTAAGCTCTTAATATGCTTTTATATTCATTTGGTTTCCCCAACATGGCACGCTTTGCAGGTGAAGGACTACAACTCCCTGCCAGCATATTTGAAGGGCTTAAGGTTAAGGTAGAGAGATCCTTTGAAGTGATCTCAGTAGCCCTTTTTGTAATCAGCCATGCAGGTGCCATGATCCAGCACTGAAGATGCACTGATTCCCTCTCGCTCTGTTCCAGGAATGTGAGAATGGTAGCATTCAACCATGAATTGATGCACTGCCTCAAAGCAAGACCCAGTTAACGGATACACTCTTTCTTTTGTGTCCTCCTGTCCAGAATGTGGCAGATCAGGTCGCATTCCACGTCGCTGGTGGGTTTTCCGCTCTGGAGCAAGTCCTTCAAGTGGTGACAATGTCCAACAACTTGAACACCGTTTCAAGGATCCCTTTGAAGTAAGTCTCCTGCTCTATTGCCATTTTTAGACCAGTCAATAAATTAATGTCATTTGTGGTCAGGATGACTTTTCTGGCTCCTGTTCTACTTGGCTATAGTCTTCATAGCTCTGCATCCATTGGATGGTTTACAGAGATTTTCATGGCTATGTCCTACTTCAGAAGTTCTACCAACAAGGCAGGACCTGGCTCAAAACAACATTTCCAAAGTCTGGGCTCGCATCTCTTCTTCTCAAGGAGATAACAAGGTGCTGTCTTCAACACAGCTAGACTGAAGCCCAAAATGAATCAGTATTCTCTTACCCTAACCCACTTGGTAACGCCAGGTGTTCTCACCTTCTCAAGTTAGGCTAAAGAACCATCCCTCTTATGGAAGAACCCAAGGTGTGAAACACTCCCTTGAAGGCATTCTCTAAATAAAATCCATCTATGGATCTCTACTGCTCCCCAGATTCATAAAAACAGAGTGGCGTGGGCAGTCTGCAGAGTCCGTATGACTCCTCCCCCAGGCGTTTTGCTGCTGTTCCTGGGGGTTCCCTCTCCTGCTGACTCAGTGACAAAACCCAGAAATTAGGTGGAATGAAGCTGGAAAACAACTGCGAGCAAAACAGGCACTTTGCAAAGTTTTCAGAGCCGTTCTGCTTCAGCAGGGATCTTCTGTGCTTGCACCTGCATGTTCAGGAAACCAGGCAAGGGCCTCTGAGCAGCCACACCATGCCTTCAAGAGACGCAGCAGCTTTCCAAAAGTACAAATGCCTGCTAGAGTTTTCATTCCCGTTTTTTCTTTTGGTAGAAAAAAGCTTGACTTAAAAAAGATCCCCAGGCCGAATCATTTGGCCTTGTCCCCTCCTGTGGTTTTTGTGGCCCTTGTACTCCTAGTGTAGTGGTTAAGGTGTTGGTCTAGGAGCATAGAGACCCAGGTTCTAGTCCCGCTTTAGCCACAGAAGCCCACTGGCAGACTTTGGGCCAGTCCTTCTCTTTCAGCCTAGCCTACCTCATAGGGTTGCTGTGAGAGAAAATGAGGAGGAGCGAGCGTGAGGTATGTTACCTTCAAGTCCTGAAGGAAGGGCAGAATATAGCATCTAATAAATCTATATTGGTAATACCAGCTAACGTAACAGGATATATTATTGCAGATTCCACAGATGATTCAAGGGTAAAGAATCTCCATGTTTAGGTCTAAGCAAGCTTTGATGCCTGGAAAGTTCCCAAAGGGATCTTCTCTTCCCTTCTCTTCCCTTCTCTTCTCTTCCCTTCCCTTCCCTAATCTCCTTGATCAGTAAAAATATAATCACCTGGATGATTCAGATAGAAAGGCAGTTCATCTAATCTGAGTGCCACCACACCACAAGCCCCAGGGATTAACAGCTACTTCTCCTTTGATTAGCTTAGGTAATGACCGTTTCCTTAGTTAATAATTGGATGGATTCCCAGGCCATGTCATTCAGTTTTCAGCTGTCATTCTTTGGATGGCAAGTAGGTTTCTGTATGCTTGGAAAGGAGGATGTGACCCTGTTGGCTGTCACCAGAAGCCCTAGGAGTACCAGAAGAGGGGCAAGTTGCATCTGTTAGGGCAGTCTTCTCCTTCCTCTCCAGCCGTGTTGGACTGTAATGGCCATCAGCTGGCCTGCCTGGGGATAATGGAGGTATAATCATGGTTCATCTGCTCAATCTCCTTAGATAGTTTGAGAGGTGAGCACTGTTCCTCCTTTTCAAAGGCCAGAAATTGGAAAAATGGGGGATTTGCTCCAAGCCTGATTTGTTCAGCATGACTATAAAGCTGAACGCTGCTGAACTAACACACGGTCCCTTGTCCTCGCTTTCTGATCCTCCTGAACCAGCTGCAAGACGTCTCTGGGAAGTCTTCACGAGGCCCCCTTCTGCCTTTTCTGTTGCTGCAACCCAAATGGGAAAGAAGTTAAAGTCTTTTTCCTTCCCGCCATAGAATCTACAAACGCATTCCCAACACCTGTCGCTCTTTTTTTTACTCAACCAGAAGAAATGCAGGGATCCTGGGATATCAGTTGGAGCGTTCTGAATAGGTCAGGAGCGAGCCCTGAAAGACAAAAACAAGGAACTGAAAAAAGGAAGCTCCTAACCCCTTTCAGATCCTGCAAATAGAGAGCCCTTTGTGTGAGCGCGGAATCTCTGCACAGCCTTTTGGCGGCGATCCTGGCTGCAGGTTTAGGACAAGCATACAATTAATCATAGCTAAACGTTGGTAGAGACCAGTTTTGTGACTTCTAAAAAGCTAATCAGAACTTAACCCTAAAAGGCAGGATCCTGCATCCTTCTAGGAAAAACCTGCATGGTCCTCCTGGCCAGCACACCAAATTTTATATCACCCAAGTTATTGCAACCGCACAGCGTGATCGATTTTCAGGTTAACCACAACTAGTTCACAATGTAGAATCTGGTCCTCTGTAGAAATCGATAACTATGAGAAACAGATTATTGGGGAAGCACGGAGAAGTGCAAACTCTGTGTGCTGCTAGCAATCACAAACCATTTTTCTCCAGTTGTTTCCCTACATTAGTTTTGTGCTTTCCGATAGAGAAATGTTTAGCAATCTGTTAGTTTAGGGGAAAAAAACAGAAGTGGTTCGGTATAGCAATCAGACAAATGTGTTTCTTTGTAATTCATATCCCATGTTTCCTTCAGGAGCTGATTGTGATCCCCAGAACACCCCTGTATGGTAGGTTACACTGAAAAATTTGAGTTTTATTGCAGAGCAAATATTCAAACGTAGGTTCCTCTAGCTGCAACTCCATACTCTAAATTCTGTGCCATGCGGTCCTTTGTAACTCTGATGGATCAAAGCATCTCCCTTCTGTGCTGCCATTCTATAGATGGATTATTTCTTTCCTTAGATATCTTTATTTAAAAAAAAATAAAAAATCAACAGACACTTTTGAAAAACAGTTTTCAAAAGATATAGGCAAAGGCTAAACATCTCACCCTTACAGTCACATCACTGAAGGCAAGAACGTCTCTGTGCAATATAACAAAACTGGCAGATTTATAAACTCTCTCCAACAAGTGGCTTCGAATAAAAGCCAAGCGGAGGCTCCGCAAAGCAACTTTTCAGGCACAAATTAGATTTGCCATCAGGGGTGTCCGCAGAGCGTGGTCAAAAAAGCGAAGACGGGGGCTGCTTTCCAAACATGTTCCACCACTCAGCTCTGCTTTTCTGTTCATGAGATAATTTCTTCTTGCCAAATAATGTGATACGGATAAACCCGGTGTGGTTCAGCCTTCCAATCATTTCGTTGCAGCCCCTGTTATAGAAAAAATAAGCCGTTTTATTGGGATTTATGATCAATGCAAAGTTGTCCAGTTGAAGGCTGTGCCGTCAGCTCCTAAAGCTGATTAGGGGTGCTAAATCTTGGTTTAATTCAGTAGCAATCCTCAAGCAATCATGGTAGGTTTAGGTACTACCATAACCTTTTTCTATTCTAGGTATCTGGGTGGGGTGATGTTGGGAGGAAGTTTCTGAATAATAAGTAATAACAGTTCCCATTAACCAGCAAAACTGCAAAGGGAATTTTGTAAGTGGGTATGTTACAAGTAAAAACAATAAGCCTGCTTGAAAACATAAACCATTTGATGCTTGTCTCGGAAACCTTGAAAAAAGCGGTGACAGTTGACAGCTGCTGGGTTTTTTTAATAAGATTAAAATAAAGAAATTAGTTTTGCTGACTTAAATCTGCCGTTTAACACATTCAACCTCCTGGGGCCTGCTCCAGTCCTGACATTTGCGAATCTGAATTTTTAAAAACAGTATAACTGAACCTGTGCCAGGAATGCTTCTAAATACTTTCTAATTATAGCCATCTGTAGTTAACAAGCTTGTATCACCCTTCCTCCCTTGCTGCAGCCACCACCCTGCCCCAAATTCTCAAGTCCCACCATGTTGCCGTGAAAAATAAGTGGCATCAGTTTATTCACTGTTTATGTGGATTTTTTTCTGTCTACTGATCGTCAAATGTTGAAGATCTCCCCAAGTCCTGACATTATAATTCCCTGAGGGTAGAATCAGTGGAAAACCATGAAGTCAGAAATGTCGTATCATCAAATTCTCACTGGAGAATCATTTTGAAAGTCTTAAGTATCCTCTGCGTTCTGGAATATACACTTAGATCAGCTGATGTTTTAAAAGCACATAATAAAACATCAGATAAACAGTCGGAGCTTAATTCTTGATTTTAAAATGGTAGACATAATTTGTTTTAAGTGTCATTTATCTGTTTTAAATTTATATGTATGTTTCGTCGAGAGAAGTGCGTGTTTATTAGCAAATTTTGTAGCTTGATTTTCTCTGATTGGCTGAAAATAAACTATTCCAGACGCAATTATTGATTATATGCAGGACATATTGATGTCAATTCAGGTCCTGGGCATCAAGGAGAATGCTCATATAATTATTATATTGAATGATTACTGCAGCAACAACTTACTACTCATTGAGCATTTTTAATAAATATTTTATATATTTCTTAACTTCCAAGCTGAAACTCTCTAATGTTATATACAAATCAAATTATAGTGTGTGTGTGTGTGTGTGTGTGTGTGTGTGTGTGTTTGTTTAGAAATCCAAGTCAACCTATTAATACATTGGAAAAAAATCATTATAAAAAGCATTCCAAGCCTAAAGGGCAAAGTCTTCCTCCAGTGGACCCTCTTCTCTGCTGGTCGGGCTGGCAGTTGGCCCAGATGTCTGGTGATAGCACCGTCTCTGCCAACAGCAAGCATACCAGCTAAAGCAGGGTGAGGACAGAGTGGGGGCCAACACCTCAAAGGCAATACCCAGTAGCGAAACTCATAACTTGGTGAAACAAGGTGATTTTTCCTCAAAATTCTTGATGGATAATTCTCTTAAAGGTAAGCAAGGTTGGTGCTTGTTGGAAGCTGTTAGAGATGCAAAATATTATTTAACCATCCCCCTTGCTGATTCACAAACTCCAAATAGGCTACAATATCCTATAATCCCATAAACAAAGAGACACATTTCCTTAATCCCCAGTGAGATTAAAACAGAGAGACTCCAGGACTTTTGTCTGGCTACAAAAAGTCATCCCAACAAGCAGGAATTTGGCAGTGAGTTACTTAGTCCTCCCATTTGTTTTTTAATTCAAAAGCAGTCCTCAAGCTTACCTGTCCCAGGAACCACTGTACATGCTTGGTGGACAAGTATTACGCTTGACAATGCGTGAGTTTGGAACTGGCACGGAGTCCCAAGTGTGAACCATAATGCTACGTAGCATAGGAAAATTAAGGATAAAGGATGAGGATGCTGGAAGAAACCTTCCCTTCCCTTCCCTTCCCTTCCCTTCCCTTCCCTTCCCTTCCCTTCCCTTCCCTTCCCTTCCCTTCCCTTCCCTTCCCTTCCCTTCCCTTCCCTTCCCTTCCCTTCCCTTCCCAGATCCTTGTATGTTTGGTGCTCTCAGTCTTCAAGGTCAGGAATGTCAAGAGAATGAGACAGGAGCTATAAGACTATGGACCACCGTCAGCCACCATCCTATACATTACATTCGCCTTTTCAGCCGAAGAAGCTGATGGCACTTTTTACATCATCAAGTTCCCAGCCAGCTCTCTGAGAATTATAGTAGGAGGAGAGCTGTGTTAGTCTCTAGTGGCAAAAAATCAAGAATCTGGTAGCACTTTTTCCAACTAACAAATTTTATTAAAAAACATGCAGTATTTGTTGGAAAAGGTGCTACCAGATTCCTGATTTTCTGAGAATTATGGGCACTATCGGCTACTCCATCTGGAGACAGCTGGTTAGAAAGTCTTTCATAAAGTATATGTGAAAGCAAAAATTAAGTTTGCAGAAGGACTGCATGGTTGACAAGTAATACGCTGATGTCATTGTGCTTGACTGCCATCTGACTCCTGGTGAAGTCCCTTAGAAGTGCATCCTGCAGAAGACAAATAGCATTTTTTTGTTGTTTTCTTTCCATGCTCTTAAGAAGTGTAAATGGGTCCCCAAGGATTACAGTGGAAGGAAGCACTCTTGGATTGTGTATAAGGAGCTCTGCTTCCCTGTTTCCTCTTTCCTCACGCTAGGCATTCTCCCACCTTATTTGTAAATGCAGTTTTCCCTCCTGAACTATTCCCAACCGGGTGTCATCGATTAGGCAGAAAAGTGATTTTTATCTCTCAGTGTCCCTGATGATCTTGTAAGGAGGTTAGCCAGTGATAGCTCTATGTCTAATACTAGATTTCTTATAAACATTCTTAAACGTGGACGGGAAATAATTACTTTGATGGAGGTCCCAAAAGTGCTTGTTAATATAGATGAGCAAATATTCCTTTCTGGATGACCGTTCACACTTTATCCAGAAATACAGACAAGTTGTTTGAGAAACTTCAGCATTTAAACTCTGTGTTTTAATATGATGCATACAATTTGGTGATCTTACAACCAGTGTGGGTTGGGGTAATACTTGCCAGAGAAAATCAAGCTGAAAATAGGCCCAGGGTAGATGTTGAACCTTCTGTAATCATTTTAAAGAATAAAGGGTTGTTTAGGCAACCAAATGTTAGGATGGCTTCTTTTCCTGATCATCAATTACCTTTATCCCATTCCAGTTATCTGTGATTGATAAATGAGTCAATGTGGAGCCATACAAAACAGACAATCCCCTTTGCGACTCATTGTGATCTTATGGACCTACCAAACACACACTTGATTTATACCAGCAATCCCCAGTGCCTAGGACCTGCCAACTCCCAGAATTTCTAGCCAATATTTCCAACATATTTTAATTGTTTTTTTTTTAATTTGGAATCATAATTTTTTGGAATATTAAGGGTTGGGTTTTTTCCCTACCTGCCTTTCTCCTGTCTCTAACTCAACTTGGTTTTCATCTCAGCATACCGTAAATGTCACAGCAACAAAGCATTTTCATATTATAGATATATTATCTTGCCTGAATTTTTTTCCCTTAATATGATTAAAATTTCATTTTATCCCCTAGATCACTCTGTAGTACGATAAGCGCCTATCATCTGGCCTGCAATAACTGTGTGGAAAATTGCACCTATGTTCTGTTCAGCAACAAGATTATTTTTTTAACGGATCTATTGATGCACCAGTTAATGGTAGGTAAAAAAATTCAAGTTTAAATTAACACTATTAGCATCCTAGTGCTGGAGAATCATATGGGGGAACAAAACCATTGTTAAACCATTTAACCATTGTTAAACCATTAAACAATGTGATGCAGTTGTTTAAATCTGGGCTTAAAGTGAGTTTGGGATTTAACCTTGGAAGAAGATGGAGCCTCCCAAAAAATTTGGTCTCCAGCTTTGGATGTTGTTATCCTGGGAAGTTCCTGAGCAACCAGTTGGGGGCAGTGGTGAAAATCCCATTCATGCAATTAGTGTTTTGTGCAGTTTTGAGCTGGTAGAACTTGACCATTGTCCCTGGGGCTTGTAGTCCAAATAAAAATAGGGCCAACCAGAAAAAAAACCAAGAGGGAACCACTTTTTCCTCTAATGCTTCTCCCCATTCCTCTGGAAGATTCTCTTCTTCTACCCCAAGTCTTCTCCCCTCTCCAGTCCTTCACTTCTGGACGGCAGGGGTTTGAGGAAGGCTCCGGTAGATAATACATTATACAGATGCATTCTTCTAAATCAGCTCCAGGAGATTTCCGCAATGTCTCCTTTGGCCCTTTAATTCTCAGGAGCTTACCTGCTTGTAGTGGAAGTGACAGTGGATATAAGTGATATTTTTTTTCTGAAAAATTAAATGGATTTCTACATCTCCCTACTTTAGAGTACTTAAAGCCCAGGGAAAAAATTAAATGGATTTCTACATCTCCCTACTTTAGAGTACTTAAAGCCCAGGGAAAAAACAAGAGAAGGAAGGAGTCTTGGGGCAGACATCAAGCAAGAGGCCCTGATGGTTCTCTAGTATCTAATGCCAGCTCTGAAAAAGGATATGTGGATAAAAGACCTTAAATCCAACTTACATCCACTGCTTACCTCCCCAAAATAACCTTTCCTCACCATTGCTTTTCTTCCCAGTTGGGCTCAGTTGCAGGATCAAGCCCCAAACAGGGAGAAAGTGACCTTATAGAGGCGATATTGGTAAATGTTAAGTGGGCAGAGATGAGCTGCAAATCAACCATCCTCTGATTTTTATATGATTCACACTGATTCTAGGTTAGAGCAGTCTGGCGTTCTACGGGGTGCTGTTCTCGAAAGCTAAAATTTCATACCTTAATGCACCTCTGAGCAGGTTTTGCAAATCAAATTTACCAAACAGATAGGTTTTAATGGAAAAAAAACCTTTTCCCTTCATTTTAGCTGTCATTAAATATTTCATCAGGAACTCATTTTTAATTCATAGTGACCTGCTCATCATGAGATATTTAGTCTGGAATTGCTACTTATAAATGGTGGGTGGGTGTTTTCAAGAGGCCAGTGGTTGGTTAATTGAAAAGTTGTGTACGTGCCGTAAATAATTCACACTACCCTGTTTGAGCCAAAGAACCATAGGGCAATTGATAAACACTTAAGTGTGGGTCCTCCAGGGGCATACCATGTAGATAGACAAATGGAACCTGAACACGGCTTGTACATTCTGCTTCTCATTGGTCTCATGGCCCCTGTTTCTTTCCAGTTTGTTCCCCCAAGGAATTTTGGTATACAAAATACCCTCTAGAACTCTGGTTCTTAGGAAACCACAATACTTGGGAACATCTCCTCTTCTTTTTGCAGGTTCCTGGTGTGTACAGTTGACAATTCAAAAGAATCCTTGGGGGTGTAATTCGTTTGATGCCAACCCGCTGCCGTTTTCTCCTTGACTCCTTGATTAGGAGTGGGTTCGGTGTGTTGCTGAACCCACTCCTAATAAACAGTGCATTCTCTTTGTTGGCTCCTGCTTCAAAAAAATTATTTTTTTTTCCTGGCTTGGCCAGAAGGAGGCAGATTTCTTCCAAGTTCCAAGTGAGGGTCTTTTGCCAAGTTCTGAGATCTCTTGCCTTTGTCTCCACCACAGTTGCAGATGACCCGTTTTTTGTCACGTTCCCAGATTAAGGAATTCACCTCCTACCAGCTTTAGAGTTCTCAAGTGGGAGTTTTAGTTTTGGAGGCAGGACAACCCTGGCTTGAAGCCCACTTGTGGTAGCCGAAAAGCCCCAGAGAAGTTCCTTATGGCAAATTCCCTTCCTAGTAAGGGTGAAATGTTTCTGAAACAGCGCCAAGCACAAAATCTATCTCCAAAATGGGGTTAACCCAATTCAAGAGATGGCCAACGGGCAGTTGGTGGGGCAGCTCCAGTCCCCAAATCAATTCTATTTTGGCAGTAAGCCCTTTCAGTTTGCTACATATTTAGCAGGGGGTATGAAACAATCATTCAAATTTAACCCAAAATAATTCCACATTTAGTGTTGTCTCTGTCCCAGATTTTGTGCATAATGTCTCACTGAGCTTACGTAGATGCACTTACTCCCCCAGTATTTGATGGACAGAAGACACATACAGGGGTTGTAGCTTTTGCTACTACCATGAAAACGTCTCCCTCCAGCCTTTCCTTAGAAAGCATCACAGAACGCGTGCCAGAGTTTTCATAACTGCAGTTCACAGTTGAAACAGATCTGTGAAAACTGAGACGCCGAATTGCTCATATTTTTGCATTAGACATTATTACCTAGCCCATTAAAATTGGTAGTATTTTTTTTTCCTTCCACATTGCACAGAACAGTCCAACCAACATAGGAGAGGACTGTGCTGCCACTTGGAATTGCAAGCTGGAACTGCCCTCGCACCCGCCGTCAATTTTGCGATTGGGGCTTAGCAAACGTTGCTCTTTCTTAACTTTTTGCAGAGAAGTTTCCCCCGTCTGCCCCCCCCCCCCACAACTCCTAAAGAGAACCCTGTAAAAGAGTCTAGCAAAGAACCTTGGAAAAAAATAAATACATTATTTGGGGGGAGGGATCCCTTAAATTGGCGGAAGAAAGTACATGCGGTGTAGGAATGCTCATTCTTTTGTGTGCTAAAATAACCTTTGTGGGCCACGAGAGATTAATTTCTTAATTGGGCACTCTCAAATAGATCAAAGGAGGGTTTCCAAATGGGTTGGAAAAATAAGAAGCTGAGCAAGCTGGCAAGGAATCTGAGCTGCTTCTGTACCTGAATCGGAGGTGTTTACCTACTTAGGTGCTTCCTCCCCTCTACTCGCCCACCCTGTGTTTTCCTGCCTGCTCGGAGTTCACAGATTCCACCACCTTTTCCACCCTAAGCCAGGAATCAAAATGAAAGAGAAGATCTGGATTCTCGCTTCCCTTGCTTTTACACACAGGATGGGAGGTCAGTCCAAACTGGGGGCGAACCAAGCCGCTTTCACATTTTAAGTCTGATGGGCTGATTCTCTGAAGCTCTTTAGAACTGTTCCTACTACTGGAAGGAGATTCCCTGACTTTGTGGCCAGCGTAATCAATTGCCCATTGCTTCATTTCTTAATCTTGTTGTTCTTACAAGGAGCTTTGACCACCATGCATGATTGTTCCTCTCGTCCTTACTTTCAGCCTCACAGTCATCCTGTGAGGTAGGCTGGGATGAAAAAAACAAAATTAAATGACCTGAAATTACTACTACCACCGCACTTCATGGATCTGAACCAGAATCTGCTGGACACAGCACAGTATTTTTAACTTGAGGGGCTCATTTGGTAAACATGTTTTCTCAACTGTGTCTCTTGCTCTAACTGAATCACAGAATTTGGTTTCTGTGCTTTTTCAGATTGCAAGTGCCATTGAAACGGCCACGTGTATATATTTTTGAGCAGTCGCTGTTAATGAAACAAGTGGATTGCTGGCCATTGACAGAATTAAACTGCTCTGTTGCAAACACAGGCCGCCTCTGACCCTTCTCTCTCTCTCCCTTTCTCTTTTTTTCAATTTTTCCCTTAGCAAACTCCACCCTTTGGAAGTCCCCCCCCCCCCCCCCGACTTTGGTAACTTAAATTAACTCTGGAGCTAGAGGTGCACGTATCAAATTTCTGGTAGAAACCCATTATGGAAATTTGCTTTATAATCAGAGTCGTGCTTAAGCGTTTTGAGAAACGTGGCTTGCTTGAAGAGTCCTTACCCCTCCCCTCCCCTCCCCTACACACATATATTTTTTTAATTCTGCAGGGCTGGGAGCTAAAAGTTCTGTTTAGTCCTCACTGCCACCGCCCCGCCAGGTAAGACCACTAGCTTTATCTTCCCTTCCACGACTCCGGGTTCAGCCTCAACCCTGACCTCGGGAAGACCACCCACCTGCGGAAGCAGCTCTCAGGCTCCCTGTTTAATTGTTCCGCTTTGTGCAAAGAGAGAAGCAGGCGTCTTCGCTGCACATTCTCTCCCAAAGTGCCCATTTTCGACAAACAGGTTTCTGTTCAGACAGGCCTGGGGCCTTTGTGTCTGCAGACACCGCAGTAGTCCCTCTGATTATGACAATAGGGGTTCAGCCACGATGGGAGATAACTGCCTAAGGTGTACAAGACGTCCCCCAAGGGCATCCTCCATAGACGCAGACTTGGCTTTTAAGAAGAAAGGTAGTCACAAAACATGACCTGTGGCGGCAGTCTAAAGATTCTTAAGGTATAAAGCTGGGGATACATATTTTTAAAAGCAGCCTAGTATTTCTGCTCAGTGCTTCCATCTGTCATAAATTCACATGCAAGGCTTAAGGGTGGGTGCACATATGTTTATTCCAGATGTTGCAAGCCCAGGATACTCACTTGTTCCAGTTCTTGCTTTTTTAAAACTTTTGGAACCTGGGGCTCCTTCCCCATTGAGTCGAAGCTGAGCTGTGTCTGGAAGAGGCGAGACAAGCAGTTCATCTGAGCAACGAGCTCCTGGCTCAGCCTTCCCCGAAGCTGGTGTCCTCCAGATCTCCCTGTTGGCTGGGAATGATGGGCATTATAGTGCAATAGATTTGGAGCAGCTCATAAGTAAGGGAGGCTGCTTTAGAGCCTGATTTTTAAAAAATGCTTCCAGAGAAATCAGTGTCTAAAACTAGAACGTGAAATAGTGGGTGTGTGGGTGAGGATTTTTTTTCCTGTGCAGTTGCTTTCTCTCAGCAGGTTGGTTCACGCTAATGCCAAAAGAATGTATTTCTCTATTGCATAGAAGCACCGTTCAAAATAAGTAATTATTCTCCACTTTCCCACTCCCTCAAAGAGGCGGGCATTCAACAAACAGCCTCTGAAGGATATTGGGAAGAAAGAGTGTGATAATAAGAAATTCCCTTAAACGTTCTCCTCCTAATACCTGTAATAGGACTTCCTGTTTACTGTCAAGATCAAAGAACTAGGAGGATCTATACAGGACTAGTCTGTCAGACAGTATCTGTTTCCTAAAAATAAGCACCCTCTTCTTCCTTCCAGCCTTCAGTAACCCTCCAACTGTGATTCTTTGTTCACTTGTTCACATTATCCAATGTTTTCTCCTTGGGCCCAGCTTGAAGAGATGGAGTGGCATCCATTGGCCAATAACCATCACCCTTCAATGCTGATTTAAGCTAGCTACATCCAACCATAGCTCTACTGTAGTTTCTTAACAGGCCAGGTTTGCTACTTGGGAGTTCAACAGAAGAACTGTTGGCCTCTTAAGGAAATACCGCAATTGGCTTCCAAATTGTAGCATTTGACTTGCTCATTGAAGAGGTGTTTGTCTTCGAAGAACTATTCATCCATGCAACTGGACAATCAAAGTCACTAGGAATTAACCCAGGTTTGTCTAAATTACTGGAAGTAACATGATATTCTTTCTTCCAGGGTTATCAGGTAGTTTCAGCTTGCCTACTCTTCAGTTCAGCATCATGTATGTAAGGAGAATATTATTTCTCCCTACAAGATGCTGAAGTCTTCTTCTCACTTCCTAAGTTGGCTCATCACCAGGAACAGATGATGACAATGAATTTTAAGTACTAACTCAAGGCACAGAGCTAATCAATAATGTAAAAAAAAAATGAGCATGTTGTTTTTTGTCTCCAAGTGTTACCCTATTCCCTCGAGAGGGATACAGCACTGAACTATGCAACAGCTGCATTTTACGATCTCACTCTTGTGCAATTAAAATGAAGAAGGCTTTCCCGGTGAAATCATTGTGAAATTGGCTTTTATCGTTCAGGTCTGGGTTGAAAATGCAAAGTTATGTGTTTTGGATACTCACGCTACAGTTCCACTGAGTCTTTCCCAGTTGGACCACCTTCTCTGGATTAGACTGAAAGCCTACTGCTGAGATATTATTCATTTATCCTGATTATTATAATCACTATTTAAATATGGCAGACTGTCAGGAGAAGATATTAAGACAATCATTATAAGAACTGTAAGAACATCCCTACCTATTAGAGAAACCAAGGTGCACTGTATTTTTCAGGGGGAGACCCCCGGGCTTTGAGAAACACACTGGAGACCACATTCTCAAAAAAAGTAGGTGGGGTCAGGATAATAAAGTGTGTGGAGCTAGGGCAAAAAATAAGTAGCATTCAGTAGCATGCAGCTTCCATTTAGCTGTTATGTCTAGTTGCCGTTGAGAAGGCTGTGTTTCCATCTCAATTCACTTAACCCCTTCTAAATCCATCTCAGCCATCACCAATTTGGATGCAAAATTGTTTTTTCTGTTCTAGAATTCTAGAATCAGAGAATCCCTGAGTACATCTTTTCTGTTCTGCATCTCTCCCCAGTCAGTTTCCACTGGTTGAGCCCAAATGTAAGAGAAAGGAGAATTGTTCTCCACCCATGCCTTAGCACTCAAAAGCCTTCTAGATACAACTCAACTTGGAGTGTCTCCTTTTATATGTTTAAGCAGTGCACATCAAATAGCAACTGATTCTCCAAGTTCAGCTACAAATCCTCTATGCTCAACATGAGCAGATGCTAGCCTAAAGTTCCCAGAGGAATAGGCTTAACATCTGTCAGTACTAGAATTAGGCTTCTAATCTAAGCCTAGATTCAGCTGCAGCTTCTAGCTGGACTGCTCCATGTGAAGAAGAAACCACCTCCAGAACTCAAGCCATGCCTAAAGCCACCTCTGCAGATTTCACAATCGAAGCACTACTGAATAAACAAGGGTGAAGAGAGTAAGAGGGAAGGCCAACCAACCAGAAGAGGAAATACTTAACCCTGATTTTTTTCCTTGGCTTGATTTAATCTAATCCCTTGAGCATGTTCAGAGGTTGGCCAACAAGATGCACAAAACAGACATTTAGTAGGAAATGTTAAAATAAGGTTTTTGAAAATACAGGAGAATCCCCCATCTTAATCATCCAGGAGCTTTGCTTCGAACAAATCCTACTCCATTGGATCAACGTAAAGAAAAGTTACGTATGGAAGCTTGTAACTCATTCCTGATAATTTGTGAGGTGAATTGTTTGTGTGTAAGCCTTACACCTAGAGAGGGTTGTTAAGTCAAATTAATTGGTATATAATCATAAGAAATTGGATAAACAAAAAGGCTGCATAGAATAGGACAAGTTCTCAGGGGGTTAGCTGACATTAAGCTGAGGAAGTTGCAGAATGTTTTAACTATCAAAAGTTCAAAATAGTGGAAAAGAAAATGCTCTGTTGTTAATGAAAGTTGTAATTTAAGGATGAGGTCTAATTTATTGGCAAAATAATGGAGGGGAACATTCTGAACATTGTGTGTGTTTTGAGGTAGATTTATTCTGTGCTGTATTGTACTTGTGTGTAGGTATATGTCCCAGATGATCATAATGCTACCTCAGGAAGAGCAATTAACAAACAAGTCTTTGAAGGTCTAATAACTGGAGTGCTAAGAATCTTGGCTGTGGTGTTTGGATGTCTGATGTCCAGTGTACCTAACAGTAATAACCAGTTCTGTGCACCAAAATTGATTCAAGAAATGAAAAACAAGACCTCACAAGCTGAAGTTTTTAACAGTAGGATACAAGATCTAATCAGGTAAGAGACCAATCCGTTGTCCCTAACATGTGTCTTTATTCCAACCTCCCCAATCGAGTGCCTTCCAGAGGGGTTGTGACTACAATGCCCAGAATTCCATTGGTCGAGCTGTTTTGGTATTCTTGAGTTGTTGTCCCAACCCTTTTGGAAGGTACTACATTAGAGAAGGTTGGCCAAATTATGTCTTTCATAAGACTATTGGGACCATTTGCCACTTCCTCTCTCGGAAGTGTTTTATCCATGGCTATATCATCAGGTTTCATTTGAAGGAGAGCTGAGAACAAGACAATTTTCTCCTTTGGTGAAGTTGTGGCCAACAGATTGTTGATTCCTCCCTTCTCATCACAGAAGACAAAAGGCCCATCCTTTGGCTGAGGTGAGACCTCATGATACGTTACCTGTATCATTTAGCTCCTCAGAAGCATCTGCAGTGACCACAGTCCCTGAATTAGCTCTTCCCTCCTTGTCCCTTTTCCCTTGTGTTTATTAAATAACAGGCCTTTATTTTAGATGTGCTATATTGAGGTCTGTGAGCAGAAAGACAGTGTATAAATGTAGGAGGCAAATTAGGAGTTCTCATATCCTGCCAGGCAATCAGTCCATACTGTTGGGTAGTCTGTACCATAACTTTTGGTAGATCTCCAAGCTCTAATCCTAACCTCTCTTTCTGAATCTACTAACTGAGATCCTTTTAATTGAAGATGCCAGAAAGTGAACCTCTGAACCCTAACCCATCTTCTTGAATTAGATCCATTGGCCTTCCAGCCTACACTCCAAATCCCAAATTGAAACAGAACCCTAAAGAACATTCTTCCAAATAATGCTGAAAAATAAGGGTCACCTTGTTCATGTTGCCCAATTAAAAACATGCATCAAAAAAACATCCAGTATGAAAAAAAAAGAGTTGGACTTCTCTTGGATTTTAAATCGCTCATCAGCATTCTCTCCTTGCAGCCTCTGTGTCTAGCAAAGTTATTCTAACCTGTAATGCATGTCCTGTACCTTCCAAGTTGCTACACAAAGTGAATTTCCAGTGGCCTTAATTAGAATGAGCTGCACACTCTTGGCTCCCTGCTGTCCATGCTTGTTTTCTTGTTACTCATAGTTGCATCTCCTTTAACAGACAGTCAGTTCTTGATTGGATCAAGCAGTCCTTGATCTTTATGGTTAATTGAAATTAGCCTCTGATAAGTCACTATGTAAAAAAGCCCTCTTACAGTGGGTTCTACAACAAGCTGGTCCTTCAGTCATTGGTTTCAGACAGGACAGAGGATGTCCATCAGAAGTAAACAGTCTAAAAGTAAAGATTGTGGCTCAGTGGGAGGGAAAGAATAGGTCCTGGGTTCAGGCCACAACTTCATCAAGCAACCTATTAGAGGACCAGTGGGCTCAATCAGTATGGTTTCCTGCCAGGGATATTCGAGGTCTTTCTTTGGTTTTTCATTCTAGAGCAGTATTTCTCAAGCTTGGCCACTTGAAGATGTGTGGACTTCAACTCCCAGAATTCCCCAGCCAGCATGGCTGGCTGGGGAATTCTGGGAGTTGAAGTCCACACATCTTCAAGTGACCAAGCTTGAGAAATACTGTTCTAGAGGAACCAGACTGGACTCTCCCTTTCTGGACAAACTCAGAAAGTTGTCCTTCAAATTTCGCAAAAGTTTGATGATGGTGTCCTCATTCATATTTCAAAATACATTCATAAAATGTGCCTTCTTACTTTTAACAGCAAATGCATTCGGAACTGCCTTTTTTTTTTTTTTTAATGAATTCAACAATCTATATTCAAAGATGAATTTCTGCAATTTTTTTTTTAAATTGCAGATTTGTGCAGAAATTGGTCAGGACACTCTTACGGACAATCACACGTGCAAGTGGTGTGCCCATTCCTGTTTTCTAGTCTCCTGTCTAATTTGTTTTGCGCTGCTACTGATTGTATAAATCTTTCTAGGGCTAAACCTAGGGGTGCTAAGCTCTTAAACTCATATCAGCATCTTGTGCAACATGCAATTCATTTATATGGAAGAGTAACACTACTATAAGAAGGTGACACACTTCCACAGTTGGTGTGTATTCCTCCTCTTTCCAAACAGGTTTTTCAATTAGTGTGAAATTTCAGACTGTTGCATTTTCCAGTTCAGAGGTTACTTATTGATATTTTTACCCAGCAGATATTTGACACTGACTAGACCAAGCACATGGATGTTCTTCCAGCTCAGGTGGTGCCTAAGAATTAAACTTGGCTTTCCACTTGAGGAAATTTCAAGAATCTGATTCTCAGGAAGGAATGAAAGGCATGTTGATGACAAAGTTGGATGATTGGAAGAAATCTTCAAACAAAGAAGTCCCCCAATTAGCTATAGCTATTCTCTTCCTAATTGCTTTATCGTGGATGTATTGCATGGATTTGGAAAATCTGTGCATATTACAAATAGATATTACAAACCTATCAAGCATGTATGCTTATTTCTATTGGCAAAAAAAATGGGGATTTTTTGCCAACCAAACCAACCGAGCAAACGTCCAAAAAACCCAACATCTAATTCCATATAGAGCCAGTATTGCTAATAGAGTTTGAGTTATATTATCATGAGATTATGTCTGTCTGTTGCACCTTTCAGCCTTCGTGTTCTCCATGATTTTGCTTATGCTAAAAAGTAGCAAAGAGAGAAAAAGTTAGTATTAATCTTTAGCTGTGGTCAAACTATATTTATTCAAAAGCAAAGGAAGATATTTCATCCGTCTTGAAATATAGGAATGTACATGAAGGTGTATTGGTTACAATAGAAACAACAGTAACAGCACTTGATAATGGGCAGTTTTCTACTGATCTGAATTAATTTAAGCTTGATATTTACTTTTATTTGCATATGTTTATTACTGTCCAGCATTTTAGACAGTTTTCTAAAAGGATTACAGAGCTTAGGTTAAGATACATAAACATTCACTTTCTAGATAATTGATTGTAATAAACTGGATCAAATTAAAATGCAGTATAAATACAAATAATAATACTAAAAAGTTTAAATGCTTAAAACTAATTCTCTAAATTATAAAACAACCTTATGGAAAAAAAATACTAAAATATTACACTGCTATCCTGCCTTTTTTATATACATTGGTCAAGTCAAGGCAGCAAACAGACCTAATACTCCAATCTCCTATTTTTTTCCTACACCAACAACCCTGTGAGGTGGATTGGGCTGAGAGAGAGTGAATGGCCCAAAGTCACCCTACCAGCTTCCATGCCTAAGGAAGGGCCTGGAACTCACAGTCTCCTGGGTTCTAGGCCAGCACATTAACCACTACACCAAGCTGGCTTCTCTAAACTAAACTACTGTGAATATGTGTGCCTGGCTGGCTGGCTGGCTGGCTGGCTGGCTGGCTGGCTGGCTGGCTGGCTGGCTGGCTGGCTGGCTGAATGAATGAATGAATGAATGAATGAATGAATGAATGAATGAATGCATGCATGCATGCCATTGGTAGTGGTTAAAATGCTAAACTAGATTAGGGAGCCCCAGGTTTTAGTCCTCCCTAAGTCAGAGAAGCTGACTGGGTGATTTTGAGCCAGTCGCCTTCTTTCAGCCCTAGATTGAGAAGCTGAAAAACTTCTATCTATCAGCCCTCACTGGATCAGCATGGTACATTATGGTCCATTACCTTAAATGAGGCCTTCATCTTGCAATGGATTTATTTGGGATGATGATGATGATGATGATGATGATGATGATGATGATGATGATATGAAGTTGATATATGAATGGGACAGGATTGAGCCATAGAGAGAAGATGACCTGCACTGATGACATTTTTTTGTCTTCTTCTTTCTCCTCCTTCGCTAGCTACATGGTGAATATTGGATTAATTGAAAAGCTGAGCTGCTGCTTTCTCTCTATCCAAGGCCCAATTGATGAAACACCCAAAACAGCTGCTTTCTTGCAGAACTCCACAGCAGCCTTGCATGGAATGTGTCAGCTGTGTTTCACTGTCAATGGCAGGCAAGTGGTGGTGGTGGTGGTGGTGGAGGTGTTTTTAGCTGTCATTTTGTCTGATGGTTGCCTTTGCATGAGAAAAGCGAAGCCCGTTTTGCAAGCGCAGATGTGCTAACTGTTCCCAACGTGGAGAAGAGTAGCCCTGAAATGCGACCCCTTAAGCCACTGCAAAAATATTTGCTTTGAAAGGCATGTCTGGAATGACAGGTTGGAAGAGACTGAGGCCTGGGCGTGTGTCTCTGCCGCAGGCAGCCTGGGTAAGCCAGAAGTGGTGGGGCACAAAGACACCAGATGGATCTCTTAGCCCGATTCCTTGTTGGGGCCTTAAAAGAAGCAGATGGAGCCTCAAAGGAAAACTAAATTGGGAAGCAAGTCGCTCAAAACTTCAGGATCCCAGAACGGTGCAAAAAAGCAGACATTGAGGAAAAAGTGTAAGAACGAACAGAAAATCAGGGGAACCCTCCCCCCCCACCGAAAATATAGAAAGGGGAATAACTAGGGATGTCTTCTGCAAATCATTTAGATTTCAGACATTTTTGATGAAGGCTTATGAACTGTATTCCCACAGCAGCCTTCATAAAAAACAGTGGTACCATTGCTTATGGCGGAGGCCATCCCCACTAATCGCACAGCTTACATTCCAAGGTCTCCTCACACCATAGAGATGTGCGTAGAAGGTCACTCTAGCTGGGTGAAATGTGCATAGCCATTTTTCTTCTTGCACTGGCAGGGTCTTAATACTGATTTAACCAGGGAGTTTGGTTTTTTTCTTTCAAAGTGATTCTTTGGTATTAGTTAATAATGAATACGTGATGCACTTAAAAACATTAGGCCCTGTGCTAAACTTCTGCCATGCAAGAAGCTTATTTATAGCTCAGTCATGCCTGCTTGGGCTTCACAGAGTTGTTGTAAAAGTAAATGCCCTGGGGGAAGACCATGCCTGTTGCTCCAAACTCTTTGGAACAACTACAAGTTATCTCTGTCCATCCATCCATCCATGTTTGGATCTGCTTGTTTGGATCTGCAAAGGAAGTCTCACCCTTCAGTAAGGTCATTCCTACTTTTCCACGTATCCTTAAGTCTTTTAATTCTTTTAACTCCAAACACCTACTGGATGGCTGAGAGGAAACAGAAATTTGGCTTTCTCCATGTGGCACGGGGTTGGGAGCATTCAAGATTTGTTGGTGGCTTCTACATTTCTCATCAGCCCCAGGGTTGCTAGGCTTGCGGCACTTCAGATCAGAAACCTGTTTCCCAAACCCCGTGAAGTTAAAAGAGTTGTTTATTATTATGAGCCCTGGAAAAAAATATGATGAATTATACAACAGATGCCAGTGCTGGAGGCTATATTTCTTCCTGAGCCCCGTCTAAGGATCGGTGATGTCAGAACATTCCAAAATGGTTTCACATCAAATCTTATAACACTTTTGTGATGATGTCTATAAAATAGGCTGATGGTAAATGACAGGTCATTGGAAAGTTGTGATGGTGCAGAAAAGTCTCACCCCACTAATCACACGCTTACAAGACACATAGCTACGAGTTGAACCCCTGTCAGTGAACAATCCAGAGGTGGAACTGTTGGCTCTCTGTTGATGGAATCTGGTACGGGGGTTTTTCCCCTTGCGCAAAAGGAGAGAAAGAAAGGTCAGGTCAAAAGGATACAGAGGGATCTAGACTTCTCTGTACTGTATTTTATTGCATCAATTAAGTTAATGTCTGGTTTGGCTGCTTGGTGGCCAATAAAATAGAAGCAGCAGCTTGAGATCGGGTTGTTCTGCTGTCCGCTGCCAAGAGAGTCCTATTCAGCAGATGCTGCAATCTGCCGGTGAAAATATAAAGCTCAGTGAACAGACAAGTGGGAAACCCATAGTGGTGGGTTTTTTGTCTGCTTTGCTGTCCCCCAAAGCATCTGTAAGTCACCCAAAAGGGGAACATGCCTGTGACAGTCACTTATAAATTCAGCAGCCTATCGTGAGTGCAGCTGACTTATTTACCGGAAGGGGCACAAGCCTTTTCAAACATGTTCCAGTGCTTTTTTTGGACCACATTAGAGCGATAAGCAGTGAGCTTGGTTCAGCCCGTGTTGGTCTTGGGTGCGGTTCAAAAAGGTTGAGTCTCCCCTGAAATCCCCAGGATACAAGGACCTTCTGTGGTGTCACATCCCTGTTAGCGTTTGCTGTTGTTTTAATTCATAGCTAGCTCTTTGCAGGGAAGAATTCTGTGTGGGTTGTGGAATGTCCCCCCCGTTGCAAGAAAGAGCTTTGAATATAAATTCTGTGAGCTCGATGGGCCAAGCAGAGGGATGCATCTAAACCCTGGAGTAGAATTTTCCAACCACTGAATGGACTATATTTTATTAAATAAAATAAATAGATTTTATTAAGTCGCTTCACTATTGCTTCTGAGCTGTGCTACCATCAGGTTGTGGGGGTTACTTATCTCATGGATAAGAACAAAGTGGCAAAACTCGTGGCAAAAAGTGTGAATCTCGAGAGAGTGTGGCAATATATGCGTTTGTGTGTTGTGTGTATATACACACACCACACACACACACACACACACACACACTCTTTCCTGTTTACTAACATTGCCTTTTGCGG
This sequence comes from Liasis olivaceus, assembly GCA_030867105.1. Classification (NCBI taxonomy): domain Eukaryota; kingdom Metazoa; phylum Chordata; class Lepidosauria; order Squamata; family Pythonidae; genus Liasis; species Liasis olivaceus. The sequence goes on along the minus strand of CM061362.1, from coordinate 18,791,232 downwards.
AGGGGTGTTTTTAAACCACATTCAGAAGGCCATCGTTCTTCCACTGTTTTAAAAGTCCAGAAGTTTATTTTGGTAAATCGTCTCCAAGCGTTGCTGAAGAACAACTCCCATGAGCCTCCCTATTGGCCAGGCTGGTTGTGACTGCTGGAATTCTAGTGCAGAAACATCTGGAGGGCATGTCTTCACTCAGTTTGGACTCTTCTGTCAGATGTTGTTTCTTTGTTGTCTTTCTTAGCCAGAAATAAACTTTGCTGCCGACAGAAGCAAAGCTTCTGGTTGACTTGCAGTACAATCTTGTACCCCTTTCTTCAACAGGTCAGGAAGCATCTTTGCTGATGCCCATCAGGATCCCACGGGGCTAACGGCAGCTTTTGAGGCCACAGATCTGGTGGGCGTCCTGCACATGCTGTACTGTGTCCTCTTCCATGGCACCCTCGTAGACCTGAGCATGACCAGCCCCAAGGAGAGTTTCACAGCAAACACCGTCCAAGTGGCTCTCCAGAGTTTACGCTTCTTCAATAGCTTTGCTCTGCTTGATCTGTCAGCTTTTCAGGTAATATTTGTCCAAGCACCCACACTGGTGGTGAAGTGCCCTTGCACACTCCCTCTGCTTCCACGCGTGTGACAATTCCGAACTGCCTCTTCTAACTGATTGGCTAACGATGGCCTGCTCTCACTCTTGAGATCCACAACAGCTAGCCAGGGTTTTAGCTGGGCCACCTGATTTCCTGACTGCTCATCTCCATAAAGCTCAGCCATGATCTGAATTATGTTGGATGCTGGATGACCATTAGGAAGTAATCTGTGGGGTAGCTAACTGTAGTGGTTTGTTGCTAAAGAATTGTTTATTTAGATTCTTCTCTGATTCCCCACTAAAGTTATAAATTTAGTAGAGTTCACAAGAGCTGTTTTTTTTAAAAGCATTTTGATTTTGGATTGCAAGAATCTCTCTTTTCTCTCTTCTCTCTTTCCCACACCATGACTCAGAGGTCCTGATCCAGCTGGACGTTTCTAGTCCATTTTGCAGAAGACGCGTGTTTATTTTCACTTCATATTAGGGTGTCTGCATTTCTTTAAATTAAGCAGTCGGTAGCTTTCCCCTCTTCATTATTTTACTTAAAAAGTGTCGGTTGAACATTTACGGCCAAGGTAACCGTTTCCCGAAGGGCTCAAGTCCAAAAAAGTAGGCCATGTAAAAAAATTCAATGGCTACCTTTGTCAGGATATCATCCGTTTATCTTGAGCATCTCAACAGGGAGAAGAAGCAGTGCAGGATACTGAACCACCATCAAAACTGGCTGTAGAGGAAATGTGCAGTTCCTCGGGGGTGGGGGGGGAAGAATGTTAATGTTTATATACAGTCTTTGGTGCCCCAGGCCACTTGTTATCAGAGGAGGCTATAAACACAGAGCACTTGGATGGGAACATGTGTTGTGGAAAAAGGACTCTCTCCAGGAAGATGTCGCCACATAATCTCCAGTAGTAAATGGCTCGGGGGGGGCAGAGGGCACAGGCCTTTAGGGGCATCATGGCATGGCTGTGCCCAGCCTTCCAGTGTATTTCAGCAGTGCTTGGGCAGCTTCTTGGCATCTGGGAGGCATCTAGCCAGAAGTGAGCCTAAACTATTAGAGCCCCTTCTTGGATTTAGGCTTGTAAACTAAACAGATGGCAGGAAAGGCAAGAAAGAGGAGGAGGGAAGAGGATCGCAATGCCAACTCAGGCACCCACAATACGAAGAAAAGACAGACTCATGGGAGAGGAGAATTCAGGAACTTCCACCACCATCTACTCTTCCTCCTCCTCCTTCTACGTGGTGCCTCCAGAAACCGTGCCCGTCTGCTCCTGCCAGTAGGTACCGTGGGAGTCAGGTGACTTGCCATCCCAGCCTGGAGGTCCAGTTACATGATGAATTTTGGACTAGCGTGGATTCACTCTTCTCCATATATTTTTAACCCGTGGTCTGCCAAACTAAATAACCGAGAACCAGCCCCATGCGCACAGTGGATCTTTTCCCACAGAGAGGGTGCTCCATTCCAGTGGGCAGACTTTGATGTTCCTTCCTCCTGCATCGTTTCTCCCCTCTGACCCCGCGTCGCTTTTTCTGGCTGACATGTTTATTAAATAAAGCCTGCGGGCTGCACCGATAAAGTGGCCTTATCCTGAATCGCTCTGCCGTAACCTGCCTGCCTGTTTTTCTCCTCCCACGGCCAATGCACATTAAACTCTTCAGCTTGCAAGGATTTTCTCCTTTTGCTTATGTCTTGCCAAACCATGACATTTAAAAGGGTTGCTCTTTGCAAGTGGGTGATCGGGGGGGGGTAAGTTTGGAGTCGTGCAAGTGGGGGCAGAATGGTCATCCGCTCCCTGCCCCTGCAGACTTCTGGGGAGAGGAGAAAAGGGCCAGGCAAGTTTACAGATGCAGCCGCAGCGCATCCATCAAGCTGTGTTCAAGCCATAGTGGCTGGGAGGTGGTGTCAGTGTGCACACAGAGGGCTTGATTGGGCGTTGAAAAGCAGCCAGGTCAATAATCTAGCATGGCCAGGTCTGAAAAGACCAGGGGACGGACCGATTGCACAGTTTCAAAACTGATAAACCAGTGGGAACCCAGCTCCATGTAGGAGAATATATCAGTGTAATTAATTTCAAGCAATAATAATGCACCATCAGTGTCTATAGCTTCCCAGAGGTCACTCCCTGCCACCAGGAATTTGAAATTCCTCATAGCAGGAGCGTCAAAGAAAGGGAAAAGAGACAAAGGCAGGAGTAAATGGAGAATGTGTTTGAGTGCATGCATTCGGGCTTCATTAAAACAAGCTGTAGCTGCCAGGATGAGTACGTAAATCAATCTCAGCCTCTATTCGATGCACACATACACGTTTCCTTGTCTATATAATTCTGTTGCTGAAATTCAACATGGTTTTGTCCTTCGTTAATACTGTTTTTTCACTGAAAATTTGATTACTTAAAATTAATTTTAATTTTAATACTTAATTTTATTACTTCCGACAGTAATAAATGAGTCTGATTAAGCTGAGGGTTGGAAGCCCTTTGTACAATCTGTGGGCAGATTTTCAGTCAGCCCATTTAAGGAATGTTGGGCTGAAAAGGGAATATATATATTGAAAGGATTCTGTGCTGGTCTATGACTGTAATAAAGATTTGATCTGGTCCGGTCTGGTCTGATTTGATTTGATTTGATTCGATTTCAAAGGATTCTCTTCTGTTTCTTAATTGTACAGATTCTTAGTTTGGGAATCTAATGGCACCTGAGATACCAAGTCCTCTTGGTATTGGCAAGCTCTTCCCCAATTGCCCCGAACATCCGTAACATCTTTTTTCTGGCACGTTGGGGTGGAAATCACAAAAAATAGAGAGTAGGCCCTAAGTAGGCTGCACCTATTTTAAAAAACAAACTCCACAGAGATCCTTGGATTCAGCTGGATGTTTGCAGAAGATGCAGTTACATTTCTCTCTTTGTCCTTTCTCCTCCAGTCCGTGGTTGGTGCTGAAGGACTCTCCCTTGCATTCCGGCACATCATCAGCTCCTTGCTATGGCACTGTTCCCACCACACCTGCGAAGTGCTGCTCCATGAAGTCATTGTGTGTGTGGGCTACTTCACCGTCAACCATCCAGACAACCAGGTAGGGAGGCCCGTTTAGAAGTCTTTAGCCTCTCTGGGTTCCCAACTCTGACTCCCAAATCCACACTTTAAAGTGTCTTATCCAGGATGTAACAACCGCTTTGCTTTTATCTGTGGGATCTTTTCCATATCACTGGCTGGGCTGTTCATTTTCCTTTCTCTCGCTGCTCCTTTTCAATCGGAAAATGTATTGGTTTGCTTAAGCATTGCAACAAATGGAGTGGCCCCTTCCTGCAACTATACATTCAAGAATTCAGAAGTCTCACCGGGTTTTTTTTTAAACCTCCCGGAGCATCGCTGTATCTTCAGCAAATGGCACGGAGCACCATGTGCTGCTCCACTAGGAACAGGAGCCGGCTGACAATCCGGTTAGCCAGGTATTCTCTGGATGTGATTAGCAGCAGCTCTGCGAGGTTTTAGACATGGATCTTCCTCGACTTAGCTGAAGGTATCAGGTTTGCATCTGAGGTCTCTTGCATCTGTAGGCATTATCGGTGGGGGCAGGGGAAAGCGGAAGGGGACAAATGGCAAAATGTGTGGCGTGACATCATGATGCAAAGCCCATGATTGATGTATTTGGAACACAAGTATGAAAGGCCAGATTGTCCTCATGGTTTGTCATGGACGTCTACTTTTGCATCCAAAGCAGGTTAAATTGTCACGATGGTTTCCGATCAAAAAGAGGGTGTCTGCTATAAACTATATAAGAAACTAGTTACACCATTGCTCTGTCTAGGGCAGTGTTTCTCAGCCGTGACAACTTTAAGATGTGTGGACTTCAACTCCCAGAATTCCCCAGCTAGCCATGCTGGGAGTTGAAGTCCACACATCTTAAGGTTGTCACGATTGAGAAACACTGATCTAGGGCTTTCTGGAAGCAGCTGTCCAGGGATATAACATGTTTTTTTACAATCATACCTGGATATGCAGGAATTGAACTTGGAAATGTTCTGCAGACCAAGTCAGTGCTCTCCCACTGAGTCACATCTCCTGCCAGGTGGCTCCAGCAGCTGGTGGGAACTTCACGGTCAGTGTTGTGTTCTCATTCATACAATTCCTTTGGGGGGAAAGGAGATACAGCCTCCTTTTATTCCCTACCTCACAACTGGGGGAGGAATTTACCCCCATCCCACAAAACCTCACTACCTGCCTATTTGTCAGAACCCAGTCTCAACATTTTATTGCCCACCATTAAGCCTATTGGCTTAACAGGTCCCAGGATACCATCGGTGGGCACGGAAGAGAACTCTGGGCAATAAGAATAATGCTTCAGCCACACTTATAAATAACTAAGCCAACTGGTGGCTTTACAAAAGGGTTACAGTTTCTTAATTAAAAATATTGCTGTTAATTAAGAGACTCCTTGCATCTTGTGACACTTTGGGCGGGGGGCTCCCTTGCTCTCTGATCTAATTAATAAACACAGTGGTTGTTGGCAACTGTTTATCTCATTTGCATTTTATATTGGACAGTTGAATGGGGTCTGATAATTAAATTAACATGAATGACAGATGAGTTGGTTTCCTCCACATTGCCGCACTGGGAATTTTTAAAAAGAGCAAAGAAAGAAACCTTTGCATATTCATTTTTACAAGGGAGTATTTTTAATCTAGCCAATCCTTGCAAATGGAAGTTCTTGGACCCGTGGTTTCCCATGGAGGGGGCGGGCACTGGACAAAGGTGTTTGGCACAGGTAATTTGTCTCCTCGTGCCCCAAATTATAACTCTGACAGTATCACATTTGGCGTATAAGACCTGGCTTTGCCAGCTTGTGTGGGGCAACAAGAATCTTAATCCGGGGAGTGGCTGGCACCCTGATGATGCTCCCCGAGCTACTTGCCAATTAACATCAACTCTTGGACTATATTTATTTCTTATTTATTCAGGTCTATTTTATACTGTATTTTTAACAGATTTTAGCTTCTCTATAAACCGCCCAGAGTCCTTTTTTTTAACGAGATGGGCAGTGACAAATTTGGCATATAATTAAATAAATAAATAAATAAAATTGTGCCATTTTGTGATCCAGAAGCATCCAAGTCTTGAAAGCAAATGTTATGGTTCAAAATCCTATCTTTGATTTAGGTCAGCGTAACATTAGTGGCTGGGAGAAAATACGTTTAACTCTCCTCTTCTGTCTTTAAAAACGATTTCTTTTCACTAACGCTGGCTGGAGCTGCCCAACTGCAAGATATCCGATGAGGAAAGGCTGAGTCGGGCCATTCTTGCTATTACTATTACTGTATGACAATTAATATTAATATTATTGTATGATAAACAAGGGTTTTTCACCTTTTAGTGGCCGTTCGTCCACATCAGAAGGTATAATGTTTTTTTCACCATGGTTCCCTAAACTAGACAGTACCATATGAATAAACATGAGTCTTGCGCACTCAAGGTTGTGCCATGAATCAAACCCATAGACTGGGTCCAGCTGTTGGTGTTCAGTCTTAAGGCCGTGGTTTTGGTTGGGCAGGTGGTCTGTATCCCTCCCCTCCAGCCCATGCACCATGCTTTCTGGCTGAACCTGTGGCGCAAATTTGACCAACTTGGTTTCTTCAGTCAGCATGAAACACACATGACTTAGCGCCATCAGCAAAGCGGTTCACAGAGAGAGCGTCACGTTTCCACCACTGCATCCAGAGACGGCCTGTTGCTCTTTTCTTCTCAAGGGCTACTCCGATGCCAGCTGTAATTTAAAACAAACTCAGCATGATACGATGCCAAGAGCCTCACTCTGTTCTGACCTCTGCTTTAGCTCTGTAGGTTGTAAATCTTCAGCTTTTTCTCTAACAATAGCAGGCTACAGCAAGGAGAGAAAAACAGTCATTTGCTCTAGCTATTGAACAGGGTTTTTTCCCCCCCTCTCTGGCACCTTCCAGATTTTTCAAGCAACTTCAACATTCTCAAACTTTCTGACTGGGAATTTGGTGTTGAGGAAGGCTGACTCAGGCTTCGGGATTGGTTATTAGTTTCTGGCTTCTCCCAACCCCCCCAGATGAGTTTTCTCAGGGACAGCAGATGGAGAAGTCCAGCCTTGTGGTCTTCTTTGCTAATTGTGCAGTCCATCCAGTTTTGGTTGGGAATTTGCCCGATTCCAAGCAGGCTGACTCAGAAGAGGAGCTTTTTCCCATAGTATTAAAGGCGCATCCTCAACGGGCCTTGACTGGAAGGAAAATAGGATGCTTGGGGATGGCAAACATGAAATCTGTTTGTCTTATGGACCCATTCAGATGCTGAGAAGTGTGCCCGCTCTTCTGTAGCCCCTGCAGAGCTGAATAACTCTCAGAGTTCACAGCCAGAACGTAGCGGGTGACCACCACGGCATGACAGCAGATGCGCTGGTGCCAAAAAATAATTCACCCCAGTCGCTTCCACAGACTTCCTCCTTCCTTCCATGGCATTAGCGCATCAACTCAGAATGACAGATGTCTTTAGAATAATCTATGCAGGGAAGGTACCTGTCTGCATTTATAACAAGAAGGCCTATGGAAGTGAGTCTTTTTCTTCTCTTCCCTTCTTTCCAAGTCTTCTCCCCCCCCCTTTGACCCCTCCCCACCCTCCAGCTCTAGATTTACTTACATCTGTTATTTATACATCCTTTGGCTTAAAGCTTGTTTATCTGTTTCCAATGTAGGCTTGTTTATCCTTTTTAATTGGATTAAGATGGCAATCTAGCAACATTTGAAAGGTGTCACTGTTTTTGTTGTTTTACGGGCTTAGTCTGAGTTTTAGCATACCCGGGCCCAGTTATCCTTGAGATTTCAGGTCCTGTGCAGAGCGGCGGACGCGGTCCACAAACGTTTACGCAAGAATACATTTGATCCGGTTCTTGTTTTGCCCAAATGCATCTTTTGTAAATGTGCAAGAAGTAGATCGATCAACACCATTTAAGGGTGCAAGTAGACATGAGGTAAGAGCAGTAGCATTCTGATCTCACTCATTTACAGGAATCCAGTTTGCTGCAGGGGGGAGTGGAGTCTTCCTTGACCACAATTATTTTAAATGCTAAGGTTCCCGACTACGGATTATGAACTATACAGTTGGAGATATGGTGGAACCTTGCATCTTACATACCATAAGTGCTATTATATATATGCTGTTGCCTTTATGAATTTATTTTTCTTGTATTGATTGATGGATTATATATTGTGCTTTCTTGAACACATCCAGGGTGCTGGATGGGTTGGGATGTTGAGTTAGGGTTGGGGAGACCCAGGTTCAAATCCCCCTATGGCTATGGCCCAGGTCCCCCTCTTAGCCCAATCTACCTCTCAGCATTGTTTTTGTGGGGAGGGGAGACTCCCACATATGCCACCATGACCTTCCTGAAAAAGACTGGTGGGGGGGGAAGGTTGTAATGCAAGAAATGAACAATGAATTCATAATGAATTGATTTATAATGAATGTATTTTAACTTTTTAGATTTATTTTAAAGCCCCCACGAAGTTACATTGGGCACCTTAAAATACTATAAGTCTTTTAAGGGGAAAGATAATTTCATCAAAGAGTCCTTTTAACCTTGAAAGTCCAGCCGTCTATACCGTCAGCCCTACTGTAGGGGTGGGAAAACATGATAAATATTTCTCGAAAAGTAAAAACTCCTTCTTTCCTCACCCCTCCCGAAAGTTAAAGCCTTTCTAATGTTAAACCTGGAGAAACAGATCGGTAAAGAGTTTGACCCACGGGATGACATATCCTTCTGATTAAACGGTTACAGTCCCGGATTTGTTTATAGCGTAGCAAAGAAGTAACGCAGATCTAACTTGAGAGCAAGAGAGAGAGAAAAGGTACATTCCAGGCCACACGAGAAACTATTTCTTTTATGTAGTTATAAATAACCTCACATAAATGCATTTTAATTGTTAAATGGTGTATTGTGCTCTTAGAAACCGTATACGGCAGGAGCTTAATTCCTGTTGCTTTGAAAAGATAGGTTAACTGTCAGTAAATGCAAGTCATCACCCCACGTCCCTCTCTTCCATGCACGTTATCAGATTTTGAGTGTGGTCCTTCAGCGTCTCCTAGCACTTTTTAACTCAAGCATTCCTAAGAAGTTTGCCCCTGCTCAGGGAATGCAGAGCTGGGAAGGAACACAAATCAAATATGAGGGAGTGTGTTTCTGCACTTGGCTTAAGCAGGCAGTCAACTTTGGTGCCAGTAAGACACTTTCGTAGCAGGTAGTTTATCCTCACTCTCCCCATCCTATAACCCAGGAATCAATAGTATAGGTTGCATAAAATATCTCCGGAGCTTCCTACAGGTTAGTGCTCTGTCCTCCCATGGAGCTGAAAAATAAAGCTCAAGTGAGCCTGCTAACAAAGGAGGAGAAAGTGAAAGGGGAGGAGGAGATATATTATGAAAACAACAGATCGGAGGTGGCATCAGCGCCATTTGCCTTCTTCCGTACAAGAGGCTGATCAGTTAAAACTTTCAGACGAGGTTCCTCCTCCAGAAGGTGGCTCCTTCTGAGATCAGAATTCCTCATGTTCATTGGCTTGTCGGACATCCCTCTTTTTTTTGCTGGCCCTTGACGGAGCCACCCTGTTCACATATGGCTTTTCATACCTTTATGATATTTAAATGTTGGCTATCAAAGGCTTAATTACTATATATAAGGTGCTGCTTTAAGTTTTGTAAACTAGTTAGTGTGATTTTGGAGAAACCGAAAAGTGGTAGTTTGAGCTTCTCTCTCCAAAGGGCAAACTTAACGTTGCACTATCTTAGCCTGTGGGTCTGGCACAAAAAGGGAGTGTAAGCCCACAACCATAAGTCTGGTAATCGGAGCACAGCTCTCACCCCAGCAGTGTGTTTAAGGAAGGGAATAGAGCGCGTAGAAGAGTCCCTCCCAGCTTCTACACAGTGCAGGTAGCTGAGCCAGTCAGTTGAGAAACACGGCATTAAACCTTCCATATTTTTAGACAGGTAGAGGAGTCAACTAGGGAGCGTGCTTCTCATTAAAGAAAATATAAGGCATAAAATAGGATTTTTTTTTTTCAATATCTCCATCTACCCTAAGGGCATTGAATTTGGCCTTTTTCGTTGACTTTTCCATTGACTTGGAAGTAGGCCTTTCCAAGAGGCCTTACAATTCTTCATTTGTTAAGACTGGAAAAGCAAAGCAAAGGTCCAGGCAATCTGTTGAGTCCACATCTCACCCACTGAAGTCAACGGGTTGAACAAGTGAAAGATTGAAATGCCTCTTGAAAAAGTCTTCTCCCAAATGCTGCATGTTACTCCTTTGCACGCCAGCACTTCTGGTGATTCTCTCGGGACTCGGAAAGGATTCTACAGGAACCCAACACTTGACCTTATTTTTATTTCTAAAATGTTGGGCCTATTTTCCTCTGCGATTGTGAGGATAGGCCGTGCTCCTCATCCATGAAAGCAGTCAGCAAAATTATTTTTCAACGACTTTGTTTTGCCATAAATAAACAGCAAAGGGCAACCGTTTCCAGACCAAATCTTTCCTCACTCTCTCCCAGCGATGTGGCAAGGAAGCATCATTGCCTCCTTTTGTTTTATGTTATAAGATTGTTCTCTTTGCCTCCTTCAAACAAAGACAGGCCCATTAACGAAAGCAATTTTAAGTGGCTATTTTAAATTCCGGTTCCTTGAGTCAGCCAAACAACAATTATTGCACACTTAGAATAATTACCAGCTCCAAATCCCTCAGCTAATGATACTCTTCTATATCCCAATGTTAAATACGAGGTAGAGGATAAGATAGAAATATCAATTTTCCTTGTAAGTGCGTTTATTTTTGGAAGATACTCAAAAAGAAGCAACGGTTGGTTTTTCAGAATTAAAATTCGTGAACATCGGAAGGTATATAGTCACATACATCGTTTGCTTTAAAACTAACGTTCGTTGGGGGCGATTTTTCACCCTTCAGAAATCTGTAAAAATTGTTTTTTCTAAAGTCCAGGACTTTTTTTTTTATTTTTTGGGACAAAAATAAGGAGTGCACATCACACCAAGAGTGGCCTTGTCGAATAAAGCTGGCGATATTGATCAACACGTAGGTGCAAAGCCCTACTCGTCGGGCTTCGATTGGAATCCTGCTTTTGGGGTTGGGTGGGGGGAAGCGTCATTCAAGATGCCTCGCGCGCACGGAGCACCCTGCCGTAGCCGGTGTCTTTAAAATTCCATTTGGATTTAGAAGAATTAAGGGGTTCCTCTTCGTATTCACTGGGAGGTTTTCAATTTCATTTTCGCTATTGAACTAAAAAATGTGAACTATTGCGTTGTTGATCTTGTTCTTGACCTGAACTGCATTATGAACTGAGAATGTGTTCTTAGTGAATTGTTAAAAGTTCTTTGAAAACTTGTAAATCCCTGTAATTTATGTTCCTATGGCCTCTACCCTTTCTTTCTTTCTCTCTCTCTCTGTCTCTTTGCCTTTTTCTCTTTTGTCCTCCTGGTTTTAATTTGAGAGCAGCTTGGGCCCGCTGTGTATACCTGTAAAGTGCTGCTGTTGTTTTTCTCTGGGCACAATTTAGAATTGCAACCCTAAGAAAAAACTACAGCCGTTCCAACGTTATAGGAGTTTCATTCGATAGCAGAAAGTCAAATGTGGGTCAAATGGCTCTTTTGTCATTGTCAATGTCATCCTCCTCCTCCTCATTATCATTCATTTTATTGCTATTATCTTCTTGAGTGTCACCGGACCTGAGTTGATGTTGTCCATGTTCCTTTATTATCAAGATTCCGTGGAATTAAATAACCGAAGAAATTTTCTCTGGAAGATAGCAGCAAGTCTATTGCTTAACATATCCTCTGCCATAAAGTCTGCCTGGATGACAGCAGTTCCATTTATCTAAACAATTCCCTGTTTAACGTCAAGGGCATTAATAGAAATCCAGATTTAAAAAAAAAAAAACTAATGGGAGGATCTTACTCAGCTACCGCTCAAAATCCAGCAGCCACGCAACACACATCCTTCTTTTCAGCCGAATCGGGTTCGCTGCCTTTTCCAGTTGCCCCGTGAAGCAATTTATTAGGAGCAACATCCCCCCCAACCAGCAATTTTCTGGCCAGGCTTTCCTAAATCTTTTACTACAGTTCCTTCTGTTTTGCACGTGTTTTCTCCATGTATCGGTGCGTGTAGGTATTGATTGCCGTTTTGCGTCGTCTCCTCGGGGCTATCTGATTCTCCGTTACTGTGTCGAATTTTATATAAAATTCTTATTGCGCAGGTACCAGGCATAAAAAGAAATTGCTGGAGAGGGAGGGCAGTTTGAATCAAATGTTTAAAACCAAAAGTTTAGCTTGTTGTTGTCACTTTTCTTAATTTATATGGGTGTATCTCGGTTTCATGACTTGATTTTACTCCTTTTCCAGGTGATCGGGGAAATCCATCAGCATTGCTCTAACGTGGTGCTGTCTCCATTTTTCAGATAATTGTGCAATCCGGCCGCCATCCCACCGTACTCCAAAAGCTGTGTCAGTTGCCTTTCCAGTATTTTAGCGACCCGCGTCTCATCAAAATCCTCTTTCCGACCCTAATTGCTGCTTGTTACAATAACTCACAGAACAAGATCATTCTGGAGCAAGAAATGAGTTGTGTGTTGTTGGCCACGTTCATTCAGGTAAATGGTTTGGTTGGTGTTACCATGCAGAGACTCTTCTTGTCCAAAAAAAATAGTAATTTTTAATTTGAAAGAGGGAGGGAGGAGGAAGGGAGGAAGGAAGGGGTTTGAAAGACATGTTTACAGTCCAAAGCTTTATCTCGTAAACACTTGCAAAGCATTTTGGAGAATATTCTAAATATTGGTTGATGTTTTTACTTAGAATGTGCACAGTCCATTCTGATAAAAGTTTGAACAGCTGATACTTCATAAGATATGGCAGAATCCTGAAATAGATAGCATGAGCCCATTCAACAGACAAGTCTAGTTTTAACGTAATACAACTGATACCAAAATATAAATGTTGCCGTGTATTTATGTAGAGGGGTTTTTTAAATTACAGATATTAACTTTAGGTCATGTTGCCTGTGGCAGTAAACACCGGCTATACTAAACGTTCAGATCAGAAACTCCCATTTACATAAACAATCATTCTTTCTTCTGCATGTAAGGATTCACATTTTTTTGGCATGCCAGTAGTCTGTTTAATAATCAGGTTGCACAAAGCAGTGTTTATTTATGTGCCCATGTGCACGCATACACATTTAATTGCTCATATCAAAAAGGTTGTCTTTGTCAACCTTCAGACACATTCTAAATTTGTAGTGCTTAACCTGTTGCAAATCTATAAAATAGCTGAAAGATTTAAACGTTTTTTTTCCCATCCAGTTGAAGAAGCTTGCTGGGAGACTCACAATATTTAAACTCTAGAGTGAAATTATAAATAAATACATTAAAATATAATGCAATAAAAGCAAATAGTTAAAAACGAGGCCTAAGATAATAAAAGCGTGAGGTCAGATCCATTAAAAGAAGAGCAGAAGAATAAAATGCATTTTTATTGAAGATGTTTTTCTTCTGTAACTGTTTTGAAAGAATAAATTAGCAACTGTTTGGGGAAAGGTTATGAATGATTTTGGCTACCACAAGCAGATGTTACAAAAAAGCAAACGTGTTGATTGCTTACGTGAAGAATGAACTCTTGTCTTCACCAGTAAAGTAATTGATATATACTGTAGTTACTTGATCCGAAAACCAGGACAATCTAGAGTAAGTTAAATCCAGCTTAATTTTAATTAGCGTTAATACGGTTTTTAATTTTTGTTCACATAAACGTATCCAGTTTTGTAGCCCGAAGACAACTTAAGTTTCCTCTGGCCTTTAGAAATTGTTTAGCCATCTGATTTTTTTTTTTTTTAAATCTAATGTAATAGTATTAAACAAATAAACAAACAAATAGGCTGTATAAAAAGCTGGGATTATTTTCTTCTCCCAGATCCTGCAAAATGAAAAACAGATTTACACGTATACTTGGATTTCCATTTGCGTGCTCTCGTGGGGAGACACAATGTGAGCGCCTTCCCAGTTTAGTTTGGGAGAGAGAGTCTTCCCCCTCCCCGATAAGCAACGTGAGATATCTGACCCCTAGATTGGAAAATAAATGTTTACCATATGGGGGAATTGAGAGACTCGGTCAGGTTGCAGGCGTTTGGGGTTGTATCAAAATGCACTGAAATAGAAAACAACAATGACACCCCCCCCCAAAAAAAAGAATGGCCTTATTATACTTCTTTTAGAAGTGAGAAAACTATCCGAAAATTATAAAGCCAGGTTCTGTGGTACTTCAGTCTTTGTGAGCAGAGTTTTCCCCCTGCTAAAATCTATTCCAACAATGGTTGTTTCGACAACCGTTCATACGAGAGGGAAGCATTGTATTAAAGGAAGCGTTTTCTGAGTCGGCTCTGTAGGGTTTTGCTCGGCCTTGGTTTGCTACAAAACCCAGCCAGAACAAACCGGAGTATTGTGTTTCTGAGAAAATTGGACAACATTTGGATTTTATTTCGGTAGGATTCTACGCCAGGCTCAAGCCTAACAGATAACCAGCCTTCGCCACCAAGGGGTAAGCAGCATCAGGCGATCAATGAGCAGCCGTCTCGTGCTCAGAACTACACGGTTCCTTTTGGGAAGAGCAGAACATCCTGCTGGACCCTTGAGCAGAGCCGTTCCCGGGGGGAAGCGAACCCTTCTGCAGTTCACGTGCCCTGGGCTGCCCCTTTTAAAAGCAGAAAATAGATCCCAGCCAAGCCAAACTGGGAGGGGGGGCAACATGGAGACCTCCCCCCACATCCAGCAGAGGATTAGGGCAAGGTAATTCTAAGGGAGTCTCTGTTCTTCATTTGACAGAAGCGTTCTTTGGTTCTCAAGATTACTTGGAGCTGTCAAACAGGTTCCCTCGGCAGACCTGGGAAGACGCCCGGCAGTTCTTCTTGAAGAAGGAGAAGAAATGATAATTTATTTTGGTTTTTCAAAGATGGTTTTTCGTCGCTGAAGCCATTCTTGTTGTCTTGAAGATGACATTGGGGAGATTCTTCGATATTGAAAATGCATATACTGTAGATAACTATACATAGAGAGAGGTATATATTTAAAGATATGTAATTTGCACTACTTCTGTCTGAAGACTTGTACATACTCTGAAATCCTGTTTAATTGTTTTGGAATTTTGGAAAACAAAGGTTTCTTTTATTATTAGCATATCCTCTTTCTCCAATCTGGCATCTCCAGATGACATTACAACTCCTGGCATTTTGTAGCTAGCACGGGAGTTGCAATCTGGCATATGTGCTGAGTGACAGATGGAAGAAAGCTATGCTGCTCCGCAGGAGGAGGTCAGAAAAGTCAAGATGGCGACCACAACCACATCATCAAAGCCCCGCCCCCTTTTATACATGTGTCTGTGGCGACATCTTGACTTTTTTACTTTCTCCTGCAGACACCCTTGCCATGGATCCTTGTATCCTGTTTCCCCATAGAGTAGTCTATTTGGCATTGTAATGCTGCTAAAACTATGCTCTAAATCAGTGTTTTTCAAACTTGGCAACTTTAAGATGTGTAGATTTCAACTCCCAGAATTCCCCAGCCAACATGCTGGCTGGGAATTTTGGGAGTTGAAGTCTACCCATCTTAAAATTACCAAGTTTGAAAAACACAGCCCTAAATAGAGACCAGCCAATGAGCGTTTCTACTTCTGTTCCTTTCCTTTCAGTAAATTCTTCCTGGTCTCCTGTTCTAGAGACCTGGTCCTAAAGCAATTTATTCTGTTTAGCTGTCTGTTTTGTATAACTTTTGGTATAAAAGCTCCTGATGTTTTCAGTCTTTTAAGAAGCACAACATTCTCAATGTAGATAATAAGCTATGGGAATTTCACCCCAACGTGAGAATATTTAAGCCATTTGGGGCAAGGGTTCCAGTTTACTTTAAATTTTGTGGGCATGTTGCAAATGAGCAGGACATTTTGATAATGGCCGTTTTCAGTCGTCTGTAAGTGGTGATTTTCACTAAGTTCATTAAAAGGAATATTGGAACAGACGAGGGTGGATTGCATTTGTATTATCATAATTTATCATTATTCTCATAACCCAGCATGGGAAGTGCGAGCATTATTTTTTTGTTTCGTTTTGTTTTTCAACTGGTTGAGCCTTCAGGCCCTCTAAAAGATGTTGCTCCTTTAACAAATGGAAGTAGAACATCTTTAAAACCACTCTTAAGGTTTCAGGTTCATGCAGAAGCTTAAAGAAACATGAGATATTCAATGAACAGCCAAGAAGTGGCATGCTTGTGTGAGGTTCAAAGCACTTATTCTGAATCACTTTCAAAGTGGTGGTTAAAGTGGTAGACACCCACCAGGGAGACTCCCCCCTTTTTGGCCCCACCCTCAGCCATAGCAACTCATGTCCTTATAGAGGAAAATATGAATGCTGCCTTGAGCTCCTGGGCAAAAAACAGGACATAAATCGAATAAATAAATACCCCTCCTCAGGAAGTATTACCAGGGATTAAGATATTGTCTAGCAGGCCTTCTTACTTCTAACTATCTTGATCCTCACACTGATAAATTCAGACTATTTTCTGCCATTGTGGAAATTGCTGTAGATGACCTCTGTGCATGTGACCCCATGTAATCTGTATCTATAGCTATGTACAGAATATCTGTATCTCCTCATGAACATTTCTTCTGGTTGACATTTGTGAAGGGGTGAAGTAACTGTCTACATGTAAACATGGAGTCATCAAATTGAAAGAGTTGGGTTACTACATCTAACCTTTATCCAGAAGGCTTATCTTGGCCAAATAAATATGGATTTTCCTCTCTCCTGATAGGTATCCTAGAAACTCACCTTTCCAGACTGCTCCCTGCCCAAGCGTTGGGCTTCAGTTCCCCTAATAACCATAGCTAGGAGTGAAAGATGTTGAAGGCCAAACATCTGAAAGTAGCAGGCTGGAAGAGATTGTCTAGAAGTAATATTGAGATACAGGGATTCCATCCTCCACAGTCAGGAACCAAACCCAAGGAGATGTTTTTCCTGAAGATCCTTCTGCAAGGTCTACCTGATGAAGGTTCTCCTGCAGGTTGCTATCCTGCTTCTCTGAAAGCAAGGATGCCCTTACAGAACACAAATGGATGGCTGCTGCCTTGGGTATTTTTCTCAATCACTTTAAATCACCTTATTCATGTTCCTTCTCTGTTTCATCATCAGTGTCGTTGTTCTTCCATGCGAGGAAGTTGGATTTCATATTGACTGAGTCTTCTCTTGCATCTCTAAGATCAGGGAAGGGTTTTGGAAAGCCACCATACCAGAATAACAAAATCACCCCATCACTAGATGGGAATGCCTACAGGCTTTCACACAGGGGAGGAACTGGAAACATTTTCAGGGAGGGGACGAATATGATTTGGATCTCTCTTCTCTGGGGGGTGTCTTCTTGCTGAAGGGGGTGGAGCAGATAAGATGCCACGCATACTGAGGAGAAACCATGGGGAGTTTGGAACTAGGCAGAACTAAATGTGGATGGTTCCTTCCACCTTTGTTTCTTTCAAAGGGGCTCACCTAGATATTTGCAAGAAACCCGGCCTTTCCAGCTTTTCACCTCTGATGAAGCTGAGTTTTGCCCCAAAGACAGCTGTGATTCATCTCCACCCAAAATGGCACCAGGGTCGTAATTCAATGTTTCATCGAACTGTTGGCCTCCCTGCTAGATAGAAACCCGACCAGAGATGCCTGAAAGAGACCTGATCAGTGTGCCAAGGGAGGAGGTGCCATGCCCAGTCTGTCTAGCTCTGCAAGGACACACGTGCCCCGTGTTCTGCCTGCCAGCTACTGGAAGGGTCAAACACTGAACTGGGTCAGGGGCCGTGGGCGTAGGATTAGCATCCAGTGGAGGTTGCGCCTCGCCTTCTAAAAAGAGCAACACCGTCTTGGCCACAGCTGTGGGTGTGTGTAGTTTACTTGGCCCACGACAGCGCGTGTAAAATTAAATACTTAGGAATAAGCATAGCAGTAAACATCGAACTTGAGGCAAGCAGACGTGGCGTGGCGTGGCGTGGCATGGCATGGTTCGCTGAGCATCGCCTGCTGGTAAATTGGGAGAGACAGTGCATGGTTGGGAGTGAGACATGCAAATTCTGCCCCAGTAGCCTTTCCCTGCATCTTAAGGCAGAGGGCTGTGAGTGGTCATTCCCAAACCGGAATGCGCCCCGTTGCAAGTGCCCCTGGTCCCCCCCACCCCACCCTCTGGTTTTCAGCCCAAGGGTCAAACACAGCTCTTAACCCGGCTGCCCAAATAATTTCCGGCACATCTTCTAATGATGCATAATATTTTGCATATGGCTTTTCTTCTTCCTTTTGATTAATGGGAACACCTTGACTATCTCAGTAATGTAGAAAGGTGGGATTTAAGAACATTTGCCCCATGGCTGGAATTGCAACATGGCCGGTGCGGAAGTGTGACTCGATGGCGCCTCTGGGGAAGGTGCCCAGTTTTTTATTTGTCCTTTGCCTCAAAATCACTTTCGTTCGTCTAGAAAGGCAGCTATTCCCACTGAAATATTACGGGCGGCGAGAAGTACAGTTGCACAGAAGAAAAGCTGATGGGGAGAAGCTAAGGCTGATCCTCTGAAGCCGTTGTTTTTGGGCCAATCTACTTTTTGATGAATTATGTTTGCACTCTCTTGGAAACGCTTGGGGATGTGCTTCTTGAAGGGCGTGTAAACAATATGGATTGAGAGGGAGGGAACCTTGTCCTGAAGAGGATGCAGACTTCATTTGTAATCCAGGATCCTAGCCCTAATGTCAGAGAAGAGGGCCTTCCCAGGAAACTGCGCACCGCTGGCTGCCAGGCCCGGCCCGGCGCGGCCATTGGGCAGAGGCGGGCAGAGGTGTGTTCAGACCAGGCAGTGAAATGCCCGGGGGACGTTTGGCTGTGCTCCTCTGAGGGGCTTAACTGAGTTCCTGAATTAACCCGTGTTCTGGATTTCCACACTACCCTGACCCACATTAATCCAATGAGCTCATTCACACAACCTGCTAAAACCAGAGGGGGGGCGGGGGGGGGAGATGCCTAACCAAGCTGCAATTGCGGGGTTTTGCTCTGACCTGCTGGGGAAGCCTTGCTGGGTTTTTTGCAAGGGAAAGGGGCTTGGGCAATGTGCCTCCCATCCCCAGGGGAGACGCTTCCCGGCCCCGAGGGCACTGTGTCCCGGGGGGGCTGAAACCCCGGGGGCATTCCTGCCTTCCACCCCCCGCCCCGCCCCGCCCCATGGGACTCCTGGCCAGGATGAGGCTGCGGGAAAGAGCCGAAGCGCCTTCTCGGAGGAAGTCAGTCCCCGGATCCGGGAGGACCTCCGTCTTCCCCCGCCGCCGCCGCGGTCTGGCCCGGAGAGGTGATGCCAGCGCAGATAAGCCGCCGCCGCCGCCGTCTAGACGGGCGAATTAATCAAGGATCGCGCCCTGCCCGAGCGCTCCCCGGGGACTTGCGCTTCTCCCGGCGGCGCGGCCCTCGCTCCCACCTGGAGGCCCCGGCGCGGCGCCCGAGCCCCCTTCCCCGCGCCCGGAGCCTGCGGAACCCCCGGCTACAAGGGGAAGGGTGCGGAGGGGTCGCGGGGGGGCGAGGGCGCCCGCCGGCTCCGTGCAGCCGCCCAGCCCGACCCAGCCTACCCGAGGGCGGCTCGCCCGGCAGAAGAGGGCGGCCCTGCTTTGGGGCCGGCCGCGGGTGCGCGTGGCCCAAATGGGAATTGCTGGGCGGGGCGCAGACCGTGACACCTGCAGGGTGCCCTCCAGAGGAATCAAGACCGACCGACCGACCGATCTAGATCAGTCAAGCTGCGCGTTCACGCCTGCCCTCGCTCGGCCTCCGGCTCAAACATCTCCCGGTGAGGGCGGATGCCGGGCGGGGGGAGGCTCGGGGCGGGGGGGTGGGCGAGGGCGGTTCGGTTTACTTCAGCTACTTTTGTTGTTGTTGTTTAGTCGTTAAGTCGTGTCCGACTCTTCGTGACCCCATGAACCATATTGCGCCAGGCCTTCCTATCTTTCACTGCCTCCCTGAGTTTGCTCAATTTCATGCTCATTGCTTCAGTGATGCTATCTAGCCATCTCATCCTCTGCCGTCCTCTTCTCCTTTTGCCTTCCATCTTTCCCAGCATCAGGGTCTTTTCCAAAGAGTCCTCTCTTCGCATTAGGTGACCAAAGTATCTGAGCTTGAGCTTCATTAATTTAGAGCAATTTGCTCCGCCGATTCGGCTGGAGGTGATTAGGCGAACGAGCTGATGAAATAAATCCGTTTCCCCCAAGACGGCGCCCGCGAACTTCGCCGAGGGAGGGTCCCGGAGAGGACCGCGTCTGTGTCCTGGCCGTTTGCCCCCCACCCTCCCGCTCCACCCCGGGCCCGCCGCTTCTCTTTCTGCCCCCGGAGACGCCCGGGCAGCGGACGGGGGACCCCCCGCTCCAGCGTCCCGGCCCCAAGCAACCTGCCCGCTTTCAAAGCGCTGGAAGCCCGTCTGCGCGCCCCGCGGAGCCCGCAGCCCCGCGTGGGAAGGCGAGCACCCAGGTCGTCGCCGCCAACCGCCCCGTGCCGCTGCCAAGAAACGGTCCCTGCAACCACCTGGAGCCCCGAAGAGGCCGCTGCCGCGGGCGGGTGGCTCAAAAGCTAAGCCGGGCTGGCTCGGCTATTCCTTGGACAGGGCACCACCAGGAAATCCCAGGGGCATAGAAGAGAAGGGAACTTGAAACCCACGTGCAGGGACCAGCCCTGGAGGGAGCCTGCTTTCAGCCAGCTGAGACGTGGCAAGCCTCAAACAAGGACGGACTCTGGAAGGGATGGCAGAGGTCCCAGCAGGCCGAAGTTAAGAAAAAATGCGTTGGTGGCTAATGTGGCCCTCCCCCAAATGAGGCCACGACTTGCGGGGCCACGCACTGGACTTGCAAATAAATACATTGGTGAGCAATAAACATCCTAAATTTGATTGGTAAATACATTCATAATGGGCGATAAGGAAGCCCGTATACAATCCGGCGTCACCAACTGGGTTTATCAATAAAACAGAGCCGTTTAAAATGATCTGCAAACGCTCCAAAGCTAAAAGAGTCACAAGGCCCGTTTAGCCCTTGTGGTGGACCCAGAGAGACGCTTCCCCAGAGGGCAGATGGTACGAGTTCATCAGGACTTTTGAGGCTGTTGGGTTCTGGGAAAGATGGGGAAACTCCCACAATCAAGCTGGACAACGAGAGGCGATCCTAAAATGCTGAATTCAACACTGAATTCTTCCTCCGACTAGACCACCCTCTTTTCTTCTCTTCCTCCCCTCCCCTCCCCAAGGTACAGTATAGTCCCGACAGCTCCCCTCAGCCCCATGTTTGAATTTCCGGTCCTGGGAATCAGCACGGATGATCTTTGCCAAACAAGGTCTTTCACAGCTGAACCTACCTCGCAGGGTTGTTGTGCAGATGAAGCGGGGTAAAGGGAAGTGAAGACAGGCTAAAACACTGGACCATAATAAGAGTGAGTTCCTGGGGCAGCACGACAGGTTTAGAGTAGACCGTTTCCTTTACGTTTGCAGAGGGAAGAAAAGGCAATGTGGGTTTGGGGGTTAATGCAAAGCTCACATTTAGCTCCTTTTATTTCTCCTCCTTATGCAATGATGGCTTAGTTAGGAGAGGGGCTTGGATGGAACACCATTTGGAAGTCCTCGCTGAGAGGACGACATGATACTTCGCTTCTATACAGTTGCTAAGAAAACTGTTCACATGTCCATGAAACCTTCAGAGTTGCATTCAATTTCCTTTTTTAAAAAATAAGGCTCAGCATTTCTCCAACCCCCCCCCCCCCAACTTGGAGCAATCTCTTCCCTCAAATCCTACCCCACAGAGAAGGGCGAAAAGTTCCTATAAGAGGCACAGCAAAGTTGTGGCATTGCTTTAAATGACAGACATTTTGGCTTTGGCATAAGGGAGACGTATGAAAAAGGATCTGTATTTTACTTGTAAGTATTTAGAGGATCACCTGGTGGGACAGCAGCTGGAATCACAGTGCAAAGAAATTTAGATCTTACGACCAGGTATGACGACAGAGAGACGCCACTGAAGTCAAACTGGTGGAAAGTACTTTCCACTTTCTATGAATAGGAAACTCCTCCACAATTTCTAATAATGACCACTGACCTCTCTACCACCCTTAATTCATTATTTTTATTGCTCTGCCCTCCCATAATAAATTAATCTTTTTAATAAAATGGTTGCAGACTGGATGGGAACAGAGGATTATAATCCAACGTAAAAAAGAACAATAAACAGAAGCAATTTTTTTTCCCTGCAAAGGGCTTGAAAACCCCCCAGAGTCGCTCTGCTGTGAGATGGGCGGTGACAAATTTGAAATATAAATAAATAAATACAATGCCTCTCTGGTCTTTCCTTATAACTATGGGCAGAGCAACCTGGATTCTATTAAAAACCCAAATCCCAAATAATAACACCCCTTGGGACATTATTAAAGTTCCTTTTTAAAACGCTTTTTAAAAAGCAAGCTTCTAGTCCTTATTGACCGCAAAGAACGGTTTGAAAATGAAGCAAAATCATTATGTCAAAGAAGCAAGCATGCAACCAGTTACAAAAGTAGAAAAATGATTCCATTTTCTTTGCTCAGGGAAAAGCCAAAAATCTCTATTGCTAATATTAAGATACACAGGATGTTTTCTATTTTTATCCAGATCTGTACATTCTGGGGAATCTTCTAATAACTCACATCCTGCCTTTGCCATGGGGTAATGAGGTGGCAAAATTAGCCTGACACTTTGCCACAATTTGCAGAAAAGCAGGTGGTTTTCAAGATGCATAATGTCCAAAGCTGCTCCAGTCATTTTGGCAACTGGCAGAGGAGTGGGAAAAAATATATATTGAGAAGTATTTCTTCCCATCACTCCTTCATTGACTATAAGAAAGCAACAAAGATGACTGGATTAAAAAAGGTTTCTATTCCATTTCTTGTCAAGCCCAAAAGCAAAGGGCCCTTCTTTGCCGAACCCCTCCCACCCAAGGAACGATATTGCAGAAATTAAGAAAGTTTTGCAGAGTTAGACAACGCATTTTTGCGTCAAAGGGCTGTGAACTCCAGAAAGATCCATTCTGGTCTCAAAATGAGGTCCTGAGTTCCACAAGTTTTCATTTCAGTATGTTGTTTTTGCAGGGAATCTGCATATGTAGATATTGAGTGCTAATGCAAGAAAATAAAGAATTACAAAATATTTTTCTCAGCCTGTCTGCCCTGGGCATAGACAAAGCCAGTCTTTCAGAGCAAGATCAAATCACAGCCCTCAAAATCTTTTGTAAGAATTTGGGCTACTCTTCCATCCATGAAGGAAAGCTGATAAAGTCTTAAAAGTTTTCCCCTGCCCAACAACCAGCCCACATATTTTATGGAAGCATTCTTGATATAGAATTGAAATGTACCATTTTGGGGGCGGGGACCAAGGATGACAGAGCCACCCTTCAGAAATGGAGCAAGGCCATGAGAACCATCTAAACCAGCTTTGATTTAATTAAAATAAACTTCATCCAAAGGAAATATAATGAATGAAATCCAATAAATGAATATGCCCTGTGTATTCACTCCCTTCTATATTGAATTGCTTTGTTACGCAGCCGCCCCTGGCAAAACTTGGCTGATCCTGAGATGCTAAACAGGTTCAGACCTGAATATTATTTGGATGGGAAAACACTAAGAATTCCTAGATTGGGAAGAGAAAAACGAAACAGTGGCCAGGAGAAGTGACAATGCACTTCTACGATGCTGCTAAAAGAGTTCCACGCGCGTGTGGGCAAAGGCAGCAGGAACCAGATTCAACGCAAGGCTTTACTATCAAATTAAATGACCATCCAATCAAGCTTTATAATTTGGCATCAACTTTTGAAGGAGCTGCAGCTGAATTCTCGCAGGAAACTACAGCTCCCTTAACTCTTCCAAAGGCCAAGCGGTAGAACACAAGGATCGAAGCAATTTCTCATCAAGTATTTGTTCTTTTATTATTCAGGTCAAATTCTCAATTCCACTTGCTTGCCTGCTGCCGCGCGATAATAAATAACAATAACTTACTTTGGTCTGCAAAGGCTGAGAAAGACCCACACACCTTCCATCCATAAGATAATTTAACACTGGCAATGGGGGGGTTGGACAGGACACAAGTCCTGCTGGAATTGTTCCAGCAATCATGCGGGCTCAGAGGAGAGACAGAGAAGGGGAAAAGAATACTCCTCTTTTGGGGCCACCGAAGAAACAGAAAAAACTTCCAGGTTTTTCCAGGCAGAGCGTGGCAGATCGGGAGCAGGAAGCCACTGGACAGTTGGCAATGGGTACCCAGAACTGATCGAGATGAAGGTAACTGATTGATGAATCCAACAGGATGGCCCAACTTCTGACCGGTCCGAGACACGGAAGCCCCAACCGTTGCATGTTGAGCTGGTTTCTTCCATTGAAAAGAAAACGAAACAGAAAGAGCCATCTTCTAAAGCTACAAGGACGGGATTTAAGTGTCATTCGAGTAAAATCCAGAGGTATTCCTGGAGG
The DNA here is from genome assembly GCA_030867105.1 of Liasis olivaceus. Classification (NCBI taxonomy): domain Eukaryota; kingdom Metazoa; phylum Chordata; class Lepidosauria; order Squamata; family Pythonidae; genus Liasis; species Liasis olivaceus. The sequence continues at coordinate 18,767,069 of CM061362.1, read as the reverse complement.
GGGGAGGAACAGAATTCCTGGGAAGTTTTACTCCTTTTTCCCCTGCCCGCTTGGCAAACTCAGGGGGATCCTGGAAGAGGTCCAGCCACGACAGGAGAAGAGATGGAGCTGGGTTTTTAAATAAAGGTAATAATTTAACGAGTTGTGTTTGCTTAGCGCTCAGTTCTCATGCAAGAAGCAAAAGCATGCGAAAGTCCACGAAGGGTCAGGTGTTAGAAAGGGGGGGCTCATCTCACGTTTCTACCGGGCTGGGAACCATGCTGTTGGGGGTATCGGGGAGCTGGGAAGATAAAGAGGTCACGTCGCTGCCCGAAGAGTTGCCCAGGGAGCCCGATTCAGAAATGGAGAGCTGTGGAGCAGAAAAAAAGAGAGAACAAGGTAGGGAGACAGGCTAGCAAAGTGGGGGTGCACCCCCTGAATAGTCCCCGTTGGTGAAAATTGGGGGCCTTCAGAGAGAATTTAGAGCTCTAATTTAAGCTCTAAAATAGGCTTAATGTGAATTTAAAAGAGCAAAGCAAATCCCCACCCCCCACCCCAAATTCTGGGCATTGCTGCCCTTCCGCTTTGTGGATCTCAAATGGCACCTTCTGCCTGATCTTGAGTTAAAGAATACGTTGGTGAAAGGCACATTTCAGCACATGCCGAACAGAACATTTCTACTGCACACCGTCCCTGTGTCCCTCCCCACCCCTGGCCCTTAGTGGAGAAGCAGAACGCCTTCTGCAGGGGCTTCTACCTTATGCAACTCCCACCAACCATCTTGATCCCCATAAATAAGGAAGATAAACCTATTTTAGGGGAGTCTCTTTCCATTAGCTTCACATGGCCAGGCTAAACCTCTGCGTCCATAGCCTGGCGAGTTATTTTCTCCTCCAGTGGGGCAAATCTTCACAGTTTATGGCTGGAAGTGAATTCACCCATAGGAAGACTCCTTAGGCTGAGTCACAGCCTGGCTGCATCTTGAAATCCAACACATCGGGAAGGAAACAGATTTGGGGAGATGAACACGGTTGATGATACAGCCTTTAACAGGATTCCAGTTGTGGCCTATCCCAACTTTACATCCCAACTGTACCCAGAACCTCCTCCTCCTCCAAGGAAAACCTACAGCTAAACTCCTGTACGGAAAGTTGGAGGATCTGGTCTACAGCTGGTTCGCTGTGTTCCAAAGCCAGTTAACTTTTTGGACTGATTTGTTGGCAGAACCTAAAGCCAAGGAGGTTTGCAATGTTATGGAGATAAAGACATCTTTTAAACACACCCAAAGCAATATGTATGGCAGGAAAGAGCAGTCTGCTCTTCCCTGCACTGAAGCCAACAAGATTTTTGCAGGCGATTCGAATGTCAACGCTGGCATCTGGACAGAAGCTGCGTCCGCACCACGTACTTGGCCTGCTCACTGAATTAATCCATCTTCTGGGTTTGCTCAAGACACTGAATCATAACTTACCACTTCACCTGGGTTCATGTGATGCCCACTGGGTCACACGCACAGTGGCAAAAGTCCACGCTGAAAGCTAACCCACCTTTGCGTGATCTGGGAACAGAACTGCTAGGGTGCAGGCACAGAAGGACAGGCCATTCTAAGCCGGCCACATGGCCCAATGGTAAGATCCTGTTCTCCTTTGTGTAACAATGTCCACGTTCTGCTCTCTGAAGTGAATACCAGCCTTTGCCAAATGGAAAACTTGCACTGTTCTCAGACCTCGATCTTTAACACCTTCTTCAAAATGTTGCCTTTCCCTTGCACGCACATTGCATTTGCTAAAGACGTCAGAGGCCAAACATCCATATTTCACAGCTCTTTGGCCCAAAAGAGGGGCTATTATTTTCAAACCCACCACAAAGGTCACCCCATTCCCTGCAATTTAGGGTTGTCTACTATCATTTGTAAAACACATGCAATGCACAAGGAGCCATTACACCTATTTTGCAAAAGGATATCTATTTGGACAGCTAGTCTCGCATCGGGTGTGACCTTACACAGTTGCCAACCATCCTGGGCCCTTTTCTCCAGCGTCCCCAACACCAGAACCAAGTTATGAAAATATTTTTTGCAACATCAGCCCCAATTAGATGCTGGTTTTCTCTCTCATGCTTTCTCATACACGCCCACATCCACAGCATGGCCAATTTTTCCTCTACTTTAGCAGCACATCTTTTGACAAATATTTTGCACCTGAGATCATTTAATGGGTCATACTTTAATGACTCCTTTGTCGTTCCATACGTAATGGTGGGGAAAAGTCCTTCCAAGGGCTGGCCCCATAGTTTCAAATGCATATGGATAGGATTGTTGTGGGGGGAGAGGAGAGGGGGAGTGAGGGAGCAATCCTTCCTTCCACATTCTCAACTTTTTTTTAATGCAGAATCAATAATGCAGAAGGTGACTAATGCAGCCAGTGAGGAGATATATAACCAAGCCTAGGGATGAGTGGGATGATCAAGGTGGTAGTGCAAGAGAAGACATCATCCCCACCCTCTAGTTATGGGGTGAATTCTCAGGTTCTTACCAGTTGTTGGAAGGCAGGCTGATCCAGGTCGCTCTGCAGGGCAAAATTGCTGAGAGCTTTCCAAGGTGGCTGATAAGTCTGCACCTCTACCGCACTGCCTTGCACGGTGCTGTCGTGGCGGATCGGGCTGCCAGCAACCAGGGGGGTCCCAGTTAAGCCCTGCAAACTCTTGGGAGGAGGCCAAAGGGGGGAAAGGGAGAGGAGAAAGGTCAGCCAGAATGCAGCCATTTCTGCCCGGATCAAAAATGGAGAGAGCGATCGGGCATTATCTGCAGTTTTTTTCAGGTTTCCTTTGCCCCTGTGGATACAACACATTGGGGAAAGCTGGGGCAAGGAATGGTGTGAGTAGAAGACAGAGCTTTGAGACTTTTGCCCAACATGAAACAATAAACCAGCTTTCTCCTCGCCATCACCTGAGCTCAACCCACCAGCTCTGGAATTAGCACACAATCAATGTCCCATTCGAGCCGCAGAAGAAAGGGGAGATGCCTAAAAATTGCCCTTTGCCACATATTGCAATCCATATCTGTGGAGTCCTTGGTACTCTCTGAGCTTGGTGGTTTGCTTGAAGACGTTTCATTACCCGACTAGGGAACATCACCAGTGCTATCATCAGTAATTAGTGCATCGTCACTAATCGGCAGCTGGCACCAATGAGGTTCCCTAGTCCGGTAATGAAACGTCTGCAAGCCGACAGCCAAGCTCAGAGAGCACCAAGGACTCCAGAGTGCAACCCTGAGCTACAGAGATTCTTTTCCACTGGATCCACATCTGTGAATGCTTCCTCTTTGGGGGGTAACTGGCTACTTAGTGGTGAGAACTCTTGACATGGTCAGAGGTATTCTCAACGGTGAGCAGAACTTTCCAGCAGCCCTCAGTTTTTAGAAGTGATCTGCTAATGATGGAGAAGAATAATAATAATAACAACAACAACAATAATGCACTTGATTAGAAAAATAAGCAAAAAACAAGAGCATTTTCTTCCAAAGAATTCCCAAGTTGGGAAGAAGTATACAAAAATACATAGTCAAAAGTGGTGAACAGCCACTTCCCTATGAAGGAAGAATCATTTAATTGTTTTTAATCAATTTAGGGGTTTGGAAAATTTTTTGAAGAGAGGGGTGTCGTTTTTTTTAACCCCCTGCTCTTAGTAAGGTAAATGTCCAAAAGAAAAAGAATATCTTTCCTTCCTCACAAAACTGGAGCCCCTCTCCATATTATTTTCAGACAGGGGCATTCAGGAGGGGGGTCAAAAAAGTCAATATGGCAAAACCAAAGCCATGTCCAAAAAAGGGGCAGAGCTCTGATGGTACACGTCGCCATCTTGACTTTTTTGACCCCCTCTGGGAGTGGCTGTAATTAATTTTCAAGATGCCATAAGATTTTTTTCGGGTGCCAGCAAGCTGCTCCGTTCAGTCAACCTGTGATGGGAGTGAACCCGTTCAATAATTGGATTTATGGAATCAAGCGAGTCATTTGATTCTGATAAATGAGGAAGAGTCCCACCTATTTTTCCCCTCTGCTTTTCCCCGGATCTCCCTTCCACTCTCTCCCCCTTCCCCTCCCCGTCTGGTACAACAATGAGGATTCTCAGCAGCGCAGCTGAAAACATCTGGAAGGCGGACTGGGACGTCTTCTGTAGAATTTACAGCGGGGATCAAATCCGTTTTAACCGAAGGGAACACTATGGAAAGAGCAAACAAACGGCAGCCAAATCATCCATATTTTTGGGGGGGTGGGGGTGGAAGCCCTTTAAAAATAAAGGAAGCATTAAGATTTGGCTTGCTTTAAAAAAAAAAAACAAGATTTATTTGAAGTAATCCCTGTCCTTTTCTATAGATGAAATAAACGTAAACAGAGCACATCCTAGCAGTTTTGGGTAAACAGTGGACATTTCCAGAAGGAAGTTAGCTGAATAATTACATCTATTCTTGCTATTATTACTGTCATCATTATTGTCTTGTATTTCCCTGCAGAGAGATTTACTCTCCCAGAGATCTCCAGCATGAGACACTATTGATCCTGCTCCCAGAAAAAAAAAATCAATATTGGTTAAATACCACCTGGCTGATGGCCATGAATAAAAATAGATATTATTGCTGAGGTTAGGAGCCTGGGGTGGAGAATTCTTTGCAGTGCAATCCTGTGTATGTGTTCAAGGGAGTTGCACCCCTTACACGCACCTAAATAGATTTGCACCCTGAGAGCCAAGTCCTCGAGGCCTCTACACAGAAGTAAGTTGCACTGGAGTCAATGGGGCAACGTAGTGCTACCATCTCTGGACTGCAAAAGTCTGAGGCTTGGTGACCCTGACATAATAGCCTTAAATCCAGTGTTTCTCAACCTTGGCAGCTTGAAGAGGGGTGGACTTCAACTCCCAGAATTCCCCAGCCAGCATGGCTGGCTGGGAATTCTGGGAGTTGAAGTCCACCCCTCTTCAAGTTGCCAAGATTGAGAAGCACTGTTTAAGTCAATGGGACTTACTCCAGATCGGTGGAACCGGATTGACAACCCCCAGGGAACTAGATCCAAAGAGGCCTTAATCCTGAAGGATTTTTCCCTCCCCAGCCCAGTCCTTGTCAGTTGCACTGAGTTACAAAAATGGCCTTTGCATCTAATAAATTTGGACAGCCATCCTTCGCCCAAACCCAATCCCCATGAGCCCACCCTCCCAGTATGCTTCCCTGCTCTCTTGAAGACAAGCAAATCAACTCCCGCATCCTGAAAACTGGCTTGGGTGTCTCTGGGTGAGTTGTCTCTGTGTTGTGTCCCGCCTGGCGGCTCAGAGCACTGTGCCAGGTTCATGTCCTAAGCACCTTCAGCATCTCCTGCGAACGCAGCCATCCGTGGCTTTTTAGCTCTTCCGGGCCAAGCAAGACATGCCCTTCCCAAAGAGTTTGGGGTGGAGGTGAATCCCCCACCCCTTCCACCAGTGGCAAAAGACAGGCCAATGCCAGGGGAACCTTCTTGGCACGCGAAACTCCATACCTGGCCACCCGAACCCCCCAAATACTCCTAAAGGTTGGAAGGGGAGGGCGGGGGGGGCAGGAAAAGTGCCGCCTTGAAGAAGAGAGAGCCAAGACGCCCCCCCCCCCAGTGGCAGTTTTTGAATTGTAGTCCCCAGAGCCTGGGAGGGAAGCCGCCGGATCCGGGGCCTGGCTGGCTGGCTGGCTGGCGGCTGAGCTGGACCGGAGCGCCTTCTCCAAATGCAAGCGGGGGGGGGGGGCGGGGGGGGCGGGGGGGCCCGGCCCGGCCACTTACTGCCTTGTCGCTGTGCTGCTGCTGCTGCTGCAGCTGCTTCATGAGGATGGACTTCTTCTTGTCCTTGCAGCGCTTGTTCTGGAACCAGACGCGGATCACGCGCGGGCTCAGGCCCGTCATCTCCACCAGCTGCTCCTTCATCAGCGCGTCTGGCCGCGGGTTGGCCGCGTAGCAGGTGCGCAGCGTGTGCAGCTGCTTCTCGTTCAGCACCGTCCGCACGCGCGTCGTCTTCTCCGCCTGCTTGTGCACGTGGGGACGCAGGGAGGGCTGCCGCCCGGGCACCGGCTCTGCGGAGGGAAGCAGGCGGGCGTGAAGAGGGGGCGGGGCGGGGCGGCCCTGGAGAGGGGGCCAGAGCCCCCCGCAGCGGGGAAACCGTCCCAAGCCAGGCGCTTGAAGGGGGGATATTTTCCCCTTCGGTGTTAATCTTCGGGCCGGGCTAGCAGCCCACCTCTCCAAAGGAGGCCAAGGCGTCGGGCGAACCCCCCCTTCCCATGTTTCCCCAGCGACAACCCCGCGAGGTAGGCCGCCAGGCCCAAAGTCACTCAAGGCGCCTCCATGGCTGGAGGCGGCTTGCCTCGCGGCCCCCCCGACCCTAATCCCCTTTGCTTTATGAACCGGAACCGGGGTGTAATCATAATTTACTACACCATCGACCCTGAACCTCGGACGGTTGTCTTCCCTTTGCAGGACATGCAGCGATGAAGCATTAAAAAAAATATTTTTTTTCTCCTGCCTCCATCTGGGCGGGCAGGGGGCAGCGGCTTGTCCTGAAAACGAGCAGCCGAGCGCTCGGGCCGCCCCTTTTATTCGAAGGACGGAGGAGCGGCTGAGAGGGCGGCGGCGACTCCGCGGAGCCTCGCTCTCTCGGAAGCAGGGCGGGCGGAAAGAGCCAGGGAAGCCTTCGGCGAGCTGACGATTCGCCCACGAGAAGGAACTTTTAATTGCCTCCCCCCCCCCCCCCCAGAAAGATGCAGCTCGAAGAGAGGGGTCGGAAACAGCCGACTCGGTTAATTTCTCCCCCCGCGCAACAAGATGTGCCTATAGCAAAAGAGAAAGTAACGTTTTTCTTAAGGAAGGCCTTTCTTCTTCTGGGGCCTGCAGAACTGGACCAGCCCCCCCTTCTCGATTCCCTCCTCCCCCACAAAAAAAGGAAATCCTTCCCTACCAGGAAAACTGGCTCGGGTTGCCTCAGCCTGAGATGCCAGCGGACTTGCCGGCTGTCTCTGCGCTTCCCCCACCGCCCCGCGAAACCGGGTTCCAGCCAGCCGTGAGAACGGAGCCGCGGAGCTGAGCGGGCATCCCGGCCAACTGCCCGCCTTGGGATCGTCCCACGGCTCCGGTCCGGCACAAAAGTGCAAGGGGGATGGTGCTAAAAGGCCGTGCCCGCGCCCCCACGCAAGGAAAACGAAGGGCAATTTTCCTGGTGATTAATTCTCCGTTCCTATGTGGAAGTGGAAGGGGAATTTGCTTATGATGAAGATGAGGATTGTAATTACCACTGTTATTCCTTCTCTCAGAAGAGATTACCCCCCCCAATCTCAGTCCCATATCCTTCCGATTTTTTTTTATGTTATTTTCGCTATCCTCCATAAATTTCCAACGTGTCCTTTCATACTCACAAGCCATGGAAAGGCAAGGTTAGGGATACTCAGAACTCAGAATTCCTTCCCTTCCCTTTCGTGTATTTAAAATCATAATAAATGTCAACTTGCTTAAGATATTAATCAGAAATAAATATCGAGCAGACTGCGTTTAAAAAAAGAAGGGGGGGGGGGAGAATCCGAAAAGAACCAGTTAACGTCTAAGAGCTTTGAAGGGAAACGGAAGAGGAGATCTTCTCTTTTAAACATAATTTTTAAAATCACCCGTAAAAAGGTAAGGTGCCGTACTATGCAGTTGTGAGAGCGTGCGTAGCTGTGTGAATCTATCACACGCGCGTAGACACACTGGTCCACTGTGAAATAAAGTGTGCGATTTAACAATTCTTTCTTTCAGATCGAATCAGGCGGGATCCCCTGGCAGCCGGACGGGCTATATTAAAAAGAGGCGAATTCAAAGTCGCCCACCGCGCCGCGGCAGCGAACCGGCCCACTTCGAGGAGGGGACACCCGGCTCCTCCGACTTCCCTCCAGCCCCCTTTGAAACTCTGCCGCCTCTTCCCAAAGACCGTTGATCAATTGCCCCTCGCAGGCCGAAGAGCGCTTCAACAGCCCCTCTGCCCACGCCTGGGATGACTGAGCGGAAACGGATTTGCAAGACGGCATGCCGGGCGCACCGTTTGCAAACACATTCAAAAAAAATCAACGACTTCGTGGCCAACCCGGAGGTTTAAGCGAGGTTTACCTGGGGGGAAGCTTCCCTAGATTCGGCGGGGCTTCCTCCCGGGGACACGAGCGCGAAGGGAAGGGAAGGGAAGCGAAGGCTGCGAACGCGCGCGGCCTTTGCCGGCGGGCAGCACGGGGAGCTTCCTTCCGAGTAAGCCCTGCGGAGTTTCGGCCTGCTCGCGTAATTTCTCCAGGCAACGAAGCCCCGAGAAGAGCGGGGAATCCAATCCCGCGCAAGCCGATGGAGGTTAGAGGAAACAGGAAGGTTACATTTCTCACCGGCAGATTTTTCTTTTCCGTTTCCTTTCCTTTCCTTTTCCTTCATTCCTCTTTTTTTTCTATTCTCCTTCTCTCCCCTCCCTCCCTCTTTCTCTCTCCTTTCTTCCATCCATCCATCAACTCAAATCGGTTTCAAGATGCATAGTAAGCCGATCCCGGTTTCCAACATCACAAACACACATAAGGGACTCAGAAGCAACGAGGAGGGGAAACAGGCGAAGGTGCACGCAGGCGAGGCGGCAATTAACCATCGGACAAGCACGCCTTTATTTGGACAATCTCAGCAGTCACAAGTCGAGGTTTTCTTCAACTGTATTGTGACTTTGATTTTTTTTCCTCACTGAAGGAGCAATGAATTGGACTTCAATTTTCCCCGAAATTAATTCAGTCACTCCACTTCCATACCAAAATAAATAAATAAATAAAAATCTGTCTTTACAGGCAGAAATCAAAAGCACGAGGTGAAGTGAAAATTAAATTTTTAAAAAGAGAGAATTTTAGAATTTTCTGCCGTTCCCCAGACCTTTTTGACCTTACTCCAGATTTCCCAGAAGTAGAAGCCAAGAGTCAACCTTGCCTTTCTTTGACAAGCGGTGTGTGTGTGTGTGTGTGTGTGTGTGTGAGAGAGAGAGAGAGAGAGAGAGAGAGAATTGGTACTTTGCACATGCACAGAGGAATTCTGTTGCAACTGCACAGGCACCTCTCAGAATGAGTTCTGGCTGAAGGGGCCGTTCTCCTCAGGGGTCTCTCTCCTGTCAGCCTCCAGGGAATTCAAAGGAGGCAACAGTGAGTTGTTTTTTTTGGGGGGGGGGGCGCGGATCTGGGTGTGGGGAAAGATAAAATGGAACAGAGCAGATTTAAACCAGATCCCCATGGTTTTATTTGGGACCCTCTTATTAGTGAGAGCCACTGGTGAGAGGGACTGGTGAGGGAGGTGGGGGGATTACTGGGGACCCCCTCCCCACACCCAGAAGCACCCAGAGCTTCCCAATATTCTTTTGCTTGGATGCAACCAGGGCTGTTTTCAGCCCAGGAATGACGTTTTAGCCTAATCCAGGGACCCCCCACCCCAAAGCTATTTTGACATTGGCAGGATCTGCTTTCTATTAGCTCATTATGGGGAAGTATTGGGGTTCATTCTTGCAACCCCTTCTCATTCCTGTCAGTTTTACAAAAATAACACATATTTTTTCTTTTATTTTAGGTAAGACTCCCTGGAGGAGAAGGAAAAAGAACCAGGTTTTGGGGAAAGGGGGGGGGGGCTTCCCTGAGGTCAGAGCTTCAAAAATTGGGGCTGATTCCAATTAGCGATGAACAGGCCAAGATGGCAGTCATGCCTCCTGCTCCCTTCTGCCCCAGATGTCAAACTTTTCCCACTTTCCTTGAATCCAGCCTGACCATTGGGGGTAGGGGTGATGGGAGTGAGAATGCAGCACAGGTGGAAGGTGCTCCTTGGAGAGGCTGCCCCAAATGTGCCCAGGATTTGAGGACTACAGTCGGTGGCTGCTTCCTCTCCTCTCTCCTACCTTTGAAAGGGTGAGCAGCTTGGCCCTTCTCAGCTCAGAGCGCCCTGAAACTGCCCTGTTCTCTGGCAGCAGCCAGGCCATGGTGGGCCACCAGGCCCCGTGAAGGTCCTGCGAGAAAGACCCCTTCTGGGGGAACGGAGCTGAGGTGGGAGGCACAAATGGGTGCAAATCAGAGTCTGGAGGGCTGGAGGGAAGTGAAGCAGCAAATACGGAGAAACAAAGAGAGGTTTGAGGAGGATAGAGGAATAAGTTCGTGTGTGTGTGTGTGTGTGTGTGAGAGAGAGAGAGAGAGAGAGAGAGACAGAGAAAGAAAGAAAGAAAGAAAGAAAGAAAGAAAGAAAGAAAGAAAGAAAGAAAGAAAGAAAGAAAGAAAAGCTAAGTTAGTACATTTAAGAGGAAGGAAGGACGTCAGTATAGAGAAGAAAGAAAGAAGGAAGGAAGGAAACAAAATGAATTTTGGGAATTATTTTGGAAGTCTGAACGATCAGTGAATTTAGAAGGAAGCGAGGGAAAAAATTAATGTTGGGAAACGAATGAATTAATTCTGCAGAAAGAAAGAGAAGCTGAGTGATGGCAGAAGGGAGGGAGGGAGGGGGAGAGGGAAGGGGGCAACTGGATGAGTTAATCTGGGAGGGTGGGGCTGCCTCTCGAGGGCTGGGGGCTTACCTGGCAGCTGGAGGTGGCCCGGCCGGGCGCCCTGCAGGTGGCCCGGGCTGCGCGGCGGGCTCTCGGCCGAGCCGGCGCCGTCGAGCAGGAGGCTGTGGTCGGCGCGGCAGAGCAGCTCGTGGTCGCGCAGCGAGAACTCGTCCCCGGGCAGGAGCTGCCGGCTGCAGACGGAGCATCGGAAGCACTCCAGGTGGTAGACGTGGTCGCGGGCGCGCATGACCAGGTCGCTGCTGCTGAAGCCGCCCGCGCACTTGGCGCACTTGATGCCGAAGAGCCTGCGGGGCGGAGCGGAGCGGCGGAGGCGGCCGTCAAGCGCTGCGCTGCCCTGCGCCGCGCGGCCCAAGCCGGCCTGCGGCCCGGGCAGCGCCGCCCGGCCCGGCACGGCCCGGCCCGGCACGGCCCTCGCGGAGCGCTCCTGGAAGCTCCTCGCGGGCCGAGACTGCCGGAGCCGCGGCACGCCGAGCGAGGGAGTCTCCGGGGCGGCTCTTCGGGTCGGCTGCGAAGCCGCCCGGAGCAAGGGGCGGCGGGGTGCGAATAATTTCGCTGATAACAAATAAACCAACAAGGAAATAAATAATCCGTGGCAATAGCTTTACGCTTCCTACCACTAACAGATGGGTGTTTCTTCTATTATTATTATTATTATTATTATTATTATTATTATTATTATTATTATTATTATTATTGCCACCACCCATCCTTGCCCCTTCTGGTTTTCGTTTAACCTGCACAGGAATTAGACCTGCAGGCGGCTTTTCGAGGCGAAGCTGGGTCGGGAGCGAAACAGGAGGAGGTTTCTGACGGCCAAACCGTCTTTTGCCAGGGATGAAGTCAACGCCTGGCCGACTTACTTCGAAATAAAGTGCCTCGAAATCAGTGGGAATTTTTGTCCAAATGAGTGTATTTGGACCCCCTCCCTGTCCCAGTATTTGTGTACAGGTGGGCCAGCGTGCAAGGATTCCCCCTGAATTTTATAAGAAAACATATGTGTGTCTGTGTGTCTGTGCGTGTGCAAGGATTCCTCCCTGAATTTTACAGACAGGCATGCAGGTGAGTGACTGTGCCAGGATTTCTGCCCCCTTGTATAAAAAACATGTGTCTATACGTGTGTCTGTGCAAGGGTTCCCCAAGAATTTTGCAGACCGGCATGTGGCTGAGTGGGCGTGCAAAGAGTTGTGCCCCCAATTTTAGAAAAGGCACGTGTGCATACGTGCGTGTGTGTTTGTGCAAGGGCTCCCAAGAATTTCCCAGAGAGGCCTGCAGGTGAGGGCCGTGCGCATTCCCCCTGGAGGGTGGGGTGGTCCTGGGAATGACAGGGAGGATTCCCTTCCCCTGGCAAGGCGTCCTGAACTTCCGGCCATCAGGGGTTCAAAGACCGGCGCCTCTCTCCACCTTCGGCGACCCGCCTCAAATCCCCCCGCCCCCCCGCGAGACTTCCACTGAACGGAGGGAGGGAGGGAGGCAGGCGAGGCGAGGCGAGCGAGGCGAGGCGAGGCTCTCTCAGGGACAAAACCCCGAGCCCGCCAGGCCAGCGAAGCAAGCGACGCCGACAGCTCCGGCGGAAGGGCGCCCGCTGGCCCGCGGAGGGCTCCGCGGAGGCGCTTAGACGCAAAGGAAGAGAGGCTCCGCTACCTGATGTAATCCCTCTTACAGTACGTTTTGCCATCGCGCACAAAACAAGTGCAGGTCTCGTCCAAATACTGGCTACAGTCCGCGCATTTCAGGCACGCCGCGTGCCACTCCAGGTCCGGGGACACCTTGAGGATGTACTGGTCGTGGATCTCGCTCCCGCAGCCCACGCACGTGGCGGTCCCGGGTTTCCCTGCCGGGGAAAGGAGCACAGACACTCAGCGCGGGCGCCGGGCTCGGAAGGCGCGCCAGCCCAGCGAGGGGAGGCGGGCGGCCGCCGGCGCGGAGCCCCGGCGCCCAGCAGAGCCCGCGCAGGTCGTCGAGCCCGGGAAGGGACACGGAGCGAGGGAAGCCGAGCGGAGGGCGGTCCGAGCGCGGCCGGCGCGGCCGGGGCTTCCGTCGCCCCGTTTCCCAGCCGGGCGGAAAAGGGTCCATGCGTAAAGGACGCGGAGGGGAAAGGGAGGCAGCGGCTGCACGACCATCACCCGCGCCCTCTCCCTCAACGCTGTTTCCCTCGTTTCCTCGGACAGTTTCGGGCGAGGCGCTAAATTACTCGGGGCCACAGAGCGACTCGACAGAGCCAACACAGCAGCAACATCGAGGGGGGAAATATTACGATTAACGAAGACCCCATTCTGCAAGGAGCAGGCATTGTCCACGGGGGTTTGTGCAACGAAGTCTAAATGTATCTCCCACTAGAAGGATTAATAATAATAATAATAATAATAATAATAATAATAATAATAATAAATATTTTTGCACCTCCCCTCTCTCCCCGCCCTCCCCTTTTCAGAGAAGGTCCAGCAAAAGCACCCCCTTCTTTTCCACAGGCATCAACGCCCCCCATCCCCGTGCACCCCACTCCTTCCAGCCCAGACTCCGACTGGAGAGAGAGAGAGAGACTTACTTTTCGTGTGATCCCCCATCGCACCTCCAAAAGGATAAGAAAAAATAATATCCACCATGCAGAAGGAGTTACGGGAAAGTGTTGTGATGCAGAAAGGAGAAAAAAAATAAGGGGAAACGAGGGGAAAGGGGAGGGGGCGCCTCCAGCCGCCGCTCGGCTCTTTCCTAACTCACTCCTCCGGCCCGGCGAGCGAGCAGGGAGAGTGTCCCCTACGCAGCATGACGTCAGTACGGCGCGGACCACCCACTCACCCCCGAAAGGGGAGGACGGGTCGGCGGGGTGACGTCAGCGGGTGCTCCGGCAGCCCTCGGAGGCGATTGGCGGCGGCGGCGGCGGCAGGAGCTGATTGGCCGAGGGCGAACAATGGAACGCAGAACGTTGAGTCCCGGGCAGAAGGCGCTCCGCCGCCGGTCGCGCGCGCCTGGCTGGGCTGCGGCTGCTCGGCTCGGCGGGCACAGCTGCCGGCGGCCGCCCGGTCTCTCCCGCGGCGTGGAGGGGCTTGGAGGGAGCTGCGGTTGGAAAGAAGAGCCTCCCGCCTCCGACCTTTGAAGAGAGGCTTTGGGCGTTGCAAAACCGAGACACGAAACTCTCTCTTACTGGGAGAGATTTGGGGAGAAGTTTCCCCCTCTTCTTGTAATTCTGCAAATAATAATAATAATAATAATAATAGTAGTAGTAGTAGTAATAGTAATAGTAATAATAATAGTAATAAATTATGATGATGATGATGATGATGATGATGATGATGATGATGATGATGATGATGCAGTAATCCGATAGTCTAGGTTAGCGTTCCTGACTTCTCGAGGACAATCTTAGCAACGCCAGTCACGACTCCAGCGATTCCAGGGGGTTCCGATTACTGAATGCATTGGCTTTCTCCCCAGCAAATACTCCGCGCACGGCCTGATCCTATTTACGCCGCTGTAAGTCCCACTCGATCCAAGGGGCTTGCATCCGAGTCACGATACCTAAGACCGCGGCTTTCTTTTAGCGCCGTCCTCAGTCTCCTGGAAGTTCAGAGGGGCTTCCTCCCTGGCGAGTGGATCGGCTCCGTGGCGAATGCCTGAAGCCGCAGGTTACACAGTCTTTCTATCCAACCGAGAGATCCAGCAAGGCTTACCTTTGAGTAAACCGAGGAAAAACAGCGCCGGAAAGGAAACCTTGCGCAGCCCGTATCGCCAAATCTTAATCTCTACATTTCTTTTCGGTTTTTGTCCATTCCTGGATATATCCTTGTTTCCACCCCATCTTCTCAATGTTATTCATTTATTGCCAGGCGTTTTTTTAAAAGAAAGACATTCGCATAAACAACGTTTTGCTGTTGCTACTGGCGCGAACGGTTAACCACCTTGTCGCGTTGCAGTTTCTAACCTGATCTTAGAACACACACGAGCGATCGCCTAGAAAACGCATTTAGTTTTCTTTTGCGCCCGGTAACCCGATCATTACCATAAGAAAGAGAGACTCAGCGCTCCAGATCTCCGAGTTCAGTCTTGGAAAATCTGGAAATATATTTCCAAATTTGAGACTTTGGGTTCAAATCGATTCCGGTGGTATTTTGTTTTTAATCTATTCCCTTAAAAATAATAATAATAATAATAACCCGCAGGAATACAATACTGATGTTGTGAGATCGTTCTTGTATAAGGCTGTATCTGAATTTTAAAACACACACACACACACACAGCAAGCCCTCTGAGACCCCTTTTAATGCATACGGAGGAAAGGTTTAGGTTCAGCTGAAATTATTTAAATGCGATGCCTTCCGATCTCTCGCATTGACAGAAGTAAAAATCGGAGATGATCGGTTTCAGGGCTTCTCCACATTTTTCTCAAAGCTCTTTGCTCCGTGTGAGGAGCTGTCTGGAGCTCTTAGATTTCCTTGTATAAAATTAGTTTGGAGTGACGATGTTTCTTTGCTTCGCCTTAAATGTAGGCAGCATATGTCTATTTTTGAACTAGACAGAATTCCTCATCAGACCAGACAAAATGGACATCGAGGGACACGTCCTGGCTTTCTTCGAACTTACTGAAGTTATTTCAGTAAGACTTGTACCATAAATGTAGGGTTTAGTTGCCTTATTTATTGTTTTGCAGATTAACAATATGGATTAATAACAGGGAATGTTATGCTGTTAGTGCCATATTGTGTGAATATCTTATTATAATTTCTGGTCATACTTATTTTAAGTCAAGGCAACTTACTTTAAAATAAATGCAAAACAACAACAACAACCCTTTTTGTTTTTCCTACATACATTTCTCTCTAGATAACATCCATACCTCTGAAGTTGCACATAGCATGGGAAAGTTTACACCAAGATGGAAATCGTAGCCTTTAAAATGACACAAGTTTATTTAAGAAGTCTGAAGTAATCTTTTGCCTTTCTCTTTTGAATAATAATCGTAAATGATGTAATTATTTGATTATAATATTTTGTCCTTAGACATAATCTACTAATACAAATCATAATGGGAACTTTATCTTTCTAGTAATTGCTAAAGAATGGAAATAGATGTATCCCTACCTTTTGGGAGCTGTGGAAAAATATAGTTTTCATCCATGGGTGTGCACTGCATCCATGTGTGCACATACGCATTTGCACAGGGGCTGGGTTCTCACAACAGGCTTCATCAGGTCAGGAAAAGACCTGGTTGAGTAAATGCAGACCAAATGGCGTGGGTAATTTGAACCTGGATTAGTTTTTCTGTGGTTTAGCGTGTTTTGGTGGTTTGTGGATGGCTGAGGGCAGTTTGAGAAGGCAGAAAATAGGTTAATTCAGGAACCAGGTTAAGCCGTCTCCCCCAATTCTCCTGTGTTACATTTAATTTAGTTTAATTTAATTTAGTTTAATGAGGGCATGAAGGCACATTCACACATAGAAATAAAGACTCCTTTGGGTCCAGCGTGATTCCATAGCAATTTGACCCTTCCCAGTGACTTTGGGGGTAGGGTAGCCTTCTCTTCGGTTTGTTCAACTTCCGAATCTGAACTACAGCTGGGCGTTTCCTCGTGGTCTCCATTCCAAGTCCTGAGGAGGTCTGACTCTGCTTACCTTCCATAGCCAGGCAAACTCCTCCACACGGCCCTGAAGGTTGGCAGCCGATGGTCTGTGTATCCCAGGCCCCAAGGGTGGGCTAGCAGGAGCCCGCAGACCCCAGGCTTGCCAGCCCTTGGAAGGGAAGGGAACTGTGGGGCTCCGTCCACCCTTTGCTCCATCCGCACGGCTCCTTCTACCCGCGGAGACCCCGGTGTCTGTCTGCTCCTCCACCAGCACGCCCCAATTACATCCGGGCTGGGAGACGCTCCTGGGCCTTTGCTCCCCAGGGCTGGGCAAGGCAGCCATGACGTTGCCCTCGACCCAGAAAGAGACTCGCTGCATGCAGTGGCGGCTGCTTTGCTCATGCGTTGCATTCACACAACCCAACCGCCTCGCTAAGGGGGGTCCGGCCAGAGCAGCCGCATTCATGCGAGGGGCAGCCGCACCGAAGGCTCCTCTCGGGGAGGCTTGTGGGGGGCCCAGCATTGCCCCCCCCACCCTCGGCTAGCGCAGGATTCCCTGTATGATGTGCAAAGCCAGACAAAGGGCGAAGTCAATCACCTGGTGAGGATCGTGTGAAAGCGGCCAATTTGCAATGGAGGGACGCAGAAGACCACTCAGCTGGGATTCCTCTGCTTTGAGGCTCTGAAAGGGAATTCCGATCAGATTATTCATTTGTCCCCCCTTTCTGTTCATTGCCATCTCAGTCAGTGTGCCCCCCCACATGTTTTTTGCCCTTTGAAAGCAGGAGACATCAAAATCCAACACACACACCCCCAACTCCCAGAACTGAACTGGAACACATTAGTTCTGCTGCTTTGTATGAGATCCATCCAATAATTTCAAATTCTGGACCAGGTTTTGGGCGGGGCCCCTTCTCTCTCTGGGGCTGGGGTCATTCCCCAAAGCCCCTGATAAGATGGGAAACTCTAGTGCTTAAAATTCACACGTTGCTCCTTGCTAGGAAAAAACAAGAAACCAGGAAGCGAACAGGCTGTTTGTTCATATCATTCTGGACTCCCCCTACATTTTCTCCACCTCCAGCTATTTCGAAATAAGGCCGTTTAAGGCCACTGCTCCCTGGGTGTTGCATCTTGCACCAACCCACCCTTTTTTCTGGGAACCTGGATCCTACCAAGATAGACATTAAAAATCCACATTTTCCAAGAAGGGTGTTTATGAACAAAGGAATACATTTATTATGGCCTTTGGCCAGTCAACAAGAAGAATGTATATATGTCATGCTTTTATGATGTTTACATCTAAACCGGACTGTATTTTAAAGTGCTTTCCAGAAGAAGTAGGATATAAATTCTTAAAATAAAGCAAACAGATAATAACTCTTCCTAGGTTTCTTCTTGGGCATGAATGGGCCCCGTTGTCCTTTTAAAGCTCTCCAAGCTAGTAAGTCCAAGAGACAGGCTTCCATAAATTGGGCTCTGAACAGAATGCTTAGAAGGGGGAAGCTGTTAAAAAGTCAAATTCCATTTTGCAGTGAGATGCACATTATAATACGCCTTATCGTATGCCAAATACTGGGTGCTGGGAAGCAACAGAGAGAAGGAATTCTCTCCCTCCAGGTTCAGCTTGCGAGCTTCCCAAATGGATCCGGCTGGCCACCATGGGATGCAGAACTCATGCTGGCTGGGGAATTCTGGGAGTTGAAGCCCACAGATCTTGACATTGTCAAGTCTGAAAAACACTGCTTTAAACCCTGTTTCTACAAGAAATAGTGAAGACTCTTGCCGTCACAGCCATAAGCTAAATATCCACAGTATCCTCAGTCCCCCCCCTTCCCTCCCGTCTTTATTTCAAGAGCCTTTCACGTTTCCCTCTGTGGTTCTGGGCCTTGATCAAGTCGAACCGCTTCCTCTGCAGACCACAGATGACTTGAACAAATAATAACAAAAAGGCAAACATCAGTAGCTAGATACCAGAGGCGCTCTGAAAGACTGACAAGGTTGGGTTGTGTCTTCCATGCGGTTGTGTTGGAAAATTGCCCCTTGGCTCCCTGCAGGAAAGAAAGGTTTACAACGTGCACTTGGGGGATTGAATTGACAGATGGATTTTTCCCCCTTTGCTTTGCTGCACGTCTGACATCCTGTGCAAGGCCCTTTCCCGCACAACGACAACGTGCAACTTTCTTTTCCCTCTGAATCATTGGAGGCAGACAGGAGGGAGCGCCCGGCCTTCCCCGAGAGAGAGAACGACAGAACCTCTGCTGTGCTTCAGTTCCTAAAGCATTCTTTGTGCCGTTGTTGCCTGACGGAACACATCGAGAGCTTTTTATGATTCATGGTGGGTCTCCTGATATGACGGACGGTCTCTGCTCTTTTCTAGAAATATTCTGGGTTTTGCAAAGCCAGAGCAGAAGGAGTCTGTAGCACCTTTTCATATTAGTGAGTTTTACTGAAAGGCACAAGACTGTGCAGTGCAGTGAGTTGCAGCTCATGAAAGCTTACGCCATTTAATAAAATTAATTAGTCTGAAAAGGAGGTATCAAACTCCTTTTGACTTTGGGGTACCATAGGCTAACATAGCTTTCCTTCTACAAAAGCTTCTTCTCCTCCCTCCCTCCCTCCCTTCCTTCCGTCCCTCCCTCCCAATCCTTCTCCCTTCCTCCCTTTTCCCTTTTCCCTTTTCCCTTTTCCCTTTTCCCTTTTCCCTTTTCCCTTTTCCCTTTTCCCTTTTCCCTTTTCCCTTTTCCCTTTTCCCTTTTCCCTCCCCTCCCCTCCCCTCCCCTCCCCTCCCCTTCCTTCCTTCCTTCCTTCCTTCCTTCCTTCCTTCCTCTTCCCTTTTTCCTTCCTTCCTCCCCTCCCTCCCTCCCAATCCTTCTTCCTCCATCCCTCCCTCCCTCCCTCCCTTCCTTTTCCCTTTTCCCTTTTCCCTTTTCCCTTTTCCCTTTTCCCTCCCCTTCCTTCCTTCCTTCCTTCCTTCCTTCCTTCCCTCCTTCCTCTTCCCTTTTTCCTTCCTTCCTCCCCTCCCTCCCAATCCTTCTTCCTCCATCCCTCCCTCCCTCCCTCCCTCCCTTCCTTTTCGCTTTTCGCTTTTCCCTTTTCCCTTTTCCCTTTTCCCTCCCCTTCCTTCCTTCCTTCCTTCCTTCCTTCCTTCCTTCCTTCCTTCCTTCCTCTTCCCTTTTTCCTTCCTTCCTACCCTCCCTCCCTCCCAATCCTTCTTCCTCCATCCCTCCCTCCCTCCCTCCCTCCCTCCCTTCCTTTTCCCTTTTCCCTTTTCCCTTTTCCCTTTTCCCTTTTCCCTTTTCCCTTTTCCCTTTTCCCTTTTCCCTCCCTCCCTTCCTTCCTTCCTTCCTTCCTCTTCCCTTTTTCCTTCCTACCCTCCCTCCCTCCCTCCCTTCCTTCCCCCAAAGCCTACAGTTAGCACCCAATTTCTTGGAGTTAGAATGATGAGCAACTGCCACAGGACTCTGCAGACCCTATGGGCTCACAGAGGGAGGAATGTTCTCAGGGTTAGGGTATAAAAAGTCAAGATGATGGCCATGCCTGTGTGACTGAAGCTCTTTTAAAATGCAGCCTCCATAACATGTAAAAGAGGGGCAAGATTTCTATCACACCGTCGTTGCTGCTATCTTGACTTTTCTGACCATCCCCGTTGGACAGCAGGATTAGATGTACATGGATAGAGCCGGAGGAGGGAAGATCCAGCTGAAATGTAAAAAAACTTAGGGACATCAGGAGCATTTTTGGAATGGAACAGTTATCTAAATTACTGTTGGTTTCTTGGTCATGGCGGATCTACAGCCAGAGGTTGGACTATCATCTTTTGGGAATACTCTACTCTTGACTTCTGTACCAAGCAGGTTTGTGACTAGATGGTTTCACAGCACCTGTGAGGATCCTGTGATTTTACACTCTAGCTGTTCTCCATTTATCTGCTTCTGGTGGTATCTCTCCTTTGAAAATTACCATCCCTATTTAATTTATTTTATTTTTTTTGGCCACTTGGAGATCTTCAATACAATCTTCTTAGTGCAAATGTTAGTGCCTATGTATAAAAAAAAGAAGAGGGAAGAGCCTGTGATTTATTTAAGAGCAAAACATGATGATTGCTTTTGTGATCCTTGATAGCTCTCCCACTTCCAACTGGTTCAAAAGATCCTTCGTCAAGCGTTGAAGCAAAATCTGGTTCAAACTGCATTGCTACCATCCCAGATCCAATTAACCATTTGGAACAGACAGAAACATTACAAGATCAATCCAGAATCAGATTAATATCCAATCCGTAATCACATTAATCACAATCTGTCCATAATTAGACATCAGATAATCTCACTGGACAGCCTGAGAAGGCTGTATCGCATTACCACGCTAATTCTCTATTTTCCCAATTTGTTGCATATCCGCATACCGGGCTTCTCACGGAAAGCAAAACGAACAAATCAAATCCCATTTAGATGAATGCTTGCTATGAAGTAAAGTCAACGTTTAATATTCCTGTAAGTACAGGTTTATTTGAGTCTCGGAGAATAGTATTATTCCCTTAAGAGAAAAGGAAAGGTGATTGTTTTCTAGTGAGCAAGCATTATTATTTGACCTATCTATACATATATGATTCGGTTCTTATAATCATGTATCATAATTATTTGTAAATCTCTCTTCAAAATGGTTATACAACTTTCAGATAAAATCAAACAGGGCTAACAGAATAGCAAACAACAAATATTTTGACAATAACAGAACCATCATGCTTACTGGGGATGGTTTATAGATCTGTGTGGGCGTGTGCTCTGGCTTTATAACGGACATAACTCATTCCTAGTGTTGAATAAAGTCGCAGGACAATCTTTTAGAAGGATCCATTTAACAAAATAAATTCTTCTGTGCTATCCAATGATGTCAGTGGATTTCATCTTAGAAAACTGATCAGTGGATAACACTTTTGTCGATTGATAGGCAATTTCTTAATAAATATTTTCCAGGCGTGGTAGCATTTTGATATGCAAATGGATGATCACATTTGTAAATGCTTTTGGTGAATATCTCCTTGAAATTCTGGGTCTGAAACTTTCTCCCTAATGGATTAGCTTGTAACTGAAAGGTAATTTATGTAAGAAGGAATTTATTTCCTTCCCTTTAGCAGGAAGCTATGTAAATCCATTTATATAGCTATCCATTTGCAAATTTCCAAGCAGAGCCTATTAAAAGTAAGTAGATCTTACATTAAAGACGTAAGGCAACATTAAATTGATCCTACTTCAGATTCTCCAAAAAAGCTTTCAAATACAGTTATCTTTTTTTTCCCCTGTCCCACACGAGACAGAAAAACAGTGAGATCCAACTAATACATAGAGAACAACTTTTGTATATATATTTAAAAGCAAACTGATAACTGAATTCTGCAATCCAGGGAAACGTGGCATGCACATATATGTGCGTGTGTGTGTGTGTGTGTATACATATACAATACAATACAATACAATATATATATATATATGTAGGGTATTGTATTTTGTAGACATCAAGGAATGTGCTTGTGTCATCTGTTAGTGATCTGGGTCTGTTATATCTCACTTTGTCAATCTGTTTTCCTTGAATCACCCACTGAGGCACACATTGTTCAGGATGCAACCTTGGTTAATGGTCTATAGTTTATGCCAGGAACATACCCCCTCCCTCATGGCCTTCAGGAAAGGTATTAAATCCTGGCTCTGCCAGAAGGCCTGGGGGCCAGAGGGGGGCCCGCACCTGTGGAGATGGCTGGTGGGATGATGGGTTGTCTCCCCCCCCAGCATCTTACAGGTTTTTTAAGGCCATAAATCAGAGGAGGTTTTTTAGGGTTTTTTAATATGTTTTTAATTATTTATAGTTTTTAGCCATCTCGGTGAGAGCTGTGTTTTTATTGTGAGCCGCCCAGAGTCACCCGTTGGGGGAGATGGGCGGCATACAAGTTGAATAAATAAATAAATAAATACTCAGGTAGCTTTCAGTGAGATATCAATGTTTCTGGGAACTTGGATGGCCAAGTGACTCACACTACATGATACACGGCATGCAAAGAATTTTTCATTAACCTCCCAGATCTATTGATTACAAAATAGATAAAGTAGACACATGCACCTTTCACTCTTACATGCTCGTGTAACCGCACCAGAGTACCTGATCAAGGGAAGCACGTGTTGAATTCAGAGCTAGATTGCCTGCTAGATGTGATCATGGGAAATTACAGTGTATCTCATATGGTTCCTCTTGCAAATGTATTACTGTCTTGTCCAGATCTTCAGAACATGGATTCTGAAGAGGAGGTTCCCCAAAGTCACAAGAAGCCTGTAATTCGGTAACATGGGCCATGAAAGCAATAAAGCCTCCAACAATGGAGTCTAATCCACATCTTGCCCAGATAGAACACTTTCAACCAGCATTTCCTGGGCCAGAAGCTTCAGACGTCCCACTAACTTCACCACTTAAGTCCCACCTTGGACTAGCAAATCTAATCAGATCTATCTAGGTGAATGACAACACAGAGCATTTTCAGGCCAGAAATGTGCCTTCCCTGTCCAACTCAAAGAGGGCAAGGCCAATGATAAGAAGATAGCTGAAGTCTCCATTGGGTTCCAGGCCTTTTTGGAACCACTGGGTGGCCTGGAGCTGTCCAAGGTCCTGCTGCTTCAGGTGGATTATCTGCTATCTTGGCTGTGTCTGCATGTCTGCTCCTTCAGACTGAACCAGCAGCTCCTACTTTGAGCAGTTAATTGTGCATTCCCACTTCTCTGTCTGGCAGGGGGAGAAGGAAGAAGCTCTCAGTAGATTTTAGCTGCAACAGGACAGTGTCTTGGAAAGACAACATTTGAATTTAATCATCGTCCATTTAATCGAGAACTCCAACGTTGACTGCTAGCCAAGCTTTAGACAGGAGTCTTTCAAGATCTAGTTGGAGAGGCCAGGGACTGAATCTGTCGACTTTGAAACTAGAACTGTATCCTTAAAAAAGATGAATGCCTACTCCTGATCTACACCAAGAATGTAGTTCTAGGATTTTAGGAATGGCATCTTTCCCAGTCCTACTGGGGAGGCTGCACATTAACCCTGGAACAGTCTTTATCTGAAATAGGGATTCTAAAAAGGAATTCCAGCCTTGGAATCCCAAATGCTGTTCCTATTTTTTAAAATTTGCTGGATTTACACCTTCCAGGAGCTAACGCTTGCATGTAGAGCATTTGCCCCTTCCATCTTCCCCACAGCAACAACCCTGCAAAGTAGATTGAGTGAGAGAATGACTGGGCAAAGCTGCCCAGGTTGCTTCTGTAGCTTAGAGTGGACTTGAGTGTTTCCAGTGGTAACCCAAACCCATAACCCCTACCCCACACTATCTTGCCTTTCTACCTCCTCCCGGCTTGGTCTCATTTTTGTGTATGATGTAACAATAGCGGATGTCTGTGTGCACCTGAAATTATTTATTTATTTATATTTCAAATGTGGACACCGTCCATCTCACGAGGGAGTGACTCTTATTATCCAGTGATTTGGACAGATCAAGCAGATGACCCCTTTCCACTCCATGCCAGGTTCTCCAATAGAGACGTGAGAGTTAAAGATGGCGAGAGGAACCTGCTGAATGAGGCTGACTAGTTGCAGGAAGTCTCCAGTAGATCGCAGAATGAGGCTGTCAATCCCAGAATGAGGCTGGCAGGCTGCAGAAGGGAACCAGCATGGGCTGTTGGCTGGCATTCCTCATTCCAGAAGTGCCAGGCTTTTAATTTGTGATTCAGTTACAATTCAATGCTCTGTTCGGCACATTCGAATGGTGCCAGGCCTCTAGAGCAGTGCTTCTCAACCTTGACAACTTGAAAATGGGTGGACTTCAACTCCCAGAATTCCCCAGCCAGCATGGCTGGCTGGGGAATTCTGGGAGTTGAAGCCCACCCATTTTCAAGTTGTCAAGGCTGAGAAACACTGCTCTAGAGACTTCTTCCCTGGATCCACAGATCTGCCAAGGAAAGGAAAGGGGTTTGGGGACAATGAGTGGGCACCAAGGCACTTTCCACATCATATTTAATCTCCTCCCTCCTTTTTTTTAAATGGGCAAGAGCATCCTGTGCTGTCTTTAAAACAGATGAGCTTTGTAGTCATTGCCATGGATTGCCATTGCCAGAGCCATGGATGCGGCATTTCTGAGGCTGTGGAAAGAATAAACTGTCTGTCTGTCTGCCTGTCTATCTATCTATGTATCATCTCTCTTTAAAATAAACTAGGTCAGGACATCGGAGAAGTATAATACAGAATAACAATGGGTTTTTAAAAGAATCACACATTACATTCTCTCCCTCCCTCCCTGCATTTCCTTCCTTCCTTCCTTCCTTCCTTCCTTCCTTCCTTCCTTCCTTCCTTCCTTCCTTCCTTCCTTCCTTCCTTCCTCCCTCCCTCCCTCCCTCCCTCCCTCCTTCTTTCTTTCTTTCTTTCTTTCTTTCTTTCTTTCTTTCTTTCTTTCTTTCTTTCTTTCTTTCTTTCTCTTTAGAATAACATTCCAAAGGAGACTTGAAACAACACGGCTTCAGGCTTTGGTTTAGTATTAAGGGTGTAAAAAGCGCAACCATACCACTGTTTCTTTTCTTTTTAAAATCCATTATCCTGAAAGCCTTTTTTAAGAGAAAGATTTTGTTGTGGTTCAGCTAAAGTGGATCAAGCTGATACAATCTTCACCCTTATTAGAAGCTTCTAAAACCCCAAGCCAAATGAAAAAAACACTTCCTTTATGCACCGGGTTTCTGTTGGTTTGCTGTCGGCATCCTCCATCCACTGAGTGGGCCCAATCCTTATTCGGTACTTTTGGGTTCCTCCTGATGGTTTTAGCGTTCCCTCCCCTTCCCCCCCACCCCATTTTCACAAAAGCCGGTGTAACCCACGGATGCACCTCTCCAATTTGGTTTTGCTTCTATAGGATCCGTGCTCAACTAACCAGTTGACTATTAGTGCGCCAAACGAACGGATCTCCTGCCTCTTCTCGCAAAGCCCACAAGGCAACTTAAAAAGCAAACATCTCACAGGGATACCGGATATCACAAGCGGCCAAGAAGCACAGCGATCGGCAAGAGGAAATAATTTATAACAGCAACAATATACAAAATGAAACTGGAATCTAGGAAAAGCCTGCATAAATAAAATAAACTTTGCTCGCTGGCAAAATGTAGATAGAGAAGAGCCACGGGGCTGTTGGCCGGACATACGGAGGGGGTTGTGGGTCATATTGGCAACACATGGGAGGGGTACTGTGGTTCATTGGAATGTTATGTATACATTCTACACTTACTTGCTGCATTTCCGCAAAGCGAAGCACACTCTCTGTTTGCAGAGTTGAAGAAAGATTTCCCTGATGATCCAGTTGGATCGTGAACGTTGCCATATTGGGTGACCACCAGCTTCAGGAACGCTGGTGAATGAATGTGTACCAGCCTTTCTACCAACTAGAGCAGTGTTTCTCAACCTCGGTGACTTGAAGATGTGTGGACTTCAACTCCCAGAATTCCCCAGCCAGCCATGCTGGCTGGGGAATTCTGGGAGTTGAAGTCCACACATCTTCAAGTCACCGAGGTTGAGAAACACTGAACTAGAGTCCGGATAGCTATCTGTTGGAGACGCCATAGTAATAGACTCCTGCACATTTTATGAGGCCTTTGGAGGACATTCACAAGGCGTTCTCTGTCACCACAGAAGGCTGTGTTAGGGACCGACAACTGCCATTAATTGATTTCTGCTTTACAAGGGTTACGGACATGTGGCACCAATCCATATGGCCTCTGCCTGTTATATTGATCCAATTGATTTGCAACTGAAGGGCAGACATGTGCTGCCGAGGCCTCTCCAATTTTGTTTCGAAGGTATTTGTAAGGGAGGGGTGGGGAAATCTGACCCACATTTCCCATCTTCTTTGATCCTAAGCCAAGGATTTAGTGTCTAACATATGCATACAACCGGCGTAAGATGTATCTCTAATGATTATTATAGTGAGACGATTGTTTTTGTGTTCTAGTTTTTATATTCCAATTTTTTCTTCCTTAGTCAGGTCTTTCCAAAGCATAGTGAGATAAGATTATCTGACCATGGGATACAATAGTTTATGTCATTATTTAGAAAGTCCTGGCTTTCTTCCTCTTGCACTTCTATGAGATTTTTCGATGGAGTTCATGTTCAAGGCCCCCCACCATAGTTTAATTTCCAGTTGATAGTTCCTGTGTCCACTGCAATTAGTCAGTGAAAAAGTACTTTGCTTTGTAATCATCGGTGGGCTTAAGCACAAGAGCGAGAAGAGAAGGGGGCGTTCTTAATTCATCCTTCTTCCAGCCATCCAAGGCCAGCTGTGTGTGCTGTTTTTCAGCAGGAAGTCAACTGCTGTGTTGATGTCCTAGCCAGTCCCTGGGAAGATACGGAAAGTCACCCACTGCAATTGTATCTGAGGGTTCAATGCCTTAATAAAACGGTGGCAACATCCTAGAATGTTCTATGCAAAAGATTGATGGGGAGAGATCGAAGATTTGGTCAACCGGCCAAAGATGGCATAATTTAAGAACAGCAAGTAAAGATGCAAATAAAAAGAATTCTCTGTTCTGGCTGGGAACGTGTATCTCCCCGATTCTTTTCTTGGTCTGTAAAACAATTCCTTTCCTTAGATGATTGTAGCCCATTTTTGGAATGGAGTTAGATTTTCTCAGATATCGATTTATATATGCAGGACATCCCAAACAGGGGGTGACTTCACACCACACAGCTAAGCCGTGGCATAAATCGGGTGCCAGGACCTGGCTGTGCCTGCCCCCTCCACGCTTCCCAGAGGCGTTAGCGCCCCAGCTTTCCAACTCCCCAGCCCACCTGGCGAGCCATTTGACGAAATGCAGAGGCAGTTTAAATCTTGAGAGCCTGAAAAATCAGGATCAAAGGAAAGACAACCAGGAGGTGCCAAAGCACTCTGTTTGGCGTTTTGAAAGCCGCGGCGGCTCTGGTAAGATGCTGGCACACCGTTTCCCCCACGGGGTTTCTGCCGCTGTGGCCAGCTGCAGCTTGGCGGTGTGGCTTGTCCTGAGAACGATTAGGTAAGCCACTGGGGTTGGATTTGATCGGTCACATCTGCTGCCTCCATGCACCAGAACACAAACCACATTCCGAGTTCTCCTTTAATCATTTTCATATTGCCCCATGAAATTCAAATCCTGAGGCAGAGAGGCTTGATTCCTTAAAAACCCTTGAAAGCCCATAAATTATAAAAGGCCCACGAACGCACCTCCAAATCTCTGAATGGGCCCGGCAGATTTAATGGTCCTTGGGCTGCGCCTGAGGAAGGGGCGTCAGCTGAAGGAGCAGTAAATCTCCTGGAATGGAGATACGGTGCTAGGCTGGTGTTGCGTGACTGGGCTTTGAAGCTGCTGGGTCAAACAGACAATTGGCAGGAGAAGAGGAAAGGGGGGGGAAAAAGCAGGCAGCAAACTCTGAACATTTCAGCTTTCCAACCTTGTTCCAGTCACCTACGGACAGATTATGCAAAGCCCCTCCAAGTTCTGAGCAGACGCAAGTGGAAAAGCTGGAGGAAGATTTAATCTATGTTCCATTCAGACAGAAAGGCTGGTTGACTTGGCCTTGGTGAGAGACAGTTTCTGCAACTTTCAGGGCAGGGGGGTCTGCCGGGAGGGGTCAACCAAGTCAAGATGGCTGCAACACAACCACCCTTGTTTATATACTGGGCTTTGAGAGCGTGGCGGTGGCCTCCATCTTGACTCTTTTGACCTCTCCTGTTTCAGGAGTGGGCTGGCAAAGAAAATGCCTAGTTTTGTAATGGGTTCCTTGCCACGCCGCGCCAATGTTGCCATGCGTCAGTCAATCTGGGCCCCTTTGGACCGGCTCCCTCACGGACCACTTAAGGAAGCTGAGGAGTCCTTCATGAACCAAGATGTACAGAGAAGATTTAGGGAGAAAGACCTCTTAGTCAGAGAAGCCGTGAGTGAGTTTTCCAGACCGCTTCTGTAAAATGGGAACGGTCTGCAAAAAGTCTCCCCCAGGAAGACTGCTTTGTTGACGGATGTCTTCTGCAAATGGAGACCCACCTCCTTGGCTTCCAGGGGTTCAAGGTGCCAGGCCTTCTGGATCACTCTCTGAGGCTGAAACGACTAATTCACGATCCTCACAAGTCCAAAAATCTACACAGGCTGTTTGGAATAGCAGACTGGGCACTTTTGCTAAGCTAAAACGGAAGCAGACAGCGGTCCATTTGGAGTCACCCCACAGTGAGACGGGCAATGTAAATAAATAAATATATAAATTCAGTCCAGCCTGATAATTTCCCCAAAAATCGCCCTCAGTTTTACTTGGAATCCAGGCCTGTGTCATGGAAAGACCATGAGAAATCTAGACAAAATATCAAATATTCCAACCTCTTTGATATTAAAGGGCAGAGACATGGCCCCAATAAGAAAACAGCACACATTCAATAGCTATATAAATGGCAGGGGAAGATGGACCGCTGGAAAGGCTGAACGGAGAAAAATCGTGGTGCTGGAGAAGGACGTTGACGGTTTCTCGGATGTAAGAAAAACAAAATATTTAACGCTAGATGCCATAAAACCAGATTGTTTATCGGAAGCACCGATCATGAGGCTAAAGTTGGATGTTTAATGCAGAAGGAGGGAACCCTGATGCTTGGAAAAATCCAAAGCAATGGGAAAAGAGGCCAAAAAGAAGACAAGCTTGCGAAGATTTTATCAGGCATGAGCTGACAAGAAAGCAGGCCACGCAGAATCGCTCTGCTAGGCTTCCACAACAACCTTGTAAGGTAGGTCGTGTTATTCGCCTATATAATTTGGGATCATAGATATGGAATGACAACTCCCAGAAGCCCCCTGAGAAAGAGCTTATGGGAGATGAAGTCCAAGCCACCGCATCCTTCAAGGCAGTGTTCCTCAACCTTGGCAACTTTAAGATGGGTGGACTTCAACTCCCAGAATTCCCCAGCCAGCACACCGCTTTAAGGCGGTGGTACGGAACAGCTGGATGAGGAAAATCCCGCCCCCTTCCCTGATTGGCCAGCCAGTCAAAGGCGCCACGCCTCTTTCCAGCTCACTTCAACGGCGGACCCTTTCCGACTTGGCTGAAAGTTGGCATTCCCGCCTCTTTCGCTGATTGGCTCCTGACCGCCAATGAGCGGCGACGCCGCTGCCCCCGGCCTGCCGCCCCTCAACCGCAATGGCGGACGCGGCACCGCCTCCCGTTCCGCAGAACTCTCGCGAGATGGGCGAGGCGGGGCGAGGGCGGCGCCTGAGACGGAGACCGAGGAAGAGGAGGAAGAAGGCTCGGCGTAGGTGGCCGCCATGACCGCGCTCCGGGGCTTCCTCAGGGCGCAGCGCCTGGGGCGGAGAGCGGTGAGTGCCGGCGGCAGCCAGGGCGCTTGAGCGGCCCCAGCCTCCCTGCCGGCCCGGCCGCTCGCCCTGCAGGGTAGGCCGGCCGCCCTCCCAAGGGCAAAGGTCACGTGAGGGAGGCCAGGCCTAGCTTAGGATTCTTCCCTGGGTGGGAAGGGGCTCCTGGTGGGGCGTTGACCTTAATGCCACTCCCTCTCCTCCTCTGCCGGCCCTGCAGGGTAGGACGGGGAGGGCAAAGTGCCCTGGCTGGGGCTGGCAGTGCCAGTTCTGATGATCCAGGTTTTTCCCACTGAAAGACAACCTTGCGTGGGAGGAGGGGGGTTGAATAACAGAAACACCCCCCTCTTACCTCGACCCCCCCAAATCTTCTGACAGTCTCAAAGTAAAATGTGGGGCGACCTCTGTGCCCTGGGCCTGGCGGTGGCCCATTTTCGTCTTGGCCGCCTACAGTGGGGTGCCGGGGGGTCAGGAAAGGGGCCCTGTCCGTGCCTGAGTCAGGGGCCTTGGGGGCACCCAAGGGGCGGGGATGCCATGGGTCTCCTTCACGTGCCCCCCCCCCGGTTCTGAGCATGTGCCCAGGTGGCTCTGGTGGTCCTGACAGTTGGACGTGGACGCCTCCGGGTCCTCACTGAAGCAATGCAGCCCTTTGGAGGATCCGGCTTTGGGATTTAGTGGTGCGATGGATTTATTTATATTTTGATGGATGGATTATGCTCCATCAAGTCACTTTCGACTCTTGGCGAGCACGAAGATGGATTTTCTCCTTGTTATTTACATTTATGCATTTTTATTTGGTAAATTTATATAGTCACTCATCTCACCTATGCAGTTCTGAGCAGTGTACAAATTTAAGCGGCTCGGTGCATGTGATGCTTCTCCAAAGCCCGTTCTGGTCATGGAAGGCTTTGCCCTCCATTGTGGAATGTTCCTGGCTCATCTCTGACATGTCAGCCTTCCTGCTGGTTTACTGGGTAGGCTTTAATGCGTGGGATCAATCAAGCAGGGATGAGCTGTGGGGCTGAAGGGCCGTGATCTCGTTTTCTGGTGTGTCGGCAGCTCAGAGATATGCGACGAAGCAGCTCGCTCTGCCTCTGAAGATGCCAGCCGCGGGGCATTAGAAAACTAGATCACGGCCCTTCAGCCCCACAGCTCATCGCTGTTTCGTCCTAGTGTCACTGTCAGCGACATCACATATGTCATGATGTCATCATGCAAAGGACAGAATTTAGATTAAATTAAATTCAGTGTGGTATTGTAGCTTTTCTGCAGGTTGCCAATTTGTGTAAATTGGCCCTGCACCTCCTGGATGGTGTTCCTAGAAGTGGGGGAAACCAGCTTATGCTTTGATACTGAGTTAGAGGCCCCTCCTGAAACTGAGTCTTTTGTGGATATCGACGCGTGAAATTTACAAAGCTAGAGAGCACCCTCTGGTATGTTAAGAGCTATGACAACAGTAGTAGTGCTCTAGGATCAGGTTGGTCTTCAAGGACAGCTCCCGCTCAGTGTAGGAATTCAGATTAAAGCATCCCCCCCAAATACTTATCCTCTACTTGAACACACCTACCTGTAGGAAACCCGCCACTTCTGCCAGAGTGTGTCTGCTGGACTTTTAAGCCAAGATGTTTCAAACTGGGCTCTGTAGAACTCTAGGGTGTTGCATGAGAACTTAGCAGGGTTGCATGACAGGTAAAGGGCAGGAAAAAATAAAGTTCCCTCAGATGCAATCAGTTTTCTATCACTGGATCAGGAGTTTGGGAAATTTCTGTTTGTTTGTTTGTTTGTTTTTAAACATGTTCCACAGCTCAAAAAGGTGTGAAAACCCCAGCTTTAAGCCACCACACACACACACACACACACACACTGCAGATTAGCTCAAATGTGAATAGAGCAATCTTGCTTCCACTGTTTGTTTATACATTCCTAGCACAGTAGCTATCAACATGTCACTGGTGAATTATACGACACTCAAGCCTTCATTAAAAGCACTGTCCGTGGATGGTACCTCTTGCAGTTTGCATTGGTGCCCCAGTGTAAGTGCCCACAGGGTAGTATGCTCGGAACATCAAAGGTATTTGTGGGCTGATACAGCAAAAGTGGTTGCAGAGCCTGTTGGCGCAGGTTGCTTGACTACTCCATACTGGGTGGGGAAACCGTACATTTGCACAAGTAGGCCAGCAAGAAAATGTTGCTTTCTGGAGTGCTCCCAAGTTCACGGTGAATTGGAATCCTGCCACTTCCCAGGACACGGCGTTCCATTCCTCCCTCCCTCCTGGCTGGGTGCCTAATGGGCCAAAAGTGGACTGACTTCCAAAGAAAGCAAGGTTGGAAAAGGGAAGAGAAGAAGTAACCCCTTTTAAGAAGACATTGGTAGTATTTATATCCTACGCTTTTTGGGGAGTGACTTGGAAAGGTGAAAAGCATGCTTTCAAAAATCTTAAAAACAGGTGAAGGCAGTACTGCTAACAGACTATTCATAGTAACAGGAATGGTCCTACATGCACGTGGCACAGATAGGTAACCCGACACAAATAATGCAAAAAGTATTCAGGAGAAAGGGTGATGAGAAGCAGCAGCTGATCGGTGTATACCATGTTGAAACTGCTGCGTGGCCCAGATCTTGGGTAAGCTCTGCCTCTTTACAGGGAGGTCGAGAAATTGAGCTGAGCAGAAGGTGCTGCTTAAAGAGGAAATGTGGATTCCCTTGGGCGTTTTTATTTGGATGAAAAATAGTTAAGTGAAATATTTTAAAGTATATGTCTTTCATTTCAGGTTGAAATAGGATATTTATATATTTGTGTTTATTACATGTAAAGGAGAGCCAGTTTGGTGTCATGGTTAAGGTGCTGGCCTAGAAACTAGGAAACTGAGTTCTAGGCCTCCCTTAGGCATGAAAACCAGCTGGGGGACTTTGGGCTAGTCATTCTCTCTCTCTCTCAGCCCAACCCACCTCACAGGGTTGTTGTGGGGAAAATAGCAGGCAGGAGAATTAGGTATGTTCGCCACTTTGAATTATTTATAAAAAAGATGGGATAAAAATCTAATAAAAATGATGATGAAAATAATGTATATCCTGTCTAAAGAATTTCAGACAGTTTGTTTTCTGCCTTACCTGCTGTGTCCCATTCATACCTTCTTAACAATACGAGATTACTGAAGCTAGGGAGAACATTCGCTCCAAGGTTACCTGGTGAGCCTTACGGATTTAAACCAGCTCATTCAGATCTATATTCTGAAAATCAGTAGTGTAGTTTTTAAAAAAAAAATAGTTTACCTATTTCAGTCTAAGAATTAAAATTATATTCTGGATTTTTCTTTTGATTTTATAATACTGTGCTAGGTTTGCTGATTAGTTACTCTGTTATGCTCAAAGACAGCATTTCCTGTATTCTGTAATGCAGGAGTATGTAGGTTTATCTTAGTATGCTCACTTCAGAAAAGGAATGTCTTAGTTATGGCATTTGATTCAGATATTGTTCAAAACATACACGGGCTAAGCAGAGTGCTTTCTGAAAGTTTGTAAAATCGCTCTATTAAAAAAATTCTCTTCTATAAGTAGCTGCACAACTTTTGATTTCAGACAAATACGTTATTCAGACTGGGTAGTTACTTGATCTCCATAAAAAAATAGGAAATATTTTGAACTATTTTGATGGACTGATGGAATGTCCAGGAAGCAATGGTTAATACAGAATATGAAGCGACTGATTGGACCGAGGAGAATAAAACATTTGGTATCCGATGAAGTAAAACCAAACTGCTCACTGGAAGCACAAAGCAAAAGCTTAGATATTTTGGATACTAAACAAAAAAGCAAGAGTATGGGAAGGTTCTGATGCTGGGAATAATTGAGGGCAATAGGAACAGGGCCTGAAACTAGGCA
Organism: Liasis olivaceus; assembly: GCA_030867105.1. Taxonomy (NCBI): domain Eukaryota; kingdom Metazoa; phylum Chordata; class Lepidosauria; order Squamata; family Pythonidae; genus Liasis; species Liasis olivaceus. The sequence goes on along the minus strand of CM061362.1, from coordinate 18,733,689 downwards.
GGATGCAGAGGCAGAGAGTCTACCTCTGATGACCCAATCATGAGCTTACAAGAACTCAAGCTGTTACTGACAGATGATCTCTGAGCTACTGTCCATCAGCTTGCGAAGAGTCAGTAGTGACCGAATGACTCAACAATCTCAAAAAAACAACAAATAAATGAATTCCCCCATTGCCATTTTGAAGTGTAGCACAATAAGCACATATTTCTGATTCCTGTTGGCTATTTCTACAAAATTTCTTTCCTGCTCTCCAGGTGAAATATCATAGACCTGCTGGAGAGCGGGGTTTTGTCAGCCACCGTGTTTATTTGTCATTGGAACAAACACTGCTGAAAGATTGTCTTTCCCCAATAATAATAATAATAATAATAATAATAATAGATTAAACTTGTATTCTGCCCGACTCTCAATGACTCTGGGCGGCTTACAGCAGTCAAAGAAATTACAATCAAATCAAGAAAACATAAAAAGTAAAAACTTGGGCAAGCGTGGTGAAGTGGGGGGGTCTCCCTCTCCCTTGCCAAAGGCCTGGTGAAGAGCCAGGTCTTCACAGCTCTTCTAAACAACTGCAGAGTGGGGGCCACCCAGATCTCGGGGGGAACCTTGTTCCAGAGGGCAGGCGTTGCTAAGAGAATGCGTGTTTCTGGGGTCCTGAGAGATGACGTTGTTTAATCCAGTGTTGTCCAAACTTGACCACTTTAAGATGGATGGGGAATTCTGGGAGTTGATCATCTTAAAGTGGCCAAGTTTGGACAACACTGGTTTAATCGAAGGAACCCGGCATGCAGGGCCTTATAGGTAACAACCAGCACCACTAAGTGTTTGTGTATGTTGCAACAGAGAGAGGCGCAAAGGAAATGTCTGTGATGTGAGCAGAACTGCTGGCACTGATAAGGATGCTACAAGATGTGGCTCCAGAAAAGTTGATTTTATCCCCTCATCATGAATTCTACCTTTAATATTTATTAATAAATAAAAGCACATCCTCTCCAACAAACGCTGGATTGACTTTTCAAATACATTTTAATCCCGCTGGAAACTGAAGTGTCCAACTTTCAGCAGTACAGCATATTTGTCTTTGTGACAGGACCATAAATTTGAGCAAATGTGGGCATTTTGCCACGGAGGCATAGATTTATTCTTCAGGCTGTGCCTACGGCCTTGTAACTTTTTATGGAAAATGATGTATGGAGTGTAATCAAAAATATGTTCTTTTGATGTATTTTGGCAATAAGTAATTTCTTACTGGTAATTCACCTCAAATGATTTAAAAATCTTTTACACCTTTTGATGATTTAATACACTTAAGTTGGAACATGAAGTATCCTACAGAAACCTGCATTATTCTGCCTATGGTGTTTTAAATCATGGTTCACCGAATGTATCATCCAGAGCACCTACATTACGTGGAGGTCTGAATGCAGTCCCTCTTAGGTTAAGCATGTAATGAAGCATTGAAAAAGGTACTTATGACTCTGTAGTGAACTATAAGGGGAAAACCCAGCAATCTGGGAGTAAGTTGCGTGGGAAATTAATAGCGAGGAATGTTTTCTGGCTTTGCTAATTTTGGGAAGGCTGAAGATTGAAACTAAGATGTGTAATAATACAATGTCCTTGCTTCCATTTTTAAGTACAGGTATCCTCCAGTTATTTTTGGCATGGTATTTCATAGGCAGTGTGGTGTAGTGGTTAAGGTGCTAGACTAGGGCTGAGGAGATCCAGATTCTAGTTGTCCCTTAGGTATGGAAGCTGCCTGTGTGACTTTTGGCCAGTCGCCTTCTTTCAGCCCTAGACTGGGAAGTTGAAAACATCTGTCTACCAGCCCACACTGGACCAGCGTGATAGATTATGGTTTGTAACTGTAATCATCCTGCAGTGGATTGATTTGGAATGATGAAAATTATACAAAAGATACAAGGGATACCGAGGTATGGGGAATCCTTCATAAATAGACCTTGACAGAAGCATCAGATCTTGTTTTATGCTTGCAAATGCTGTGCATACAAGCATCTATCTACTAAATAATTGCCACTGTTTATGAGGCAGAACAGTCAGTAAATACCAAAATCTTTAGCATATATTGTCCATGCAGAATTTCAGGTATTTTTGTGTTAACCAAACTTCTTTTTCTCCCTTCTTTATTTTGTTTTCCAGGTTTTACTTCATCGGTTTCAGAGTACGCTGGTAATAGCTGAACATGCCAATGAGGCCCTTACACCAATTACTTTGAACACCATTACTGCAGCAAAACGGCTCGGAGGTGAAGTGTCCTGTTTGGTAGCTGGGACCAACTGTGAAAAGGTAAAAGAAGAAGAAGAAGAAGAAGAAGAAGAAAGTGTGCTTACACAGGCGGTTGTTCTTGTCTACTAATTGGCTGGTTAGAAACGTTAATTAGCTTTGGTGTGAGAGTTTTTCAAACTTGAGTACAGAAATAAAAAAATCCATCTAATGTTGGAGCTGCTGAAAGGAAAGGAATGTCAAGGTATCTCTGAGTAGGACTGAAAGAATTGAGAATGTCATAACTCTAAATTGGTGTTTTTCAACCTTGGCAACTTCAAGTCCCAGAATTCCCCAGCCAACATGGAATTCTGGGAGTTGAAGTCCACCTGTTTTAGAATTGCTATGGTTGAGAAACTGTGCTGTAAATTACAGTTCTTTATCTGCCCCCCCCCCCCATGGAATTATCTTCTCACCAACATCTAGGCAGGATAGCAATGCTTCCCCTATACAAATAATAATCTAGCATTCCAGATGTGTGGAGACGGCTAGGAATTTTGGGAATTGGGGAACACTGAAGTCAGGATCTCCTTCTCATAGGTGGCCCAAGAGCTGAGCAAAGTGCAGGGAGTTTCCAAGGTTCTTTTCGCCCAACATGATGCATTTAAAGGACTTCTGGCTGGTGAGTCTCTTTTCCAAACTGTTTTTACATTAAGATTATTTGCAGTCTGCCTTTTGCCAGACCAAAAAAAAAAAAAATTGCTCCAACCATTATATTTTTCTCTCCAGAGGAGCTGACTCCGCTGATTTTGGAAACTCAGAAACAGTTCAGTTACACACACATCTGTGCTGGAGCATCTGCCTTTGGGAAGGTGAGCATATTTTAAACTGCCCAGAATCTGCTGCTCCAGAGAGATTGAACCACTATATAAATAGGATTCTGAATCTCTGTGATACTCCTAAAATGTTGCATATGCTGTTCAGTCTATTAATCTTTCATTGTTTTAATGGAGGTGGTGTCACAGAGAAGCACTAAGTGTATCGCTTAAACGTATCTGTAATTTTCAGAGTAGAATTAGAACAGCTGCTTAGTTTTGTCTTGGTGTTGCCGAGTTGTTGTTGTTGCTACTGTCCACGTATTTTTAATGTTTAGAATCTCCTTCCCAGAGTGGCAGCTAAGCTGGATGTTGCTCCTATCTCAGACATAACTGAAATCAAGTCACCTGATACTTTTGTGAGGACTATTTATGCAGGTGAGTTTTGCGGGTCTGTTCCGGTGTACTTGTGACCCACAGGGGTACAGAGGAGGAAGCTCTAGGAGCTGGGGAAGTGGAAATGGTTTCTCTGACAAGGCTCACCGGATCCTTCCAAGTACTATAGGATTGTAGCGCAGTGTTCGGAGAAACCAGATACAGCTTCTGAATTAACCAAATCTGCTGACCTTCTTCATAAGTATTGTATTGTTAATGCACTCCTGATAAGATTTTGCAAACTGTAAGCCATTCAGCTAATCCCCTTTATTTCAGGCGGGTAACATTAGTTCTGATTTCAGCAATCCGTAGGGTTATTTTTCTTAGTTAGGAGGACATTGATACAATTATTTGTAATATTTAATTGACTTTCCCTAATTATTTTGCAGCCCAAATACTTGTCTAGCCGCATTATGTTTATCTGATCCCCTAATGTAATTTGGACATGAAAGCACGAGCTTTTATGTCTTTCTAAATTTGTTATGGCAGGAATCTTTTTCCTTTTGCCAATGCCGTCCTGCCTTCAAAGATTGATGGATTGCATATAGAGGCTTGAATCACCATCTAATAATTTCCTCTTTAAAAATCATTATGCTAGGCTAGTACCAGGGGGTAATTTTCCTCCTCCTCCTCCTCTTCCTCCTCCTCCTCCTCCTCTCCTCCCCCTCCCCTCCCCTCCCCTCCCCTCCCCTCCCCTCTCCTCCTCCTCCTCCTCCTCCTCCTCCTCCTCTCCTCCCCCTCCCCTCCCCTCCCCTCCCCTCCCCTCCCCTCTCCTCCTCCTCCTCCTCCTCCTCCTCCTTGTTTCATGTCTTCTAAACTCCCCACCCTCACAAAGCATCCTTCTTTGCGATTGGGGGCTGCAGGCCCTGTGTTCAGACAGTGGGTGTTTTTTTATACAAAGCCACAACTGCAGACTCCTGTGAAAATTGCACAAATTCATTATCCCAAATAGGTCAAGCCGTTCAGCTTCATGAAAGAAAAGAATTCTTCAGCTAGAGGTGGCTAATGGAAAAGTGGAAACGTGTAACACTTGAGACTGCTTTTTGAGCCTTTTAAGTTTCACTGTCTAAAATAGTTTCATCTGAACAAAAGTCAAACCATTGTCTGGGTGCAGCTGTATTTGACCATGATATGTATATATATATATATATATATATATATATTTTTTTTTTTTTGGGTCAGGCAATGCTCTGTGCACTGTGAAATGTGACGAGAAAATAAAGGTGTTCTCTGTCCGAGGTACTTCCTTTGAGGCTGCCCCAGTGAGTGGGGGCAGTGCAACCGTGGAAAAAAGTGAGTGTTCCGTTACATTTTGGCCTTCTTTTGCTTCAGTTGTAATTGGATTAAAACGTTTATTAAAATAAATACAGAGACATCTGCTCCTGCTGTAATATAGTTACATGTGTGTCTTACATTCCCCTCTCCTCTTCTTACATTTTCTGATTCTCAAAGTTCTCTGGAACATCTCGCTTGTTTGTGCTCCTTTTCTGTGCTTAGAAATCTTGGGTGGGTACCTTGTGAAAATGCAAGGTTTGTAGAATTCTTGGATGCTGCATCGTGCAACATCTAACATGTTTTGGATAGCTGCTAAGATTCAGACTCAAACCTTCACCCTGCCAAGATGCAATCCTAGATGTCATGACTGAAAACAGTAGAAAGCAGTTGGAGTAAACGTCTTTCTGTTTTGGCTGTTAACTTAGTTCAGTATCATAAGGTCAGCGAGCCAGTTGTGGTTAAGGTGTTGGACTAGGAGTGGGACAACCTAGTTCTAGTCCTGTCTTAGGCACAGAAGCCAGCAGGGTGACCTTGGACCAGTCATTCCCTCTCAGCCCTAGGAAGAAGAAAGCAAGGACAACCCATTTCTGAAAATGCTGCGTGGTCTGCATAAGACTGACCTCAAAGGCAGAAAAAGAAAAAAAAACTGTTAACTTCAACAATATAGAATGAGATTGCTTTGTAGAAACTGAAACAGGATGATTACATGCCCCTAAAATATGCGAGTATGTAATGGCCTGATTTTAGTATCTGCAAGTGGATTACAGTTGTCTGTGCACTGTAAAGTAAGGAGGAGAGAGGGGGTTTCATTCTCACCATGCAGAGTTCTTGCCACTTCTGTTCTTCCATCCTTTAACTTGTGTGACCTCTTCTAGAATTTGGTTTTAGCCTTTTTTACTCTTTGTAGATGGTGAATGAGTAGGCTGGCAGCTAAAGGTAGCCATGTTGTTAGTGTTTTGCACAAGACTTAGATTTGTGATGGAATAAGTTTTCATGGACTGAAGTGCAACACCTTATGAAGGGAATGCTAGTCTGATTTTAGCTCTTTTCTCTATAATGCTGTTTAAAATGTGGTTGAGAGTAAAACGTTTGGGCTTAGAAGCAATAACTGGGGACTGCTTTGGACTTTGCAGAAATATCCAGCTTCTTGTTTAGGTGTTGACATGTGGTGTTAATACCAACAGTATCAGCTCCTGCGCCAGTTGGCCAGTCTGAATGGATTGAGCAGAAGTTAACCAAAAGTGATCGGCCAGAACTTACTAGTGCAAAAGTAGTTGTATCAGGTGGTAAGTAGTGATTAATCAGTTTATTCATGAGCTACATTTCAAATAAGGGAGTATGTATATTTTAAAAATTGTTCATCCTACAAATTCTGGCTTAGGAGTTTTCAGCTAGAGCACTGTTTCTCAGCCTTGGCAGCTTGAAGATCTGTGGACTTCAGCTCCCAGAATTCCCCAGCCAGCATGAATTCTGGGAGTTGAAGTCCACAGATCTTCAAGTTGCCAAGGTTGAGAAACACTGAACTAGAGAGACAGAATAACGAGGGAACTTGTACTTTACCAAGTTGAATGTGACATAATAACCATAAATACCAACCTTTGACTTAGCAATTGGTTAAGAACTTTAATAAAAGTCTGCTTTTTATTGGTCACAGTTGGTAGATAATACTGTAATACTATATCTCACTTCGTATTTCTAAGTTAAATACTAAATTAAAAGAAAGCAATAAAAAGAATGTTCCTCGCTTTCCTACTTGAAAATTGTAGCAAACGCGCAGAGGGAGAACAGTTTGCCAAGATTTAAGTCCTGTTTCTACCCTGATGATATTGTTGATGAAATGAGCATCAATAAGGGAGTAATCCGTTAATCCAGAAGCAGCAGTTACTTATGAAAATAGCTACAGCAAATGCCATTTAAATTCATAGTGTTCCTTTGCCGAAGTGCATGGAGAAATTAATTGGGCAGAAGCAGTAGGAATATAGAACGCAAGAGTTGAAAGGGACTTAGAGATCAACTCGTCCTACCCCCGGTCCAGTGCAAAAATCCACTACTGCCACATCTCTGAGAGAGAGCCATTCCTCCTTTTTTGAAAATCTCCAATGAGAGAGAGAGATTCACCACCTGCTAAGGGCATCTGTTTGACCTTAATGCTGGACCTCGTGACTTTAAACCATTTGAAGAGATTTAATTTCTTATTTTTAAGGACGAGGCTTGAAGAGTGGTGAAAACTTTAAATTGTTGTATGAGCTGGCTGATCAGTTGCACGCTGCAGGTAAAAAATGCCTTACTCTTGATTCTTGAAACCATCATGGAACCCCTGTTCCCATTATATTATTGGTGGTTGCCAAGCGATGGGGCTGGTTCAGTGTTTGCTGTTGATAACTGAGGAATCCAAGAAATTGGCTTGGATGCTAATTTCTGTGAATGGAGGCCTCTCACCTGCGACTTGTCCTGGCAGTCTTTTCCTGGTCTTTTAGAATATTACCAGTCTTGCCAGGGCAGGGAGGGGGGCACCTAGAAGTGGGAATTGGCAAAATTAAGGAATCTTCATCTCAGGACCAAGCACTGAATGTTTTGTCTTATATTGTACGATCTTTCCTTGCTTGTAGTTGGCGCTTCTCGGGCAGCTGTTGATGCAGGCTTTGTCCCCAACGACATGCAAGTGGGACAGACTGGCAAAATTGTAGCACCGGTAAGTTTTGAAGTGATTTTTGGAAAACAGACCGGTTGAAAGGTCTGTAAGATGAAAGAAGCGTCTTTGCGTTTCCCTCGCACAGCTATTTGTGATCGACAGTCTGTGGCTCCAACTCCTCTCCTGCCCTCCCCCCTTTGCAGCTTGCAGATGTTTTCTTTCTGCTGCCTGATGTCCTTGTATCGTGTTAAGTAGAGCTTGTCTGAATGGAGCGCCGTCGCGGCAGAGTATCATGTGAAAGGGAAGTGGCTTCCCGAAGTGGAGTGGACCTTGATTTGAATATAGTTGGAGAGTTGCCGCGATGGTGGATCTGCTTGGAATGAATCAAGGGACTTGGTGTCGCTCTTCCCAGTGCTCTGGGCTCAATTTCTGCCGGCCTAGTAGGGGGTCTCTGCTTTTATGATTATTTATAGGATCTTTGAATTGGCTCAGGAGGGAATTGGGCCATGCAAGGAGGGCTTTGGGTGGGTGATACTGATTTTTTTCTAATAGCTGGAAAGTGGTGGAGGTAGTAGCTTACGACATCCATCCCTCACTTGCATCTCCCAGATGTGCTACAGCTGCAACTCCTGGAATTCCTAGCTGCCAAGACCACAGCCTGGAATTATGGGAGCTGTGGTTCCACCACACTGGGAAACTGCTTTAATGACATCTTGTTGCCTTTTTTTGGGTAAGTTTTGGCAACTCTTCCATCAGCTGTAGGCTATTATGGCATAATAGTCAGCTATTATGTTGTTTCAACTTGGGGTACTCAGGAGAATTCTGCAACCTGCTTAGGTCTACCAAGGCTAATAGAAGCTTTTTCCTGAAGTAACCCTTTTACCTGATGCTCAAGTGGCCAGTTGGTTCAGATATGTTAAAAGTGCTCAACCTTATGTCAAGTCCTTAGGGCAGTGTTTCTTGGCCTTGGCAACATTAAGATTTATGGACTTCTGCTCCCAGAATTCCCCAGCCAGCGTGCATGAATTCTGGGAGTTGAAGTCCACACATGCTGGCTAGAGAATTCTGGTTGCTGAAGTCCACATATATTAAAGTTGCCAAGGTTGAGAAATGCTGCTTTAGGGGAACATTCTTAGGAACAGCACATTCAGACCTCAACAACACAGGTTTGTTTGTTGACTTCAGGAGAGTTGTGAAAAAATCCCCAATTCAACGGAGACGCTGTTTGAAAAGCTTTTATTTTAGATGTAAGGCTTAAAGCCTGATTCAGTGCCAGGAAAATAAGTGATCCTCAGTTTACAACGTTGTGCTGGTATTATGATAATCAGCCAAAAGAGAACTGGGACTGCACTGCTTCACGGGTTGGGGTTTTGTTTTGGAACAGCCATCCCTGGATCAGCTCTTGTTGCAGGCTGTTAACTGGCAAAGAGATTGGTGGAGACCGAATGGGAATGGCCTTACTCGTGGGCACATCATCCTGAAAGGTGATTTTTTTTTTGCTGTCATAGAGCTGGTTATGTCAGTGCATCAGTCCTTCTAATAGTGAGTTGAAGTGGTGAGTGCTGAGAGTAGCCAGATGGGGCCACTGAGAAACAATAGAAATATCAGTGCGCTTGCAAGCAACTCAGTTTTTTTTTTTTTTTTTACAAAAAACAAGATGCATACAAATGCCACATCAGGGACTAGAAATGGAGCCCTGTGAAGTGAGATTGACAGAACAGGACATATTTACCCTTGAGAAGAGGATCCTGTGAGGGATATGATAGCTTCAAGTACCCGTAAGGCGGTCACAGAGAAGAAGGCCGAGACCGGATCTCTGCTGTTCCTGGAATGCTGGGTGGATAGTTACGGTCTTATCTGAGAGGCAGGTATCTTCCAGCTGAACGTTAGGGGAAAAAATCCTAACTATAAGAGCAGATCACCAGGGGAACCAATTCCGAAGGGAGATGTGGTCTCTCTTTCACTGAATGTGTTCATGCAGAAGCTTGAGAGTCATCATCTGTCATGGATGCTTTACTTCAAATTCCTACGCAGAGTTAGATTTGGAAGACTCTGTGGGTCCTTCCAACTCTGTGGTTCCTATGAAGTACAAATAGTAATAATTTGGGGTTTATGGGTGTAATGTTCAGATTTCTTTGCCCCAGTTCGTTTGCCCCCAGCTCAGTGAAGACTGAACATACTTTATAGAAGCAGAACAAGGAGGGTCATTTGGGGGTGAGAATTGCACAGCTGGCTGGAACGTTGAACCAACTTGAGTCAAGAGTTTAGTCGCAAAACCCATTTGTTAGATTGGTTGTTAGCAATGAGGCAGTGGCTGTAGCTGGATGTTTCTGCTCTACTTGCGTTGGACAGAGTGCCAAGTAGTTTTGCTAAGAGACATCTTTTCTAATACTGGTTTGAACTGCATTGGAAGTTGGTTTGCTCTCTTGGTGCCCACCTGAATGCTCTCCAGAGGTATATATGTATCATCAAGGTAATCTGGATATTCAGTGGCTACACTTAAATGCTTTTCAGTTCAGTGTAGTGAAGAAAGGATATGCATTCTCTCTTCTTTCCATCTGGATCTTCCTGCCAGGCATCTTTAAATTAGAATTTAGGTAAAATGAATTTTTGCTTTTAAAATTAGTACCGTTGTTAAAAGGATTTTTTCTAATGTAAGGTTTTTTTCATGTTTTGTTACTGCACCCACATTTTTGTACCCATACTTAAGAAATTCAGAATTATTTAAACCATTGTTTTGAGTTGTGCATCAGTAACTGATACTGTGGAGAGCAACTTCACGCTTTTAGTAACCTTAATAATTTTTTAATAACTTGCAGTTCCTTTGTCTGTTCTGCTTAATCATTGGTGCCTTCAGAGTATGCATTTCTGAACACTTTGCACTAAAACTTCTGCAAAGATGTGGATCGCTTCAAACTTCTTATATTTCACCAATGCCTAACTTTTGAAGAAGTACAGTGCATCTCACTGTATCGGATTATTTTGTTACCAGACTACTATTGTTCAACCAGTGCTATTGGTTGATTAAAAACTGGGGAAAATTTGGGTTGGATTAAGAAATTGTTTATGCCTTTTGAAGGCTTTCAAGGTGCAACTTCAAAGAATTGTTTGCCTGTACCCAGGACAGAATTTTTAGACTTTTCCTCTGTCTTGTGCCTGAGGTTTAAGACTGACAGCCCTGTTCGGACTGCATTATCCGACACGGCTTTTAAGTCCAGGAGAACAGTGTTCTCAAATTGATGCTGCGCTCCTCAGGGATTGGTGCAGAAACATTAAATTGTACTAAAATATTCATATGAGAGTGCATTTAGCTGAACGCAATTGATGTGCTTCTCCCAGGAGAACGAAGCAAAAAAAAAACCTGCACGGCCCTGCACTCAAGCGGACACCCTAAGCAGGCTTCTTAAGAGTAATCACGTGTACCAGCTGATCAAAGCTCCCTGTAAGTTCTTAAAGTGAAAAGCATTAGAAAGGGATGAAAATGTTCGACCTAGTGGACTCTTTAGTAACCTGGAATTATTCCGTGGTTGGGTTTGGAATGGTGTCTCCCAGTACGACAAGATCATATGAAATAGTACAATACTGAAAAAGAAAAAAGGATGAGTTAATTGTTTTTAATCAAGGCGTTTCTGTACCTGAGTATTATTGTGGAGAAGTGATAGAGCCATGTCAGATGTCAAATACTGGACAATCCTGGATAGACTGCACACTTTCATTGGCAAACGCACGCAAGTTGCCTTGATTTTGGGGTGAGAATACCTCAAGCATGGGGATGGCTAGCCCCATAGAGGCCTTCTGCCTTGGTCTCTCCTTCTTCTTTTTAGTGATGTTTTAAATTAAGGTTTTATGTGTTTATATATTTTATGTTTTAATGTTTGCTGTGAATGGCCCAGAGTTCCCCACTGGGGGGAGATGGGCGGTTGAAAAAGTTAATAAATAAATAAATAAATTTATCGGGAAGTCGTTATTTGTGGTCTAATCCTGATCAGAGAAGGAAAAAGGAGTTTTTTCTAACCTGTATGATGGGTTGGGGGAAAATGCATGAGAACCTGCCTTGCACCAGTTAGACAATTTGTCCATCTAGAGCCCAAGATGGGCTGCTTCAGAATCTGGCACCCTGGCATCCTTCACAAATTTTGAATTACGATCCCCATAAACTTAATTCGTCAAAATGTGGGCTTGGTAATGGGAAAATACAGGCCCAATCGAATTGAATCCAAAAATCAGTGGATGATTACAGGTAATGAGAAACTGTATTTCCTTAAACAGGAATTGGGGTAAGATGTTTGCTCTTTATATTGGATTCTTGAAAATGAATTAGATTTCAACAGCGCAGAAACTGCAGAACAGGTTCTAGGTGCCTTGTTCAACCTGGGTAGTGTGGTAAATTTCAGCTTTGCCTAGACTAGCTAGAAACTATAAGAACTGAGACCCAGCATATGTGCACCCTCCAGATCAGTGTTTCTCAACCTTGGCAGCTTTCGGGTGGGTGGACTCCAACTCCCAGAATTCCCCAGCCAGCAAGGCTGGCTGGGGAATTCTGGAAGTTGGAGTCCACCCACCCGAAAGCTGCCAAGGTTGAGAAACACTGCTCCAGATGGAAGCCTTGAGTTGGATCACACCATCCTACCTTTTGGTGATACCAGCAAAATATGGAAGTTGTAGTCTGGATCTCTGAGCATGAAATTGAGCAAACTCAGGGAGGCAGTGAAAGATAGGAAGGCCTGGTGCAATATGGTTCATGGGGTCACGAAGAGTCGGACACGACTTAACGACTGAACAACAACAACAAGAAGTCTGGATCTCTATTTACCAGAGGTTGAAAACAGGCAGTGTCAGTTACTAGTTGAACAGTGCCTTGTTCGTTCACTTTCCAAGAGTGTCTGGCTGTTCCCTCTTAAGTGCTTGATGAAATAGTTAGCAAGTGTCAAGAGCCATCTGTTGCGTGGGGCAGTGAGAAATTGTGCTGTTCCTGAAATTCTGCTGAACCATTCTAGATCAGCCATGGCTTGACAGAAACGGCCATCAGGGATCCTGGAGGGGTTTTACAGGGTGGGTAGGGCAAGACTGGTGTATCGCCCGCTTCACTCTTCCCGTCCTAAGCAGTTCCCCAGCCAGGCATATCTCCCTGGCTTCCCAGCTCCCAGTCTTCCCCCCTTTGCCTCCCCACAGCCGCCTCTGGCAACCTTAGCTTTTTTCATCTCTTACTCCCCACCCCTCTTACATCTGCCTGGAAGAACCCTCCTGATTTGGTCTGTATCCAGATCAGACACACATTCTGATTCGGGAACAAATCACCCCAAACCAGCTGTTCCCTGCACAGAACAGCTGGTGCTCAGGCCATTTTGCATGTTCCTATTTGGAAGCAATCCTGCGCATGAGGGAATGAGCCCCGTTGAAGTCAGTAGGACAGCTGCTTAGCATGTATAGGATTGGACTGAATGCTTCCAGCAGAGAAATCTGCTGAGTTATGTTGTTTCATGCCTTGTACTCTGCTAAATGTGGAAGTGAACGATGCCAGTTTTGGTGTGATTAGCTTCTAGCAGCTACGCTAATATGACATTGATGTACATTTTAATGACGTTTACATTTGTTCAGGAAACCGACCCTGAAACGTTTTTACGGATCACGTGTGTGCATAGGCAACACAGCTTCTTCCCAATGCTGTCCATGAAGTCGGAGATAGCTAATGTATTCATGACCCAACACAATACCTCTGCAGTCTTTTGCAGGATGTTTTTTTCGCCAGATTGGATGTTTTTAAAATATTGTTTTTTTTTCATGCAGGAACTATATATTGCTGTAGGAATATCTGGAGCAATTCAGCATCTAGCCGGAATGAAAGATAGTAAGGTACAGTAGAGTACTTTTGTGTGTTGCTCAGAGAAGTGGATTGTTTCTGCTTTCAAAGTTCTTTTTGTTACTGATGATGCAAAATCTAAAGGCCCACAGGTGAATTCCATTCTGAAAATAAATCAGTTATTGGTCACTCACATAATGTTCAGCAGTTCACAGGAGAATGCATCAATAGGGCATATATATCCTGATCTGGAACCTTTAGTGAGAAACAAATTGAATTTTTATGTTAAAATAAAATAATCTGGGTTAGAATCCATATACTTGATTCATTTTCATATATTTCAGACTCCAAGGCATGAATTCATGCATGACAATGTGCAGTCTGAATTATGGATTTACTATTCCACAAAGTAAAAGGCGTCTTTGAATATTCCACAATTTATCCATTCAGATGGAAACCTATTATAAAGTGATAAAAGCTTTAAAAACTTAACTCATTAGTACCCGTGTGCTGTTTACACTTGTTTGATCCTTGTCCAAGCTTATCTGCGCTGCCAATGAAAGACTGCATTTTGTTTTTAAAATAAGGTGTTTCTTGCCTTTTTAGGAGGCAATTTCAAAATGTGATTCTCTCTCCTCCCCCCATTCTCTTTGAAGCTTTATAAAGGTATATCAAACTGTAAAGGAGTTGTGTGTTTATCTGAGATGTTCTTTTTTTCTACTGTTTGCAACACATTCCTTTTTCTCTTTGAAATAATAAAGAATCCGATTCTCTCCCCCCCCCCCTTTCTTGTTGAGAAATACTCCTAAGGATTTCTGAGTTACTTCATCAGTGCAACAGAATGCTATTATTCCCTGTTTAGTTTAAATAACAATATTTAAACAGCAAAACAGTGCAAATTCAGGGCACATTTTAATATAACAACCCTTGATGGAGATTGTTTAGTAACATTCAAATGCATTTTAATTGTGCATTACTCCCGATGCAAGATATCTGTTCCAGGAAATCTGAATGTGGAAGAATTTTAAGCATTAGGTCCTACATTTACCTGAAATTAAACATCACTGATCGTAGTAAAATCTGCTTCTGAGATCACAGAGTTGCATTGAAAACTGACCCTGCCCTAAAATTGAAGAATAAAAGGATCTGAAATTCATACCCGCCCTCTCCCCTAAGTGATACTAGCTAAAAGCTTCAATATACCTTATTAAATTGTAAAAATGGAATGAACATTTTAAGGTATTGGCTCTGCAGGATAGCAGATATTTCAGTTTGCCTGAGATGTGTGATTTAGATTAAGCAGCATGTATTAAATGTGATAACTGGTCCAGAATTGGTGATATGGCAGTAAAGGAACAACATGTGGTATTGTAAAATCCATTCTGAAATTGTGGCACTTGTGTCAGTAATGATAAATTGATGAGTGTCAAAAAGTTGAGTAATTTCAAGGTGCGTAAAGCAATTCTATCAATTTCCTACTATTTTAGATTTTGCAAAAGAGTTCTGGTCATAGGAGAATACTTTGGTTTTTACTAAACTTTCATATCTTCAGAAGTCCTCACAGTTAGAATCAATAAATTAGATTTTTCTAACTTATAGAAAATAGAAAACAATGAATATAAATCCGGGAAACTATTTAGCATTAACATGCCGTCTCTGATAGGAATTATGCATTATACTGTAAGTCGGTAAAGAACAGAAAAATCAGGTTGGGTTGAACTGATCTGGACTCAGAAATTGAGTTCAAATTTTTATTGACTGGACTGGATCAAATTATTCTCTCTCCTTATGCTGTCAACAAAACTTAATCTGATCTGCATTTAGATGGTTAGCTGGGCGTTTTCATCCCTCATTGTTGCTGTATATTTAAACTCATAATATGGATTTTCAAGAGCCAGAACTTTTATTTTACTTCAATTTGACCTGTGTCCTACTTCTGCGCTTAGAAGCTTTAGAAGATACGGTATTTACTCAAATCACATTTATTTAAAAGGGTTTTAAAAGAACTCTCTGTAATCACACTAACAGTCTCTTGAATGGTTTTCCCCCCACGCGATGAAATATCTGCCATTACGTATGAGGAATTATTTTAGGGAATCCCCAAGAGCGTTCTGCAAGTAAAATGTATTATTTACTTCACTTACAACAGTAGAAAATGGGTTTTGTAGAGGGTGGGACACCCTGCCGTCCCTCCCTTCCTTGTCTTATGGATGCAAGGCTTAAATGGACCATGACTGCATCTAGCAGAATGAGTGCACAGCTTAGGCTGGCCTGAAGGAGTCTAACCAGTAAGCCAAGGGCTGGGTGGCTTTTGGGGATGGGTCAGGGTGGAATGAAGGCTGACAGCTTTTCTATATTGATTTTTAGACTCCCCCCCCTTCCCAGATCCAAAAATTGTACAAAAAAGTTGTCTACTTGGAGACCCCAAAAGGCTTAGGGTGGCAATTTTTGCAGCCCTGAGGTAGAGTTATTCATTGCAACCAATTTCTAAGCTTTAGTTACTTAGACTATAAGTTGGGATATGAAAATAATCATGTACTAGGAATACCTCAGTAAAATCTGTCCATTACTATTATTAGACTGAGGAAGTTGGGTTTTTTTTAGATGTGCTGCTTGCAACATATTCCATTAGGCGAGAAATGAAGTCAGGACAACTCTACTACACAAAAGATTCTTGCCTAGAATGTCCTTGTGATAATAGGTATCAATCTAGGTTTCACATGGCACACAAGCCAGAACTCTTGACATTCACATATGTAGGAATTCATGAGAAAAACTTTTCAGTTCAGCTCTTAATTTTTGAATTTCTTTATGAACGTTAGAAGAGAACTCTTTGTGAATCAGCCATTGTATTCATGCCAATAGCAAACCTGTGCATAATACTGTAGAGTCTATAGACTGTACTATGAATGACTTATTTTCTCTGATTAGCCACATTTCATTCTCTTCCAGACCATAGTTGCTATCAACAAAGACCCTGAAGCTCCCATATTCCAAGTTGCAGATTATGGTTTAGTAGCCGACCTGTTTAAGGTGAGTCTTGCTTCAAGAGGAATCAACCCGATCACATTCCTGTTCTTGGTGGTGGTGGTGGGAGTCGAGTTGGACTTTGAACATGACTTGATGCATGGAAGTAATCATTTTTAAGGTTGCAACACTTGATTTCTTCACCTGACCCCTAAAACTGAAAGCCATAGAAACCTTGCCTTCATCCAGCAAACATATCAACTTGTGACCTGCAATTTTGATAGTAGGTATACATGTAAATACAACATTTGACTTCTGATGAACCACAAAAATCCATTACACCATAGACTATATTCTTTTTCAAGGATATGAAGATGTAGTCTCAGTACAACTGCAAGAGATGAGGTTGCTATAGAACTTGATTGTGAGAGCTTGGAAAAGGTTTTGTGCAGAGTATCTGCCAACATTTAGGGAATCCATTGGGATTTTGCTGCTTAAAGTCATGTATTGATAAATATTATCAGGAGGTAAAGCATGAAAGTACTTCTTATAGCAAGTTTGTTATTCAAATATAGGAGTCTCTTTCAGGACAGTCCAGCCTAGAACATTGTGCTATAAACCTCATTTAAGATAATAGTATAGTTGAAACTCCAGTGTTGAACATGTTCACTAAGGCTGCCGCAGGACTTCATCTCTCACGGTCATTGCCTTGTCTGTTGCCTCCACCTTTCGGGTATCTATTGTCACGTGATGGGTGTGACTGTATGGGTGCCTTTTATATCCATGGAGGCAGGTGTCCACAGGGTATTGTGAAAAAGTCAAGATGGCAGCCACGATGGTGCGATGGCAACTCCGCCTGTTTGGGCGTGACATACGTAAAAAGTCACAAGAGCTTCGGTTGTACCGTTGCAGCCGCCATCTTGACTTTTTTCATTATACCCCGCAGGACGTCCTGCATGGAGGAAGACAGTCAGAACTCTGCCAGCAGTTAATGCTGTTCCTAAACGATTGTCTGCCAGCTTGGCAGTAAACACAGACCTTTTAATAAGCTGGAGACAAAGTGACATTCGGAAGAAACAACATGTAGACAATTTCCTTAATAAATTTTGTACGACCACATTATTTCCACTTAATGGAAATGTAGCTCTCTTAAATAATTGAGAGGCTATATTCATCAGACGTTGAGTTCAGCTGGGATCTCTCCAAGCGAGGACATGCTTACAGTGTCTGGAAAGACAAGGTAATGGATATTTTACACAAACAGTTTGCGTGAGGGTTCAGGTGTAACCAGTAAGCAAATATGCCACCTGTTCTCATCCTCTGACACTCTGGATGACTGCAAGGAATCACCTTGCTGTGCGGGTGGTGTTTAGCTACGGCAGTTCCGCCACTGGGCTCCACTCCTTGGCATCCATTCCTTGAAAATGGTGGTTTGGCTGAAAAATTTTTTCAATAGCCTGCTTTTAAGAAACTGAGTAGACTGTCATTACATCTTTGTTTAAAGTAACTTCTCGCGGTCAAAAAAATGGACCCAGAAACAGGAATGTATCAATACGTTAGTTGATTGGCAGGCCAGGCTTACACATTTGGCATGAATATTTGCCAGTCTGATTTTTTAAAGTGAAGTTAATTCAAATGTTCAGTTGCTTCAAGGGTTCATAATTAAGCACCTCTTTTATGTCACTTATTAGACTTGGATAAACATCTCAGCTCCATAGTGTTATTTTGCTGATAGTAAGTATGTTGTTTTGTGTTGCTTACAGGTTGTTCCCGAGTTGACAGCAGCATTAAAAAAGTGAACGCTATCCCATCTTTGGGAAGGAATGAGAATGACTTCGGCAGAGAGAAATTATTTTTAAGCAGTATAAATTATGTTTTATCAAACTAGAAATGTAACAATTGCCAAAAATGCCAATTTTTGCCCTTTTCATTTCCATTTGGCTTTGTTATTTCCTGAAATTTTTCTAATTCTTTAATAAACATACATCTACTATATTTTTGTATTATGTCAGGCTGTGGGAATTCCTTATATTTATCTACACTACGTGGCTGTTAAGAGTTGACATTGACTTGATGGCACATAATCAGTCTGTGCCCAACCTGACATCCTCCAGATGTGTTGAAACAGCAGCTCCAAAAATCCTCCGTCGTCTTCATTTTGGGCTGGGCTGTTTGGGAATGCTGAGAGTTACCACCTTATAGAAGACAATAGGTGGGAAAGATTGGCCTGTATTTTAAAGTGGGCACAGAACCAATCCATGAATTCCAACAGATTTTCAAAATTTGTTTGGCTGTTCAAGCACCTGTTCTCTTGTCTCAAGCTTTTAATGGCTGAAAAACTGTGTGTTATGCTGGTATCTTCCCCAGCTCCTAGAGTCAGTTGCTTCCTCATTAATGCCTCTATAACAACTATTTTAGCAACAAGCTATATACACAGATAATTGTCACCTTGGTTTTCTTTCTCAACTCCGGCACTGTTTGGTCACTCAGGTTTTAATTTAACCTTTGCTTGTATCTGCTGCTCTATTATGATCTGGATCTTTAATGTCTAGTCAATTATTGGTAAAGCTAGTGTCTATCCTGGGACATGTGACTTCTTCCTTATTAGTAGAGCTAATCTGACTGATGTAGGCTGGCTAATGATAACTTAATCTGGGTGGTTGGAAGGTGGGGTAGCTTCTCTAACCAGAACTGAATCCTCAGACACTCTGACCAGATGCATACCAGGTTGGGCTATACAGCTGCAACTTAATTTCATCACTTTACCTGGGACTAGCATATGGGGCCTGATCTTAGGGCCCAAAGGGGGGAATGGAGTGTGTTGAATGCCAAAGGATCCAAAACCAACCTACGAATGCCCCGTTTTGTGGTCTACCACCAGTCACCATTGGCAGTAGATTTGTGCCCATAAAGGTTTTGAGTGTAACTGGATCTTTGGAGGCAGACATTTCTCCACCTTGACCCCAAATGGGAGGAACAACATTCCAACCAGTAGTTCTGGGAATTAAACAGCTCCTATAGATATAGTATAGATGTAAGTATAGATCTTATGGTCTGAAATTACTCCATGTGGAAATGACCGGCTGGCAGATTTTAAAATTCATACATGCAAGAGCAAAGATAATGTGAGTTGACCTCAGCATGTGGTGGAAATGGAAGAAAAAAGTCAATTATAAACCTCGTGTTTAAAATATTTTTCTTAAAAAAACTATTTTAAGCAAAAGCTGCTACCACATTATCAGCTCTTACAGCTAGAAAAAAAATGAAAACAATGATTTAGAATATTCTTTTTTTAAAAAAAATATTTTAATTAAAACTGTATTTGTAAAATGCCCATTTTTGTTCTGTTATCCTGGAGGCAACAATTTTTATTTTTTTCAAAATATTTCTTTCCCAAAGTTCATGCTAAAAATAAGAGAACACTTACTTTAAAATTCTTTGAGCTGCATCATTCAAAGTGCTCCTTGAAAAACAGGGGTTTTTTTTCCTCCCCAGGAAGATCAAAAATAATTGTCAATACTTATACAAAGGGATTTATAATTGGTCACATACAAAGGGAAATTATAAGAAATCGTTAGGAGGAGAGACGTGAGTTTGTACTGTACCCTGGTGAAACCTGACCTGATAGAAGATTGTCCAAAGTTCAATAAAAATTACGGGATTTGTGTACGCTTGGCTTAAAAAAAACACACTTAAGAATCTATACATCTTTGAGGTCATTGTTTTAACAGAGTGTTCACCTCCCCTGCCCCCAAACTCTTCCTTGAGGGAGAAACCCGAAGACTTCGGGTGGCAGAAATGTCAAGTTTTTCGTGTTGGCTCTCATAACTCATGCATTGTGAAAAATGAATTCTCAGCTCTTGAATCCACACAACATATCCATCCCGGAATGGTTCTGAGGACCCCATTTTAAAGCTTTAGTGTGTCCCACCCCTGGCAAATGACCTCCTGTTTATTTGTCTTAACCGCATCTCAACAAAAGGACTAGGAGTCTGGGACGCTGTTGAACTTTTGCTCTTTGGATTCCAAAGACGTATACTTGTCAATCATCTGTGTGTTTTGCTGGAAGTGGATTACTGGCTTTTTCTGAAATACACCAAAGTTTTCTTGGTTCTTTTTGTTGTAAATATTGACTCGATGCTCCAGTTCAGGGCTGGCTGTGGCAGAGCCTGTTGGGCTTGGCAGTTTAAGGTTAACAGGATCCAGTCCTTTTTGGGTTAAGCAGGAGTCTTCTGATAAGGAAGACAACAGTTCCTGCACAACGGCGTTATTGACTCTGCAATGGGGTGAAGAGGAACTGACCTGATCACCTTGGGCTACCTGACAGGCCCGCTTCAAGGGGCAATACTCGGAGGATTCCTCCCGTGTCGTACTGCAGTCTGTGGAGGAGCCAAAGGTCTGGCTGCTGTCACTCTGGGCTCTGGTGACTGAGCTGTCCGTGGACCTGGAGGCACTGCCTGATGCAACGCTCGTGGAAATCCCATTGCTCTCCATGATCTTCATCGGCACTTCCACCATGAAGAGATCGGAGGAGACATTAGGCTGGTGCACATCAATGGCTGCTGTTGTAATGACGCAGAAGGCTCCTTCGGGGACACCGCTGTCTATATGCAAGGAGGCAAAAAGTTATAGGATCACTAGCTTAGATTCGGAAAAGGGCCATTCCAGCAATGAGGATAAGCTCTGAGCTTTGGCTGAAAAAGCTTTCCTCCGTTTAAATACACAAAGAGAGAGAGAGAAATACAGTTGGAAGATGACCCAGTGACCATCGCTCTAACATGGGTCTTCTCAGGAATGGAGTTATCTTATTCTACCCACGTTCTGTTATCTTTTTGTCTGCTTCTCCCATGAAAAGTCATTTTTTTCCAGTTGCCATTCAAGAGACCACATTTTTAAACTCAGTTATTCAGAACTTCCAGTGCAGGTGCATCTTTAAATCCTTAGAACTTTTAAAAGGCATAGTGCAGATCAGCCCGTGCCTTCAAAACCCCCCAGTTCAGGCACAATGATCCAGATCTGTTAGGAAGTTCCCCTTGCAAATGGCACAGAAATAACTGGAAAAGGCATAATCTGCTCACTTTAATGGAGTTTAATAATGAAAAAAGATTTAATAGACTTTGGTGGTGTCTACTCGGATATGAAGCAAATCTGCTGCCCATTCTTAGGTCCCCATTCTCAAGAATCATATCCTGACGCATATTTTCCAGCACAAATTATTAGCACTAACCAACCTAACCCTTGAATCATCAGGTAATTCAGTCTTTTAAATATAAGCCTCTTCAAATAATAAACCTCTTCAAATGTTATTCATGGAGAAAATCTATCTATGTGGTCTACACCAACCTGATGGCACATAATCAATCAATCAATCAATCAATCAATCAATCAATCAGTTATGGGAGAATAATATATTTGAATGGAAGCCGTCCCTTGGAATGTACAACTATGGAAATAGGGTTTCTGTAGAACAGGATTTAACTGCAGAATAGGATTTAACAGGGCCGCTCCTGGCCTCAGCTGCCACATGAGATAAGTAGGTGGGTGTTGCGCTCCAGCTGCTTGTGTGAGCTGCTGAGGCCCTGCCGAGTGGCAAAAGGAAATTTCACACTGATAGATGATAATGTTCCTGGGGGGCTTAAGGAGTTGATGCTGTGGCAAAAAGGTCAGCATCAGAGGACCTGACTCCCCTTCTGAAATTCAATGGGTGGCTCTGAAGGGGCAGCAGGTTCTTTCAGCGGAATGTCCCTCCTAGAAAGACTCCCCGGAGCAATAGCTGAACGTGCCTTTAAGTTTCAAAAACCAAGCTTACCAGTGCTGGGCTCACTGTAGTACTGGCTGATGTAGTTGTTCATGTCGTCTTTTACCACGGTCTCTAGAAATGCAAAACAGGAATCATTAGCAGCAAAGTCCAACTGCAGACTTGGTGAAGATTTTCAAGGCATGGTTCCATAATTCCACAGTTCAGAAGTCTCTCCACCAGTATCCTATTTTATACAAAGCCTGGAAGGGGATGGGGGGAAGATAAGTTTTCTGAAAGAGCACTGACAGGCACTTTAAAAAAAAACCCCAATGTTGTAAAACGCCTATTACAGAAAACATTCACAGCAGTATGAGAGGATGAGGCTGGTGCACCCTTCACCCCATGGTCTCGAGAGTTCCTGCTAATTTTAGGAATCTTTGGAACTCAGAGGATACTACTTTTGTCACATGGTCAAGAAAGCTCTACACACAGAAAAGAAGTTCCTTAGGTAAAGCTTCCTTCAAAAATGCAAGCAAGCCACACATCACGTCTCCCCAGTTCATTCATCTTACTTATTTGACTGTCGCTTTGGGCCAGTACAGGATAAATCCATCCAGCCCTGTTAAGTAAGGCTCTTATTTAGGAGTAAGGAATAAGCCTTAGTAAGGCTCTTATAAGGAGGATCCTTATTCTGATGAACTGTCCATCACTGTCACCAGACGACCAGTAACGTAATTTGGAAAGGGGGTAAATTCTCAATATTCTCTTTCTCCACACCTTTATGAACACTTCCTTCACAAAGTCCTTGTAAGGTAGCAAACCATGCAAACTGAAGACGAAAATGCCAGCTGCATGGCACAACATATGGGAGGAATAAAGCAATTGCCCTCCAGATTTCAGTAAAAAACCCTATTTTGATACTGGAGAAATCGAGATAATTCTAAAATTATCTGCAATGGAAATGGCAGAAGTCAATAAATGTTTGCCATGTGATGTTGGAAAAAAAACGGCACGGGTTAGTAGCAAAAATAATTCTTTTAGAAGGCACATGTGGGCAGGAACACCCAGTTTGAAAAAGCAACTTGATCTGCTCACTTTGTGGCATACTGAATGCCTTAAAAGCATCTACTCCTTTTATGTTTTTCTTTTTTTAAATACCCATTTCAGGAGGGAGGGGAGAAGACAGACTTTGCTCAATCCTCTCAGCAGGAATCTTCACAGCCCCCTGGGTCTCTGTGGCTACCGCCCTGCCTTCCTCACAGCACGCTGCGGTTTGTAGGTGGAAGAAACAGATGTTTTCTGGGTACACGTTTTCCGCACAAGGCTCAAACCACTGAGTGCTCGGTACCTGAACAAATGAAGCTCCTGAGATGGCAATCTAATCTGACACTGAAAGGGAACATGGCTGCCCTCCTGGTTTTGTTGGCTCTTTAAAAGCTTTTTTGGCCTCTGTTGATCTTTAAATGCCTGCAGACCAAGGGGTGCTCTCTGCTAATGTGTGTGTTTAGAAAGGAGCCTCAGTGCAGCTCAAGGCAAGATCGCTGGGTCAAGAGCACACTGCAAGGCCTGTCAGCTACGTGCTGTTAGATCCATTTTGTCTCAATCATCCATCACTGAGTCTACAAGCGACATGGAGCTGTTGCCACATGCACCATTAGTGACACATTGCTACAAAGCTGTGGGTATCTCCATGGCAAGCCAGCACTGAAAGTGCTATGGATCCAAAAGGCTGTGAAAGTTGAGAAAGACAGCTGTCTGCCCAAGTCCATCTCCATCATCAGTCTGGCTCTCAAAGCAGCCAACCAGATGTGTTTGGGGCTCTCAAAAAACCTCCTTCCACTGTAGTTCTGCAGCAGCCGGTATTTAAGGAATGCGGTCTGAAATTCAGAGGGCAGGACACACCAGGACAAAGAGTCAGTAGCAGCCCTCTTCTTCCTGAATTGTCTAGATCCTTTTAGACCCATGGCCATCCTCATTACATCTGATGGCAGCAAATTCTACAGTTTAATAATCTCATCTAAAGTCTCCCTCAAATTGAGCTCAACTCCTCCTCCTTGTATGGACTCACTGATGTAGTTTTCTAACAACTGCCTTCTTCTAAGGTGCGTCAAGCTTCTTGCCGCCAGTCCTAACCCTTTCCCCATTTAATTCCAAGGGGTGACCCTGTGTGCTTGTATTGTGAGAAACGGAGAAGAAACCATCTCTCTTCACATTTTCAACATCGTGCAACACACAACTAGCGACAAAAAATACCTCCTCGGATCCTGACAAAGTGTGTTATTTGGAAATGGGACTGCAAATAAGCTCTCTAGGCTGATTAAAACCAACGTGGCTAAAACCAGTTCTGAAAATGTGTGACAGCTTTTCTTGATATAAGAAAGGTCAACCAATTTCCAGTTCTCACCAAAAGAACACCCTGGACAATGAGCAAATTAGGGCTGTTAAAAAACAACAACCCCCCCCCCCCCCCCAAGATCCCACTTCAAAGTGTCCCTTGAAGAAAGCTATCAGAATTCAATTTTCTTTTTCTTTTCTCTTCCTGTGTCTGCGTGGGGTGGTGGTAGTGGTGGTGGATATAAATGTAATGGGGGGAATAGCTGCATAGTAGTGTAAAGAAGTGAAAACTTGCTAGCTGATGGTACGTAACTTTAATCAATCAAACAAACCAATCCAACAGTTAATGACATTAATTAGAGATGCAACAGAAGGGTAAGCGTTTAAGGTGGGCCATTTAGAACCACAGAATGGCCTGAATCAAGGTCTAGGTTAGGCACCTGTAAGCAAGTGTTTTTCAATAGTCACAGGTGATCTTACTGTTCACTGAAATGAGAGGAATAAAACCAGGCCAGCTTCATGTTCTCAGGTAAGATCAGTTCCACCAAGGTTAAATAATTCAAGTTCAAATCATGTCTCTATAAAGGATGAGGAATGTTCTGAGTACTTTATGTTCTGGCACGAAAGTTATGAGTCTTAAGTTTTCTCTGCTGTGGAGAAAATGTAAACTGAAACGTTTGGGGGAAGAGCCGGTCTCTTTCCAAAACTGCAGATGATCCGAGTAATCCTTCTCCTACTGGCCACGGAAAACAAAGTCCCTTCACTGCGGCAGATGTACAAATACTGCTCTGTCTTTTCAGAATGTGCTTTTGATGTCCAGGGCATACCGGTAATTTGGTCAGATACAAAGTGAGCACCTTTGCTGCGTTTGCAACACGCTTCCCAGCTTCAATATCTGCTTTGGAAAGGGCCCTTTCCAGGGTCAGTTTAGGGTTAAAAGCATTTGTGTTTCCTGCTTCCCCTTGTTTTTCTTTTAATTTTTTCATTACTCCCAGTTGGTTTCTTCTTGCTAGGACTGAATTTTGTAGACAAGGAAGCCATTCAGAAAAGGATTTCTAAGAGAGACTAGAGCAGGGTTTCTCAACCTCAGCAACTTTAAGATGCTGGCTGGGGAATCCTGGGAGTTGAAGTCCACACATCTTAAAGTTGCTGAGGTTGAGAAAACACTGGACTAGAGCTTCTCAGGGTGGTAGCTATGTAAAGCCAAATGCCATGGGGTCAAAAAAGTCAAGATGGCAGCCAGAAAGCAGGCAGCCAAAGCCTTGCCCTTTTTTAATGTGCATCATGTGCTGCTGCCTTTCCACAGAATCAGACTAACTAATTTGTCTATTTTGATATGACCTGTATTACCACTTCAAAGCTCTTTCTCAGCCTGATCTGGAGAAGCCACAAATCGGAACGTGGGACCCTTTGCATGCAAACCATCTGGTCTATTCCTGTTAGGACTTTCTCTAACTGGACAGAGCAGTATCACCTGTGCAAATGCAGCATCTATAATTTTCTTTTTCTTAGCGCAGTGATGGAATCCCTCTTTTGCTCCTAGCTTAGCCCTGACCACTTGTAATTAAAACCCTGTACTATGTAAGAATAAGGTCTGCACTACTAGTTGGCTAGACACATCTTTTGATAGACTAGCAAAGCACTCCACGGTTTAGTGAACAAGAAGCTTTATTTTTTTAAATCTGATTTTTATTACAACTACTTATGTAAAAGGGAATGCCTTGCTGCGACAGATCTGAGCTACTGAAGATCAGTGAAAATATGGAGGTGGGCCTCTTAAGAACATTTTCCCCACATGTACATTAAATCAGTTGATTACTTGTATGAGTTCTAAGCAATTAAATATCTCTAATAATCAAATGGATACCTAAGAAGTAGATAACAAATGCTGTTGTGAAATAAATAATTTGTTTCTCCTCTTGCGTCTTTCCTTGACTAATATTTTTATAACATCAGCGGGATTGTTTATCTGGCATTTCGGTAATAATCTTCTCCTATAATTGTAGCATTAATTCGTTAACAAATATATTTGGACTATCTTTTGATATTAATTAAATAGAATAATTGATTCATGATTCAACATGTTTAAAGATGCTCTTGCCCCGCCCTCCTCTGTAAGAACAAACCCCTTAAACTTTGCCCATATAGATTTCCCATTTGTGCAGCAAAGAGTTGTCACTTGAGCATCAGCTCTGGATGAAAAACAGCCTAATGTCATTATTGCCTCCCCATTTTGGCTGCCTGATTGGGACTTCATTTAATAAACTAACTAGATGTCTCTGGGGACAACCTAATAATCCCCCACTCCGAAGTCCCAAGGACTTGCTTCAACAAGGCAGTAATTGTTTTAATGGAAGGCGAGACAATGTCTCATGGCTGCAGGAATTAACAAAGAAAGGAAAAGGGGTGGGGAGGGGTCCAGCAGCCAACAGAACGCCTCTGGAGCAATTACGGCGTCCTGGGCCCCATATCCCCACGTCTAGCATGAAAAAGGAAGTTGGTTTGAAAGATTAAACACAATTTCAAGTCCATTCTCTTTGCAAAGATTTCCAAAAACCTGACTTTAAACAAGTTAGAAGTACATTTCTGCAAAGCCTAACAAGAAAGGAAAGGAAAGGAAAGAGAGGAGGTTTCGCAAGAAAACTTGCAATTTAGATGGGCATATTATGGAAGAGATGAAAGCCTCATGAAGGAAATATTAAGAGCTTCAGGAGCCATTAGTACTCCATAAAGGGAAAAGCCTTTTCTTAAGATTTAAAGGATGTTTTACAGGAGTAAACTTAACAATTGACATATTGAATTTGTCAAGAGTTACAATCTGGGTGTCTGCAGACAGGGTAAAAAAGTCAAGATGGTGGCTGTGACTGTGACTGCAGCTTCAACTGCAGCCCCCATCTTGACCCCCTACCCAGCAAATGACCTTGCTTGCAATATATGGAGGAATTTGCTATACAATAAGTATCATTTAACAAAAGGATAAAACATATCCTTCCTAAATGCTAATCAGCTTGAGAGCCTCAATGATCATTGATCGGAAGCCACCCAGGTCCTTCAAGATACGACTGATAAGACTGGAAACAAAGAAATTCCCTTTTTTTAGTGTGCCAAAGGTTCCTCTGTCTTTTTACCCAAAAATGAGGCCAGAGGGGACCAGATAAGTAGCAGAAACTGATGACATTTTTTTTTAAGTGCAAATGTTTTAAAACAGACATATGCCTACAGCCTGCCAGAGCATCATTTCCTATATTTCATAGCTGTTCCGTGTTCTTAATTGCTGATTTTTTGATATGTTCTAAACATTTGCAGTATGCTCCGTGCCTGTGGGGCTCTCAAATTTTGCTTCGAAGAGGCCTGATACACATGACACGTGATGCTGAGATTTTGAAGACAAATTTGAGCTGCTCTCTGTGGAGCTTTAACTTATGAGCTTCTCCATAAAAATATCATACAGGGGATGGGAAGGGGAGAGGAGGTCGAAAATCAGCAAAGTCTAATCTTTCTCGTGGACGTTTGCAACTCTTCATGGTCAAATAGCTCACGGTGAATGTTTTCATTGTTCTTTAGGGGTAGGGGAAATATAATTGGCTTCAGGAGGAGTATCCCATTTCTCCAGAATTAGGTAGTTCTAACTCACTAAAAGCTCATTGTTTGAGCCTGGATTGAAGATCTCCAGGTGAGAAGATTCTGAAGGGACTCAGACGCAATATTGCCACAGCAAATAACAATCTTACATGTTTTATCCCTCCACTCTTCAGGCGTACTACGAACATGCGTCGTTTCCTACAGCCACAGCATCATACTAATGGTCCAAATGCATTAGATGGTTCTATCTTGGACAGCTTCTGATACGTAAAATTTAAGTCAGTGGGGATAAGTAAGCAAGGACTGTGTCACTCTGATGCCCACATCTGAACTTCAGATGTAGTAAAAAAAAATTCTGACGACACGTAAATAAGAACAATTGGATCTGTTTTTTCATGTTGCGCACTGAAGAGACGTGCACTGTAAGAGTTTCCTCTTGTTATGTAAGTTCATTCGTCCTCTTTCCAACATAAATCACAGTTCTGTGGCAATATCCCACACTTCCGCCTAGGGCATTAAATTCTCTGTCTACAAAACCCAAACTCTAGGACAGCCTGCCTTTACCGGCTGCCCTCATGATGGAGGGTCTATAATTCCCATTTATAATCTTAAATCTTCTATTTTGAAGCTTCAGGGAACATCTCTTCTCTTCAGTTATGTTCTGTTTTGCTGTTTTTGCTGGCTGGGGAATTCTGGGAGTTGAAGTCCACCCATCTTAAAGTTGCTGAGGTTGAGGAACCCTGATCTAGAGAGGGCTCTGATGTTTATTTCAGGTATTTTGATAAGTAAATAAAATAATCTGAACTGCATATAGAGCTGCCATCATGAGGTGAACCTTTTCAAGTGCACTTATTTCAGATATACCTTGCCATCTCTACACAATACACAAGACTAAAATGTATTTAATCTGTATTTCCACGAAATCCAATTAAATGATCTGGGATCAATTTTAAGTATAGAAGTCTTTATATTTACACATACATGTATATATACATGCACTACACCTTAAAAAAAGATTAACAGGTATAGTCAAGGCAAAATTCTCTTTTGTCTGGACAGTGCCAGATTGCAACCTGGCTTCCTGTCTCTTTAACACCACATCCTTGAAAATGAATTCTAATTGATTTTAGTCCATCTTGCTTTTAAGCAGGCTGTGAATTCTAAGTACACTTAAGTGTCCTAATACCATGTACAGACATTCAGGAACAATTTATTTGGCTGGTAGATCTGCTATGTTTTATGCATGACCCAGCTTCTATAAGACGACGAAACACTTTGCGCTTGTAGCCACCTAGAAACACAGCCTATAAAGTATAAAAGTTTAAGGTTGACCCTGCAAAGCACATTCAGAAGTCTGCACCACTCCCATCCATTCCTAATGTAACCCTCAAGGAACATATGCATAAATGATAAAGTATGTTCACGTTTTGTGATTTAAAAGAATACATAGATTAATGAAGCTGGATGCAAACCCAGTTTGGAAAGCCATCACGGCCACATAACAGGATTTGGCAATATCAGCCAAATTGCTTGACCCATGGATTAAGTTATGGAAGAAATGACTGTAGGTAAGAGGGAGCCCTGTCTAACCTGTTGGTGGGAGATACCGTTAATGCTGATATTGCACAAATATATTCTTTATTACAGTTTTGATCAAGAGCGTTCTAAGCAGCACACAATCATAATATCCTGCTGAGTTTGGAATCCAAGGTTCCTATCTGGGATGAAAACTACTAAGGCCACAAACCCAGTTCCTAAAAGAACAGCCCCTGGCACAATGTCCTTGGCCATCTGATTCTAAGACACTGCTACCGCTTCCTTCTCTAACCTGGGGAAGTCTACATACGTCAGGTTGAAATGAACAGAGACTGCTTAGCAAGAATGCACAGCTGGACTCCACTTTAAAAAAAAGCAGCTGTAACTACGGACTCTCTCCCACTTACCCCGAGCTGGCCGCAATTCTGTGATATTCCCAGTAGTTTCATCATCAGAATCGCCCCCGGCGGCCACCACTTTGTATCGGTTGCCTGTCTGCTTCTTCAGCATGTGAGGCACCTGCAAAGCTGCCTCTCTCTCAGCTGCCAGATCCAGATCCTGTTGCGCCAGATGAGCCCTCAGCTGTCTAATTTCAAACTGAAGCCAGAGAGAGGGAGAAAAAATTCAGTTTTTTAAAAAAAACAGCAACGTGCAATATATGCAGAGGTATATGGCATGTGAAAGAAGTCACCCACGTAAGGAGCAGTGTTCTGGCAGCGCTCCTAAAAAGGCATCAACAACAGAGTTTGAACTTCTTGTATCCAGGCAACATCTGTAAAAGTGACCAGTTTGACCTGTTGGAAAGGTCTTGTTCTGAAAGGGCTTTTAGGTTGACATAACAATGGTTCAAGGGTTACTAAAGGCCATTACTGGATTTACACACTGCACTAAGGCATAGGTTGCTTTATCCACAATTGGGTTAAATGCTCTGCTCACACAAAACTCAGGATGGCTTACTCTGGCCCTGAAACCAACCTAAGATGGTGAAAATGGCATGGATGCCCACAACATAATTTGTACCAATTGTGGCAAAATACGTTTGCTCCAAGCAAGCTATAATAAAGAAGCTTCCCCTGCTGGTTCCCAGCCATTCTTCAGTAGGAAAGTAAATGTGTAAATGTGGCCATTATATCTGCACTAGATCTCTCTGATCCCTAGTATGATTCAAAAGAATATGTTATTACTAAAAAAGGATACCATCAAATGACACCTTTCAACACGCTATTTTAATGGTCACGATACCCCCAATTCCTGTGTCTAACTTCGGTGCTTTCCAATTCAATGCCATCACTAAAACTTAACAATTGCAGGTTTTCATTAATTTTGGTCTTTTACTCTTAACATAGATACGCACTGTGTAAAAAGCTGATTGTTTTTTTAGAAATCAAAGGCATTTTCACATAAATTCTCTCATTGTTTCATTTTTTTTTCTGTTTGGAAATAGTGTTGCATGTACATTTCTAATCACAGATTTTCTGAAAATACCTAAGGCCATCATCACCAAACCCATGTTAAATAGGCAAATTTAGAGGGGGGGGGGGAATCAAAGATGATTGTTTTGATAATTGAAACCAGGTGTAACTGCTTGCCTTTAGAGTTTGTCCTCTAAATATTTAATTTAGAGCCACAAACTCTAACACTTCCTAAGATATAGTGTGAACTGAGTCTGACAGCAGATGCCATGAAAATGAGAAGTCCTATCAACATGCCAAAGGTATAACACAGCCATTTCTAAACTCACACAGAAATCAAAGCAACCAAGATATCTTTTTAGCACTTATCATCAATTACAGTGACAATAAAAGCTTTTTAAAAATATGTGATATTTTGAAAAAGTAGTGGACCAACTTACAAAAGACAGACACCACCAAACTGCTTAACACTAGACATGCTTTCTCTAGATACAGATACACAGATATATAAATATACATATAGATTTCCTGGTACTTCTAGGTTTCCAGCTTAGAATATTTTGTTTTTACAGCCTCAAGGTCAAACAAGACCCAACATCAGAAACCACAGTTTGATCTTGGTTATTTGATGTAGTTAGAGTTTTCATGCAGCCAAATTTGACCACACAGGGAATTGTGCTTTCTGAAAACAGGAGTTCAAACTTTTGGGCCCCCAGGACTGTATGTGCTACCAAATCAGGCAGTACATTGATGGACAAAAACCAGTGCTAGACCATCATCTAGGGAAATAAGAAACTGCTATCTGACTTCAAACCAAAGCATACGTAGTTTGACAGGTCTCAACAGCTCCCTAATTTCTCTCAGCAAAAGTCAGTAGAGGTAGAAAGTGTAATATGTGATCCCCTGAGAAATCCATTAAGTGGTGTTTTGTCTTTCCTGGGAAAATGATCCACCAGTGTTTAATATGTGGATGTGTCAACATGAACAAGACCATCAAATAAATGGAACTGATGTGGATATGAAACAGTACTGCTTCTGTAAATTCAACATTTTGGTATAATGAACTAGAAATGCCATTTTGGTAGGCACGAGAAAAACCAGAAATCAGAGAGACAAGCAGAATAAAAATGCCTTATTTACAGTACACAAGACGATGGCCCTCAATTTAAAGCAGCCTCCCCATCAGCACCCAGAAAAACACCAGCACTGCCCCAGAGGTAACTGGATAGCAAAGCAAAGAAGAGAGAGAAAAGTTGTTCAGGTGTTACAAAAATCATTTAAATCCACCAGGCAACCAGCCTCTTCCAGTAAGGTTCAATGCTCAGGCAAATTCTGCTCTTTCAGTGGACGCAGGATGGCCTCACCCCCAATAATTCACAAGTAATTATTTGGAGAATAAAAGGAAGTGGATAAATTGAGTCCCAAACTGTGTAAGAGGCCAGATTGGCACAGGGAAATGAAACAAGTGCCTCGGCTGCCACCCAATGGCCAACAGGCAAAAATGCAGCCAGGCACTGGGGCATGGAGCATTTGCTGAAGTAGAAAAGTGCAGAGTAGAGGTTGGGGGGGGAGTTGGGGAACACACGGCAGGGGCCACACAGTGGGGTCGACTGTGGGCTGTTTCTAGCACCCAGGTGATTGAGTTTTTTCTTTTTAAAAAAAAGCTTGTTCCCTTTAGGTGAAAGGCATAAATATTCCAATTCTATTAGCCCGCATGCAGGTTTTTGAGGATTCAGGTGAAGAGGTTTTCTGCTTTCTAATTTTTCCCTGGCACCAGAGGAACGATCCCATGCCTTTTCCTTCATGAATTTATCTCTCAAATTATCTCTTCATGCCTTTGGAGGCTGTGCGAGATGCAGCCTACCATTATTTGAAACAGAGTGAATTTGGGTGGTAGAACAAGAATAAAGAACACTTTGGGAAGATAACATTTTTGTCCATTGCTTAGGACAATAATATATATTTCACATATTTCAGCAGGACTTTATCACATTACTTCAAGATGCAACAGAAATATTAATTTATTCTGTTGCTGGAACAAGAGTGGCCCTCTAACACTCTATGTTCTTAATTATTTTGCTCTGTATATTCTGTGGTGCGCTTTCAGAAGTTTATAAGCCCGGTTAAGTACAATATTTATAGAAAAGCAGGACCAAATTAGATTAATATCTCACTCCCCAGATGGATGCTCTAATTTTTCCAAGAAAATGACCATTAACACGGGAAAAATACTTGGTCTTCTGCTACGTACAATCTTCACCTGCATACTTTAAAAGTGACAAGAGGTGAGAAAATGCAGATATACACGCTTTGCATTTAATACGCAATACGGGCACTTCATGTACATGATTTTAAAAAAAAAACACCCTTTCTATGAAGCAGTTCCACAGCACTCCTTTGTCAAGCTAAAAGCATAAACATCTAAGAAATACTACAGTTAACTTCCCTCCACCCTAACCATGTGTGTGCACGCATCTGGACGCGCACACACACGCCAAATGCAGAGACATCAATTACTGCGAACAGCCAGAGACAGAGGAGTCATATGGGACCCACGGGAACACCTGCCTTTTATCACTGGACATATATAAAATATATCCTGTCTGCTGTTTTACAACACACATATCAGGGGATGGTGCTATCAGAGAATCATACTGTTCTCTTTAATGGCCTTGTAGCAGTGGGTGATTGGTGTAGCCTTCAGAAAGATCAATAAATGCTGTGAAAGCTCCCTCCCCACAACCGTAACGTCAGTATTTTTCATCAGTGCTTTCTGGCTGGGACACCCCATTTGCTCATCTGCCACTGAGAAGCTCTCTTAAGATTTACTTCCATGAGTCTGGACCCCTCGTAACTATTTGCTAGCAAGAATAAAGTGCTGGGTGTCTTGGCTGCTGTCCAGCGGACATGGAAATGATTGGCAGCTGGAAATAAAAAGTACTATAATGAACATATTAGAAGCCTGTTTCGTACATTAGCAGTCATTTTGAAAGAGGGCAAGAATTCCTCAATGTCTAGGGCAGGGTTGGGGGGCAATCTATTCAGAAATGTTGGGACCACCACTTCCCAAATGCTCAAAGACATGTAAAGAAGCAGGTTGGGAAACCTGGTCTAGTTTGAGCTCAATCAGAAAGATCAGTTAAGCATAATGTTGCTAGAGGAGAGAAGGAATTCCACCCACCCGTCATTAACAATCCAGCTCAGGATCTCCCTAGTCAGGAAGCGAGAGCGAAAGAGAGTGAGTGTGCAACTTCAAACACCTCTCGGTGGTACCTGATGGGGCCAACCCAGTTACTGTCCTTTTTATTATATGTTGGGGTGGTGTTGTGTAATGTCCTAAAAACATTATACTGATTTTTTTTCATGCTTTGAATTCACAGTGATCTGATTTAATATAATTATTTCAGCAACTTTGGTTTATTAACAGAAACAAGCATGCCTGCCTGATTAATTTTAAACACAAGCAAAAGTTGGTAAACGAAAAAAATTAACATCGGCATGAAAATACAACTGTGCCTTACCCCCTGTTCTTGGCAGATGTGGGTCAGTCTTTCCAGCTGCTCATCTTGAATGACCTTTGCTTTCTCATACTGTTGAATCACCATCTCCATTTCCACTTTCACAGGCAGTACGTAGGCTAGAAAGCACAACCGTGCAAACATGATCTTATACACCAGACAGAAGGCAGTTCTCTGTACTTAGTATTGCTAATTAGCTACCGCAAACACAGACTTTCTAACATCATGGAAAGTGAAATGGGTCACGACACCTCACTTGACCAATACAACATCAGACCTTATGAGACGAGACTCTTTGAAGAACTGAGGTCTGATCAGGAGAGAGGATAATTCTGAGAACAGGCTGAACAACAACCTGTAAGAATGATTCTCCCAGCTTGTCAAAATTATCTACTACCTCTGTGATGGAATGGAATTATGAAGGCCAAACTCAGGGAGGGAAACATGCTCTTTCGTCTCCTGAGGGGCGAGGAAGAGATAAGAGGATGAGGCTGGAACCTCCCTGAGGAATTCACTCTGTTCTGACTGGCTGACTTTGGGAATTGAGGTTTCAGTCTGGGAAGATTCTTGATAGAGGTTGTAGCTAATAAACTTTGCTGGACTGAATCTGCATTGTCTCCTGGAGTTCCTTGGGCTAGGCCTGACAACCTCCAAGCCTTTCCAGGTAGCTACATGGCTTCAAAACTGCCTTACAAGTTCCAAAAGGAAGACATCTGGGGTGTTACTTAGGAAAAAGGAAGGAAGATTTGCTCATCCAGGCCCATCTGTTCTACTCTAATTGTCTAATGGATCTCAGGTGGATTTTCCACATGCAGTTCCTTTAATAGGAGTTGCCAGGCATTGGACGGCTCCGTCCCTGAGCCAGTGCCTCTTTCTTTTTCCTAGCTCTGCATCCTGCAGGTTATTTTTCCTGCAGAATTCTAAGTGCACCCTCCTTTGATGCATCTGTTATGAAACTGGTATAAAAAGGGTGACATAAGTACATTGAGAATTGGTTCATCTTCTCAGCAAGAGTCAACTAGCTAAATCTGAGTTTTCCACTTGAAAAGCAAGCATAAAATATGTTGTATACATTTACCAAAGGAATGACTTACCATCAATAATCCGCTTGACTCTCCAAATTCTCAGAGTAATAATAAGACTAATAGCATCCCATGGACTGCTTGGTCCATTAGCCACTGTAGATGCCACCATAGGAGCCAAAGATAAGATGATCACAGCACCATCAAATACCTAATATGAGAAAGATTTCACAAGAAGCACTTCCACATTATTTTGGAACACATTATCAAATGACAAGTCCAGCCCTTTCTCTTCTTTAGATCCATACTGGCTATTTTACTTAGACGCTAGCCAATAAGACAAATTTTATCTTATTTATCATAATCACATTTCAAATGGTTAGCTGCTTGTCATAAAGCTTAGCAACTTCCCTGCAAAGGAGCTACAATTTAGGCAGAATATGCAACACTGCATTTCTACTGTATCACTTAACCTGCATGTAGGTCTCACTGACATTTTTCAAGACAGTTGCAATTGAGATTAATCCATGCAGAAGTCCTAGGGCCAAAGAACTCTTCATTTATTTATCTGCTTTTCATTCTCTTTATTACAAAAGAAAAATCATACAAAGGTCACGATCAGTTATAAATTAAATTTTCCTGCATGGCTGACTTAAAAATACCTCTTGGCTTGAACAAGACAGGTGACAGAAAAATCAATCCTAGTTAACTGGACAGCTAGATTCTGTTCAACTTGTTAACAAAATCCATTTCTGATACAATCTTTTGTCTGATCCTGATGGTCAGAAAAGTACACAGAGTACCCCCCTGGTAGAGCTTACACAGAAAATCTAAGGTTGAATCCTGCAAAGTTTCTGGTTTAAAAGAATAGATGTTTTCCAACTGAGACCTTGAAAATACATTGCCAACATGAACAAAACTGGGTTAGATAGAGAGATAGTAGTTTTCTTCTATGGGAGTTTTCTAACTGTAGGTTGTTCTCATCTACCAAGAATTTTCCAAATTCTCTACAATAAGGTCAACTGTCCAACGAGCTGCTTAGGTATAGGAAACCTAATTATATGATCAGACAACTCTATGAAATTTGGAAGGCATCTTTGAGATTGGTCCAGATGTTAATAGTATTGCAGTGTCTGGTGTGTCACATAAGTTATGAAATCTACAACAGGATAATGGCTATACGAATCCCAGGGCAAGTTTTTTTTAGTTTCCTGAGGGTAACGTTCCCTAGTCTGTTGTCTTCCAGATGTGTTAAATTTTCAACCTGGACAATCCCTTTGGGATCTGAAGTCAGCACTCATACAAGTTACAGATTGGAGGGGAAGTTTTTTATGTGCAAGGGAAACCAGAATGAACTTGGTTGCTACAACAAGTAGCAGAAGCCTGTGCAGTACACTCCAAGCTTTGGGCAAGAGGGACAGGTCATGAAAGATTACATTACATTACTTTTGACTTACCTCTATTTTGTTTTCAATATAGTCCCATATACCAAGTACCACTATTCTCAAAATAGTCTAATGAAAGTGCATGTTGAAAAAAAAGGGGGGGGAGAGAAGAGAGGAAATTAGCATTTGTGTTTTACACATTCATTTAAAAAAATGCTGACATTTGGCATCAATTAGATATAAAGCTTATTCCGTTCTTCAAAAGATGCACTGCTTTCACCTGTCTCTTGCAACTGATACTCAGTGGTACTTCTTGCTCAGACATGATTTGTAGCTTCATGTACAAGAGCCAGTGTGGTATAAGGTGCGTGTTATCAGATTGGGGAAGAAAAAAGGAACACTGAAAACAGTAGATATATGGGATCTACAATCTAGCTCTTTCACAGTAGATCAGAAAAAGCTTCTGATTTCAAATGACTTAAACAGCAGGAAATAAAATTGAAAGCAACAAATGTAAAGTCCTATATGCCAAACATTCTGGCTGAAGCAACAAGGGAGGGCCTTTTAAGAGAAACTAATAGGAAGGCAATATTGCTCCGATGGTAGTAAAGTGAGTCAAAGAGACAACAGTAAAAGGAATGTGACTCAGATAAAGGTTCTTCGGTATCTGCCATTATGAACACCTTTTTACAAGGGTGCAATAGTCAAGGGCTCCGAGTTCTCTGAAGTTTCATTTTCTTTTGGTTGAAAGACAGCTCAACACAGAAAATGCCTTTCCCAATCTTTAATTTGTTCTAGAAATACATGGAAGAGAATACATGCTGGTTGAGGAATTCTGGGAGTTGAAGTCCACACATCTTCAAGCTGCCAAGGTTGAGAAACACTGTTTTAAACCATCTGAGAACGCAAGTGTTTTTCTCAGGGCAGAAAAGCAGAGGATATACCCAATGCCTACAAAGGAAACTGGATCTGAATAATAACTAATCAAATGCAATGGCAAACCCCTATAAAATCTCTGCCATGGCACCTGATTATAAGAATATAATCTGCAAATTGATGGGGAGCAAAGGTGAAAATGAACTGTTTCAATAAAATGTATAAAGTTTTTGTCGACAATTTATTTCATCACTTTGATAGGCTGCTGTCAGTGCCAGATTTCTGCAGCAATTGGCTGAGTAATCCCATAGGGAGATTTATTTTCGTCAGTCCAAAGTATTGGGAGTCCCTTAGCCATAAACCTCTTCTAGTGGAATCTTATGCATTCCCATCTGCTTGAGTTAGTCATAGCTGATAACTCTCACACTGGACACTTCTTTTTTTAAAGTCTTGTCGTGCATCCACGTAACAGACCGCTTTATGAAATGCATGTTGGTTGTGTTCAAACAATGTTGCCACCCCAGGGAAAGTACTTTCATGGATCAAGCAGGGCATGGTCCAGTTACTGCAAAGTTGGTTGGAAGGCTTCACGCCTTTTTAAAAAAATTATTTAAATCTTTGGTGGAAATTAAAAAAAAAAAAAAGATTTGGGATGAGCCCTAATCAGGGTCAGTGCTACTGTGGACAAAGTTGGGGGAGATCACTTTTCCTCTTCCATTCTGGTCTCCTATGTGTCCACAGGGATGGGGAAGTAAAACAAGCAGACAGAAGGAATTCATGGACCAATCCTAATTTTGTTGGGCCACTCCAAGATTTCATCTCTGGGCTGGAAGCTGGAAGGAAGGACTAATGCTCTCATTCCCATTTGTACAATATGGCTAATTAGGGATGAGCCTAAAACAATCTCACGGCTAAAACTATCCATTTCTATCCCAACTGCTGATTGCGTTGGGTGCTAACAGGACCCACTAAGCCTGCCCACAGTTTAGTGAACACAGCTGCTAAGTCAATTTCATGCCTTATTTGAAGTTTGGCAAGAAAATATGTTTCTAATGAGGTATGAATCTGGCCATTTAGAAGCAGGCAATGAGAAATTAAACCCCCTAAGATACTGGCTCAGTATTTTGCACTTAAAGTCTCGTAGATAAAGCTTGCAAATACAATTTAACAGAACCCGGATCGTTTAAGCAATTTGGCATACATGGCCCCTGAGTGAAGAGATCTGATGTATTTTCACCTACCACGTGTACTGAATTTATTGCATTTTTCTAAGGCAAAACAAGTTCTAGGAAGTTTAGTATTAAAAAAACCCAACCACACAGGGCATTGTAACTTATTTGCTACACATTTGAAATCATGGTAAGAACCCCTAAAAATATCCCCATGGATTGTATTGGATCAATGCTCCAGCAACATTTTAGGGGAAGCTATCCTGTGGCACTATCAATATAAATAACAGAAGCCCAAACCCAGTCATATTCCTTTTCCATACAGTTACAATTTATATTTCACTTACCTCTGAAAAGAAGATAGATAGGATAACTAGACTGATCCAGTGAATAACTCCAGCAAATTGTGATGCACTTGAAACTACAATTAAGGACCAAAAGCAAATTACATATTACATATATGTAATACAAAGGTCAAAGCAGAACGTTCAGTCTTAAAATGTATTTTAAAATTAAATGCCTGAGCTTGCTGTACTGATACATCACAGCCTGGTTGCATTGTGAAAGAAACTAAACTATGTTGTAAAAGTTCCAGTAGTATCATGAGGGATGGAATAAAGAAAAAACAGAAATCATGACAGCAATTAGCAACGTTCTTATGAAGAAAAAGTCATACAGAACCTGCGTAACTGTTCGATCAAAGAGGTACAAAATAGAATACACAGAATAAAAGCTGTTAGGCACATTACAGGCTCTTGGGACAGGATTTTTGGAGAGGTGAAGCATTGCTTTTTATTGACACAGAATTCTAATCAACAGATCAATCATCTTCAGAGTTTGCCAGCTGCCTTATAAAATTTTCCTTAGGACAGTTTAAAAACCAGACAAGTTAGAAATAATCAACAGAGTAATGCTCATGTATTATAATGGTTATTATATTTGTATCCCGCCCTTTCTCTGGGAATAAAGAGACATACTTCAGGATTTCTCTTTAGCTTATTCTTGGAAAGACAACCCTGTAAAATTGGCTGCGCTGAAACACAACATTGGCCCATGGCTGAATGTACTGAATATGGATCTTCCCAGTCCAAGTCTACTACTTAACCACTATACTACTCCAATTAATATAAACAGGAGAGAATAAAATATAAGCAGTAGAATTCATTGCTTTATTTAAAATATTTTATGCTTTCTTTTAGAACGTAATAAAAAGAGCCAATATGAAAATTTATCCTTAAGCCACATTTAGTTTAAACTCACGTATCAATTCCTAGATAAAACATCTGTGCATAGCAATACATTTGCCATTCACATCTACTTCCACGGGGAGTTGTTTGACTAGTGGCAGAATCGTAGAGGGTCAAATGTCCCAGGTGATTAGAGAACACAGTTAACCACGGCCTGGCCCTGAAAATTGCGTTCCAAACCTAGTGAACCACCCTGAAAATAAGCAACTCAACAAACTGATGAAGAATGTTAGTCTTTGGGTGGGGCTTTCTAGCTTGAGAGTTTGAATATACTGTAGAATATACAACATATTTCTAATACTGTACCTAAATCAAGAAAGAAAATGCCATTGGAGGGATGGGGGAAGCACTGAGCCTAGATTTCTGGTAACTCCATTTTAAGAGATCAGAGAGCGAATGATAAATGTGATTCAGTCTGGAGTGCAGCTGCCAGTCAGAGCAGACCCATTAGGTTAAATCAATGTTTCTCAACTGTGGCAACTTGAAGAAGCTTGCTGGCTGGGGAATCCTGGGAGTTGAAGTCCACACATCTACAAGCTGCCACGATTGAAAAACACTGGGACACACAACCTGGCCTAGTATGAGATAAACCTATGTCCTCTAACTGTAGTTCTAAGCATTACCATGTAATTCCTGTACCATAAGTGATAACAGAAATCATCTAGGACAAATGAAGCTGAATAAGCAAGGCCTACAGAACCCTGAATATTCTTATTATGGATTATGGTTCAAAGCAAAAAAAGTTTTTTAAGAAGGCAGTATTTGCTCCATACTAGTCCCTTCAACATAAGTCTTCCTGTCCTTTTATACACGCATTTCCAGAATCTTGTTTAGCACACATCTACTACCATAATGTGGGAATATGACAGCGACCGTTATCATGCAAACAAAATGTGAAGAAAACCATCCTGGCCATAAAAAAAATGACAAAATCAATACGACAGTGAGCAGACACAAAGAGGAATATATATAAGAGAGCCAGAACTGACAGTAGGAATTTCACTGGAACTAGCCCCAAACCAAGAAGGGTAAATCCATCAAACATTCCGTGTTGTTTCTTAAACTTTTCAAGTCCATGGAAAACTGAACAAAATCATATATTTTTACACTGGGGAAAATAATAGCACAGACACACACAAATTCTGAAACCCAAGGATGTAACAGCTATGTCTGCTGCTTTTTAAAAAATGGGGGAAAATAGAAGCAATATTCAAATAAAACACGTTTGAATAACAGTTTTTATTCCCCTTACATGAAACCTCTGCGGGATGCATGAGGTTCCATGTGATGGCAGATTTCATCTATGTCTGGAAAAGGTTTGTTAAAAGAAAACTGGTACAACACGCAGCCTCTTTTGGTATTTGGTTAGGGTTGTGTGAGTGCTAAAAAACATCTTCACCAAGACAGGCTGAAGGAAAAATAGTAAGGCTTTGATTAGCGCCCTTGAATATTCATCCAAAAGTCTTCTAGTGGTAAAGTTTAAGAAATAAGACTTTATATCCCATCTAGCCTATGCAAGCCCACTCACCTTCCTGTAACCCATTCTACCTAAACATCCTGTGGTTTGTTCAAACATTTCAGGAAGAAAAAAACCGTAAAGGCCTGCTACTCACACTGGAGAAGCTTTATATCTATTAGGAGTTCCAGAGTCAGAAGAATCACCACCAACACTACACAGGCTACCAGGAAACTGTTGAGACTTGCACTGAGCAAAAATACCTGCCACACGGCCGCTCGCCTCCCGCAGCACGGCTTAAGCCAGTTAGATCTGAAGGAATAAAAACAGAGGGAGGAAGGAAGAAGAGGAAGACAGACAAGAAAAAGGTCGAGAGGTAAAGAACAGCAGGACAGAAGCAGCTGTGTTCTGTATGAGCAGAAGGTGTGTGGGGCATTTAAGATTCTGTTCTTATTCATTTGTTAAATTTATATCCTGCCTTTCCTTCTGAGGCAGGATATAAATTTAACCTGGGGATCTCCATATCATCCCCATAACAGCAATCCTATATGGCTGGGCTGAGAGAATGTGACTAGGCAAGTCATCCAATGAGTTTCCGTGGTTGGGGAAGGACATGGACCTCCTCCATCCTGGTCCTAGTCCAACACCCAAACTACTATACCACAATATCCTTATAAAACATATCTTTTATGGTACATATTTACTCCAACTATGTGCTCAGTGAACACACCATACTCACTGCATGCGTGTTTTCCTTGTGACCAACAAGCACAGGGAGTGCAGATTCAACTGCAATGGTTCCTTTTGTACAAAATGTGCAAGCAGCAAAGAGGAGCAATGCAGGCTTAGACCAAAGGCCCATCTAGACTCACATTCAGTTCATGCATTTGCCAGTTAGAAGGCTACGAGCAAGGTGCAAGCTCAAGAGCCCACACCTAGTCACTCTGGCCAGCAGTGGGTACTGAAGGCATATGGCTTCCAAAGCTGGAATTATTAAATAATAACCATCACAATTGGTATCCATTAACAGCTTTATTCACCTGCACGAACCTGTCTAATTGCCCTTCAAAGTCAGTGGCCATCAGAAACATAATCTAGGACTCCTTTATATACGTTTTAAAATACAAAAGCATTTCCAGATCTAAATTAAGTAAGCTTCTTTGATGATTTGCAACATGCTTCTTTTATTCTACACTGTGTGTGCATGTACTGCAAAACCAGAATTTCCCATTTTAATTTTTTAGAGGATCAGGGACTGCACAGGCACGAAGCCCACAGAATTCTTCATACAACTTCAACATCAAAACAAACAAGGAATGAAAACAACATTACCACTTCTTGGAATACTACAGTTCCCTGCTTTGGCTGTTGCCATTATTCCTACCTTTTGACAATATCATGCTGCTTTATACTGGATCAAAACACTAAACCATTTTATCCAGCAGTGATGACCCTGATAAAAAGGCATTTACTGCAGAGAGGTCTTCCCCAACACTG
This sequence comes from Liasis olivaceus, assembly GCA_030867105.1. Taxonomy (NCBI): domain Eukaryota; kingdom Metazoa; phylum Chordata; class Lepidosauria; order Squamata; family Pythonidae; genus Liasis; species Liasis olivaceus. Next base: position 18,690,774 of record CM061362.1, on the reverse strand, counting down.
GCGACCTGACAATTTAATTTGAGACACCAAGGACTAATTGAACATTGCATCCTTTCTGTATGCAAAGCATTCATTCTTCCTTGAAACCTCTGCCAATGAAACAAAGCCTGTTCTTTCTCTATAGGACATAATGTTCTAGAGCAAATATCATTAAGTCTTTATGTAGTGCAACAGAACAGAGAGCACCAAGCTCAGACCCCAGTTTACTAATAAACGTCCTAAGTAATTTCTCAAGACTTCAGCTGCCATCTGTCAAAAACCAGGGACTAATTGCAGATATGAAGGAGTTATAGTTATGTTACTTGCGGTACTTTCTAAAATCATGGCTAGTAGATGATTTACTTACATTTAAAAATAAATAGTTACATCCTTCTCCCAACATTATTTCTAGACATTTGTACTTGCTTGATCTTTTTCTTTATTTGTCATTTCTAAATATTTATCCTAAATCTTTGGCTTTTCTTTTAAAAATTCCCAGAATGGACAGTAGGTGGCAGAGATGCCTATATTTAAAGGGATTATGGAATATAAGGTTGTAATTTTAACTGGGACTCATCTTGTTAAAAAAAAAAAGTGGGGAGGAATATTGAAACTGGAATGGGTTTGAAACTACCACCAACAAAAACATATAATTAAAGACCCAGGATCAATTAGAAAATCCCATTTTTAAACTCTTCACTTACAGAATGTATATCTTTATCATTCTTTAGGGATGTAAGGGGATGCGGTGGCGCAGCGGCTTAATGACGCTGAAAGTTGCCGGCCAGAAATGGCTGACGCTTCGGCGGTTCGAGTCCAGCCTTCGCGTTAACAGGGTGAGCTCCTCTTTCCTCCCCAGCTCCTGTCAACCCAACAGGTCGAAAACTCACATGAGCAGATAAATGGGGACTCTCACTCCGGTGGGAGGAAAAATGCTGGCGGCGCCTTGCACAGAGAGACGGGACCAGTTGCCGGGAAGCGCGAAACCGCGCTCGCCCGAAAAGGGCGTGAAGCAACGGAAACCCCGCCTCCTGCGCTCGCCAGCTGGGCTCTGCTCCAGGAAGGAGGCTCTGGCAAACCACTTCCGAAAAACAATTGCCTTGAAAACTGCAAGGATTCGTCCAGGCAGTCACTGCAGGGTCAGTAATGACTGAGCGCAGACAAAAAAAAAAAAGGGATGTAAGTAATATTAGTGTATATTTAGTAAGTTACACCAATATCACCTAAAAACAGTGTATTATTATTATAACAACAGACATCTAAAAGGATCATAATCAAAGAACACTAGCTTCTTTCAAATACATTTCCGGTTGCCAGCAATGTGGTAGAAAGAGGTGCCTGAATTTCACTTGGCAGATAGTAGAAATGTCTAGATAGAAGTTACAAAAAAGAGAGAGATTTCCTTTCCAGTTTTAAGAAGGATACATAGATAGAAAGGCAGCAACTGGGTGACACACATCCTTAAACAAGCTGAACCTCTTCAGAGGAAAAGATCATGCCATTTTCATCAGTAAAGGAGCTGAACTCCTGAAATGAAATTGAGCAAACTCAGGGAGGCAGTGAAAGATAGGAAGGCCTGGCGCAATATGGTTCATGGGGTCACGAAGAGTCGGACACGACTTAACGACTGAACAACAACAACAACGACAACAAAGGAGTATTCATTGAAATCAATAAAACTTTTGTGATTTTTAAGAGGCTGATGTGTGAGATTCCCAGTATAAATCTATTCATACATTTCTTTTTAAACTGAGAGATTTTAAAATATGCTGAGAGGGAAAGATCAGGAATGCCAATTTAAGAAGAAAGGAGAAATGTGCATCTTTCAACAGCATTCTCTGTGTACAAAGTCAGTATGTTACCAACTGACAATTTTTGTAATATACCACTGTTTAAACAAATGCTCAACACTGAAAAAGAGTGGGAAAAGATTACCATAATTCTTTGGTAATGAGCCACTACAAACACTTCAACTCGAGCTGCTAACAGATGTCACAGTTTCCGCTTTCTTGACTTGGAGGAGGGGGAAGGGGGAGTTATGCTCCAAAATGCAGCACCATGGCATGTGAACGGACACGTAGTTTTGCTTGGCATGACTGCAGAATGCAAACCCGAAAAGTAGCGAGCAATTTAAAAGACAGATGTATCAGCCCTTAGGTCCCAAAACTAAAAAAATAATAAAATAAAATGTTTTTTAGAGACTAGGACTGGAGACCTAAAAGAATCCAAGAATTTTAAGATGATGTCATCATGTTGTATCTATTAAGAGTAAATTACTACTTCACATACACTTTAGCCAATATGGCCCATCTACATAATAAAGGAAGTAGTAAGCAGGTTTAGGGAAGCGTCACAGTTTCTAAAAATAGAAGAAAAAAATTGAAGGATAAGAGGGAAACAGTCACAATCAGAGGTGGTTATATTTAGAGGGCATAGAGAGTTAACTGTTGGAAAGAGGAAACAAAAAGGGGGTGGTGGTGGAATGGAATATCCTTCGAAAAGGTTATGTTTCCAAGAAGGCTGCAGAAGGTAATCTGACTTGTACTGCGCCTCATTTTTATTCTCATAATCCCCCTTTGTGAAATGGGCTATGCCAGCAGTGACCTGTCCAGGATTACAAACTTGGTTTTGTAAATGGAAGACATGGGAAAAAGCTTCTTTCTTCAATGCATTTATTACTTTCATTCTCAAGGGTTTTATATAGTAAAACACAAACACTTTCACACATCCTCCCATTTTCTCTACCTTCCATGCAACAATCCATCCTGCTATCTCAATCAATTCACTGAACTACATGTGCAAGCTGCAGCTCTTTAAGCCAGAACAGGGAAGCTGCCATTTCTAACGCTTGGACAACTTTGCTAAAATTCACTTTGCCCCCAATTCTCCATTATGTCAAGATCATCCTGAATCTTATTTCTTCTAAGGCCCTTTTTAGAAGAATGCTCCTCTATTTGTCTAGCTACAATTCCAGCCTAAAAGCATTTTATGAACCTAAAAGGTACATAGCCTAAAAGCATTTTATAACCCTTATTTCAAGACATAATATGATATGCATGAAAGAAAACAGCAATGGTTTTGGGAACCTCCTGTTTCTGACTGAAACATGGAACTGTAATTTATTATGAAACTGTCAAGGTCAGAAACTAAAGTCTTAGGTTCCACAAAAACAACTATAATCAAACCCCTTTCCCTGGTGATTAGTATCATAATTGTAAGAACTCTAAAAAAACAACATGATTGAATAACAGCAACAATGCACAGTCAAGGTTGCTTGAGGATGGGCCTAGATATCTGAACAATGATTTAATAATAGCAAAAAAAGTTCCCTGTCTGTAAATTAAATTATTGACATAATAAAAAAAAAGCGTGGAAGGAAATTGGAGGTAGGAGGTGAAATGGATTGTAAGCTCAGTTCTGAATATGATGAAAATATAATATTGGTGTAAGCATGTACTTTAAAGCAATTTGTTTCTTACCTCTTTAAACCATTATTTTGCAGTATGGGGACATTGGTTTTTAATTAAACGAAAGAGAGAGATACCACCCTGAGGAACTGTTCTGTCTTCAAGACAAAATTCTAACACCATAAGCCAACAGCCAGTACTGCAGTTTTCTATACAAATGGAGTTGCAAGTCAGGAACACATGCTGCAGTTGTACTAAACAAGCAAAACCCTAAAAAACAGGACAGCAGTTTCTGCTGAAGTGACCAATTGTAAGTCCCAACGCATCTTAAGACTTCAGGATACTTTGGTCCTGGGGAGCCATCAGCAATTCCAGGTACTGACCCTTATTCCTCCACACAAGCCCAACTTTCAAACAAGATACTTTCTGCCACAGGATCTCCAAACAGGATGAAGATTTACCCACATGTATGAACAAATTAATGCAGCTGTTCTCAGAAGGGAAGGCCTTAATAGAACTGACTAATGTGTCAAAGTGCTAGAAATGGAAATTGGGCCTAATTCAAATACACCACTGTTAATATAGGTAGGACTAATATGGAGATGAGACAGTGAGGGACAGATGAAAATTACCGGACACTAAAAGGGTATCTTCGTAGGTCTAATGTTACATAACTTTACAAACACTTGTAGGGTATAACAACAGGGTATACTGGTCCTACAGAAGACTTGACTGCCAGTCAGAGTAATGGTCTAACTAGCTGCATGCATTTGTTCTCGCTGGGAATAGCCAAATGCTATTTATTCTAGCAGACGGGGCTCCTACATGCAAAATCTGAAAGGCTTGTAAGGTAGGCTCACCAAGCATCTATGCTAAGGTCTTTTAAGCATCCAGCAAGTACTACCTTTCCTCCCCTGTTCATTTCTTTGGCATTTTTTTGTAACATGCTTTATCTTTGTCAACTGTTCTATTGTTCTTTTGTTGCTGAAAGATCTTTGGGCATTTTAAATTAAATATTTTTGTGGTTTTATAAATATATAAATGAGTTGTTTCATTGGTTCATACCATACCGTCAGAAGACTATGCACCATGTATTACCTGTGCCCTTTTAGGACCAATTTTATTAACATTAAAAATATCTAATATTAGCAGTTGCTTTGTCCACTTGAAGTAGGAACAGAAGCACTGCTTCAAAGAGTTCTGAGAGCTACCAAGGAGACAGGCTCACTTGAGAGCCACAAGAGAGGTCCTAGAAACTTCTGAGTGGCTTCAAAAGTAACCGGTTGTATTGTAATTACATTATTTTACTGTTGTTCTACAACTACATTACAAACCATCTTGATCTTATGGGGAAGATGAGAGAGAAATGTTTAAATAAGTAAATACGTGCTTACCCTTCTCTTTGGTACTCCTCATCCAAATTTGACAAGAGCTGGGAACCTGCTACAGATAGATCTAGTGCAGCCAGGGGCAAATCCCGATATGCAAAATTTACAAGCTGTACAGGTGCTACGCTTCTGGTCTCTTCTTCTATGTGTTGTGAAATTATTTCCACTTCTGAAACTCCACCTTCTATAGGAGGCCTAATGAAGGCATCAATGAAAAGCAAAACAGAATCAGCCCCAAATGGCACACTCCTGTTCAAAGCAGTGCTTTGTAGACATTTTCATAAAATATAAACATTTTACCAGCGGTAAAAGTGCATCGTTATAAACAAAGCTAACAACTTAACTAAACATAGGTAGACTGGTACCTGATCCAATAATTATATATGGGATAGCAATGTTTATCTAAGGCAGTGTTCATCAACCTTGGCCACTTTAAGATGCGTGGACTTCAACTCGGCTGGGTGGGGAATTCTGGGAGTTGAAGTCCACACATCTTAAAGTGGCCAAGGTTGAGAAACCCTGATCTAAGGTGTGAGAGAGAGAGTCTTTTGCTTAAAAATGCTCCTATGACTGAACACGGAGGATATCAACGTGTCAATGTCCCTAGTTGTGTCTCAAAGGCTTGGTGCCAGAAGATCAATTTACAGATTGTTATGGTTCATGGAACACTTCTGGAGTAAGTTATATTTTGTGTTCTGTTTGATTGTAATATTAATTGATTCACAGGGTCATGCTTCTAGCCATTAGATATCCTCAGAATCAGTTTCATGCCAACACATTCCTGCAGATTCTTTTATATTCAACCCAATGAATAGAAAAAGCTGAGAGATAAACATATACTTAAGAATGGACAGAGATTCCAGTTTGACTCATGGCAGGTTACAGTTATCAATCTCTTTACCAAAAGCCAGATTAGAAGCAAACTGGGAAGTGAATGATGACTAGATCACCAAGAGACTTTCTCATTGCTTCCAAGCAGCTATTACAGTGGGGCTGCAGGGGGAAGGGAAACCAAAGGAACTCAAAATAAACCCACCTTGAGTCTGTTTGGTATCAAGGGGGCAGAGGGAAACTCTGGCAGGCTTTTGAGATGCTGTTATTATACCCTACCACAATAAAGTGGAGTTCCAGGAGTCCTCTTTTCTGACCTGGCCTACCTTGAAGGGCCCCAGGAAAGCAGAGTGTGTGAGAAAGAGACACAAGATAACTCCACTTTGATTCTGTATGGGATAAGAGGGGGCAGAGGGAAAGCCTGGCAGTCTTTCAGGCTTCTGTTATTATACCCCATGTCAATAGTGGCATTCAGGTGATCCAGGTGCTGTTTCCTGACCTGGCTTTCCTCGAAGGGCTGACAAATAAATAATGCAATCTTGGGGAAATGATGAAGGAAAACAGGATCACCCCACCTCAATGGCTGCCTTTAAGAATGTCAAAAAGTCCAAACCGGATCTCCTTCCTGCCATCATCTGCTCTCAGTAATACAGGATAATGAGTTAATAACATCATGAGACTGGAACAAACCAGGTAAGGTAAACAGAAAAAAAAAACAGCTTCACATTCAACTTCTTTTTGATGAGCTGGCTGCAGACATTGCACTGATTTCTCTCTCAAGAAAGTGTTTAAAATCCTCTCGTGAATTAAATGGCCTGGATAATCAACTGGATAATTATAGAAGACACTCTATTCCAGGGGGCAAATTATGCAAGAATATTTGCCCCAAACAAAACATCTGGTTTTTTGTACAAACATGAGGATTTGAAAAAGGGAACAGCAAAGCTTATTATATCCTCTTGTTTCTAGATAACAAAAGAAAAAGAGTAGCACCTGGTACTTGAGAAGAACACATTAGAACAGAGCCAGACAGCCAGGCCATCCAACTACTTTTGATTACCATCAACCCCGGTTAGCATGAGCAACAGTTAGGGATTATATGGACTGTAGTTCAAACATCTGAAGGGCATCAGGTTATTTAAAGTACATGTGATGGATACAGATGTCTGAATGTTTCAAAATAATATACCTATAGAATGGAACCCAAAGCTAAACAAAGCACATTATGCTTGAACCCAACCACAATCCACTGAACTTTATTCTAAAGTCTATAGGTCCATGCACACATATAAATATGATGCCAAGAGGCTTATGGGAACTTAACTGGTACTTTGCATTTTACTACTGAGCAGCTAGTTCCATGGTAGCAATTGTTATAATCCTAAGAAAATGTTTAAAAGTCAGATGGGCATTACACATTTTGTCTATAACATGCAAAACTTCCTTTTATCTATTATTTAAACTACATTTCCAATTCTGCACACATCCAAAATGAAGGAGAAAGGGAAAAAATTGGTGTGATTTATATAAGATTGGATCCACTGGTAACTAGGAGGTTTTGGGATGTTGGTCTCTCAGATTCATTATCTCAGCCTTCCTGCTCATACAGGATGGCTGTGTAAGGATCTGCAATTTTTTGTGGGGGGGGGGGGGTTGTTGACTCCTGGCAACTGCCTGGACTAATCCCTGCAGTTTTCTTGGCAAGTTTTTTTCAGAAAGTGGTTTGCCATTGCCTCCTTCCTAGGGCTGAGAGAGAGTGACTGGCCCAAGATCACCCAGTTGGCTTTGTGCCTAAGGCGGGACTAGAACTCATGGTTTCACGGCTTCTAGCCCGGTGCCTTAACCACTACACCAACTTTACCTCTGTCTATATAATGATTAAAACCAGCCCAAGCAGGCATGTTTTGCCCTGTCGCTAGCAAAGCCTGGAATTTAGGCTAGCAGAGCAGACTTTCTGAATAACTGCTTTGGAAAAACAGCATTTGACCATTAGTTGTTAATGATATTAAACAGAATTTATTAGAATAAGGCCATGCTCAACACCTGTTTGGTCATTTTAGAAATGAAATCCTTCCAGACTGGCACCACCTGGATGTGGCAGAGAAATAACAAAAAACGGTAACAGCATGAGAACCTTCCTTTTTCAATAGAAAGGAGAGAATTCAAGGAACTGAGAAGAAAGAAGAGGATGTTTGTTTTTTGTTTAAAAGAAAGCTCTATATGAGATGAAAGGTAGGAAGGAAGTGGGGAGGTTTTAGAGGCTATGCATACAACTGAAAGTTCTCTAATACAGCAATCTCCGTCTTTCCTGAGCAAGAGAGAATTGATCCATTGTTGGGTGCCTTCTCATATCAAACAGAACAACACTTTATAGAAAAGCAAATCCAGAAATTCTTATTCAAACATTAGTACTCACTGGGGATTGGTCATGTTGAAAGATGAAACCAAGGCAGCACCTGTCTAGCTATTCCCAGCTCCTCAGTCATGAATAGGTTGCATTACAAGGGGAAATTTCTTAAAAAAAGAAAGCACGAAATAAAATATGGACTTAGTGGCAAAACCTCATTATATACGTAAGGCATAAATGCAAACACAAGCACTAAAGCCTCTAACAATACTTAGGAATTGTTTTAACAAATAAGCAGGTTAGATATATTTTAAAATAAGGTAAAACAAAGTAATCGGCTTGTCAAGTCCAGTCGAGAGTCCATTTTTGTGGGGAATTTTTAATTCTTTCTTTCTTTCAGCTTCTGGGAGTGGACATTTAGGATGAACAGGCCCATATGTGGATAGGGAAATACAGAGGAGGAGTGACCTGGTATTTGCTTCTGATCTGCCTACATCAGCAAAGACTGAATTAATCTTTCTTCCTGTTCAGAATACTGTGGGACATTGTAGGTCCTCTTGTTGTTGTTGTTTAGTCGTTAAGTCGTGTCCGACTCTTCGTGACCCCATGAACCATATTGCGCCAGGCCTTCCTATCTTTCACTGCCTCCCTGAGTTTGCTCAATTTCATGCTCATTGCTTCAGTGATGCTATCTAGCCATCTCATCCTCTGCCGTCCTCTTCTCCTTTTGCCTTCCATCTTTCCCAGCATCAGGGTCTTTTCCAAAGAGTCCTCTCTTCGCATTAGGTGACCAAAGTATCTGAGCTTGAGCTTCATTATCAATCCTTCCAATGAGCAATCAGAGTTGATTTCCTTTAAGATTGACTGGTTTGACCTCCTAGCAGTCCAGGGGACTCTTAAGAGTCTTCTCCAGCACCACAGTTCAAAGGCATCAATTCTTCGGCGTTCGGCTAGGTCCTCTAAGCAAACCATTTATCATTTTTCTCCCAAAGGACTGCTTCCCGTGAAATGGGGAGAAGAAACTGTTCCTTTTCAGGACAAGAGCTTCAGAAGCCTTAGCCAAAAATCTCTGCTTACTAAAACTAAGTCTGCAAGGTTGTTTTCCAAATTCTAGTACCTAGTTTATTATGCATCAAGGAGAATACCTGAACATTTCAAGTGGAACATGTGCTTTGATACATCAAACAACAGTCCACCCAAGAATGAGGCACAAGTAAATGAAACCAACATGTGAAGACTCTTCTAACAGTAATGCTGAAGATGGGCCACATAATCAATATATAGGCAAACCCAGTTTACTGAAGTAAATGTGTTTAAATTAAGACAACAGGTTGGGTTTACAGCTCAAACAAGGAACTAATGCCAGATCTATTCTTATGCTCTGCAGCTGCTCTTACATGTAAAGAGACTGCACTGTCATTCCAGATACACCCATCATCTGCCACAGAGAGTGAGGGAGGGAGGATGAATACTAAAGATTGTTTTACAAATCAAACACACCCAGTGATAGCAGGAAGAGCACAGAACCCAAATGCCCTTAAATGAAAGGGCACGGATTACTGGCAAAGAAAGAAAACCAGAAAAATAGGGGGAAATTAACAGGGAGGAACGACGAGGGAGTAAAGGTTCTCGGTATTCAAAAAGAACATTCTTAAGGATGGAAAATACGCTACAGCTGCAATCTACAGGTTGATCAAGGGGTTTTAAGATTAAGGTGCTTTTGCTATATAGTGAGAGGGGGAGGAAGTTCATAACGGAAGTTGATGGAGATCTGACTACCAAAAGCAAGCGGGTTTGACCCTGCTGCCCTTATCTTCTGTTTGCACTCCAACGGGGTGTTGCACAGGCAATGCTGGGAAACACAGCTCCCTCCCTGTCCATGGAAAGGGGAGGGCCATAGTACAGGAACCACCATGAGACCGTGCCTGAAAAAAGAAGCGAAGCAGCGAATATTCTGTCCTGTGAAGTCTTTTTACCACATGTCCCAGTCCGTCTTTAGACGGACAAGAATGCTCTGACCTCCTGAACGCTTCATCAGCATTCATCATCTCTACTTTGGAAAGGACACAGGAAGAGGTTTTATGAACTGCTCAGCGTGAGTACAAATGATCTCTGAATTATTACAAACTTATTTCATTTCTGGAAGTACTGGAAGATGTGCAGCTTTCAGGGAAGTGAGGCTGTGACCTTGGTGTGATTCTTCATTCTTCCTTGAAATGGGACTGGCTTTTAAAAAGTGGAGAGCCAAAACAAGAGGCAAGTCTTTTTCTCTAGTTCTTTCTTTGTGTGCCTTGTAGGTTTTGTGGCCAAACTTACCACAGAGAATATCCATAGAAATCCTGTGATTTTGATCTGTACTGAACACATGCTTTATTTGGAGTCATAACTGGGGTGGGTAGTTATAATTATTCAGAGGAGGCACATTTGTTCTGTGATGCAACTATGGTGGTAACTGTACACAGTCCAGCTGAAATGTAAACATTATCAACTTTTTTTGTAAAGAACTTTGGAACATTACAATAGTCTGGATGTGCTTGCCCAGTTCATAAGAGCGATTTCAAAATATACCTCTGTACCCTGCTAGTAACAGAATGCAAGAAGAATGTGGATGATACAGTTTTCTGTTGCTAAGCAAAGTTCTCTGTAAGTTAGGAGCAGACAGCAGATCTTTTATGCTTAGATGTTCATTCGCATCCCTGAAATAATATTTTGAAGTTGTTTGTGGTGCTTCTAAAAGCTTGTATTTTAATTTAATCAGCATAGCAACAAACGGATTCAGTTAAAAGAGCCTAGCCATATTTTACGGAGGGCAGAAAAAACTTAGGAGAAACTTTCTTAGACAAAATTTCATCTCATTCAAAGGGTCCTCTATCACCTCTGACACGACCACAAGCAACGAATAGAACAATTACAAGACAAACAAACAAAAAAATCTAATTTGTATTCCTCTGATCTTGGCTGGAAATCTATGATTTGCAAGGGCTCCAGGAATGTTGTTTTATTTGTTAAACAGTGTTGTAATGTAGTTTAAGCGGGAGAGCCACTGAAGATGACTTGCAAACTTACTGGGGAAACTTTGACTCTCTAAGATGTCACTGAGCTATAATTACCAAAATTCTTCGCCACTATGCATGTTTCTTAGGCTGCTAGAAGTTGCAGACCATCAACATCTGGAGGAGCTCAGCTTCCTTCTCCTCCTTGTTCTTTGTGTTCACCTGTTGTGTGTCTGTATATCTTCAGCTGCCAACTGAAGAGCAATGGAGGAGCTTACACTCTGTAAAAGTTGGTTGTTTCTACAGGAATTCTTTGCCCCTTTCTGAGTTTTTCTTTTTCAATCATTTAGCTTTTCTTTGATTTGAGGTGTTTAGCCTTCTAATTACTTTTCTTTAGTTCCAGGTTATGACTGATTATTACTCACTCAAGTTAATGTACTTTTCTGTATTATTTTTTATACATTATGTGCAAATTTGAGCATCCTGCTAAAGTGGAAAGAAATCTAATAAATAATCAATTTCATTATATGTTTAAATTAGTTAAATGTATGAGGTCTCTTTCTGGCTAACACTTCAAGTAGGGTATCATTAATAATAAAGAGGAGATAACAAAGATCATCAATATTCTTAACCAATTGTAGAAATACCAAGTCATTGCACTGAAAATAAAAAGGAGACTATAAGACCATTTTAATTCTTTACTTGGCTTGTATAATCTGTAGATAAAGCATCCCAACTCAAAAGAATTTCTGGCTAATGTGACTGTGTAGCTCAGGGATATTTGAAACATTAATGTAAGGATGGGTCCTGCATTTCTGCCAGAGGTTATTGAAAAAGGCATTACATTTCTGGGGGCAGGAAAAGCAATATGACAAGCATGCTATCTGGGGCTGCAATCATCTCTGGCAAATATATAAACTACATTTTCAGACACCTCACGTGTCACAGAAAAGATGCAGCTGACTTGCAGTGCAGGTCTAAGAGCCTGTATGCTATAAGACAGGGTTCCTCAACCTTGGCGACGTGAAGATGTGTGGACTTCAACTCCCAGAATTCCCCATGCTGGCTGGGGGATTCTGGGAGTTGAAGTCCACACATTTTCAAGTCGCCAAGGTTGAGGAACCCTGCTATAAGGTATGAAATTGATGTAGTTAAACCGCTTCCACAGGGTTTGTGTTCACACATGGTGTTTGGTGAACCAGGCTTTATGGCTTGGTAAGCTGTCCAAATTTCAATTCAGTTTTTGTTTATCACAATTAAGCAAACCAAACTAAGATGGGTGAACCTTAACATGATAGGTGAACCAGGCCATAGTTAAACTTTGCAAAAATAAAAAAAAAAGTCACCACTTACTCTACTGAAGCATGCTGGATAAGAAGCATAATGGGACCAGCAACTCTTACTGCTTTGCTACTGCTGACTCGCAGTTTGGCAAGGTAAAAGAAATTTTGGAGGGTATTAGAAATTGCCTTATACCAGGACAGACTATTTGTCTGCCTCACCAATACAGAATAGAAAGAGCTTTCTAGCAGAAGTCTCTCCCACTAGCTGCTTCTGGAGTTGCCAGAGATTGTGTTTGGGATAGACTGCATACAAAGCAGAGGGTCTCCCATTCTCTCTCTTCTTTTGTAAATCACCCTGGGATAAATGATAAAATGTGTTATATGCACTCCTTAAATAAAACCGAATAAATACAGAATTTTCTTTAGAATGGCTAAAAGAAAAGAACATTATAAGATGGGATTTTAGTTCTTGGAGGCACCTGCAATCTTAAGAGCTTTCAAGGTATCAAACGAATGGTTAAATGACTGTTAAGCATGAGAAATTAAGACTTGTTCCATGAGTCCATGCTCTGATATTTGGAAAATACAGTATCACCACGCAGAATGTTCAATAGAAGCAAAACCTAATATTTTTTGGCCCCAGTAAATTCAATCCCACTAAAGCACATTGATTTCCATACCTTTCCACCATTGTGACACCCTTGGCTTCAGGCGTCTCATCTAATGCTGAAGAAAGTTTCCATTAGTCATAGGATACCTCTACCACCTACTGAACTACAGTAGAATATTTTTGATGTCCATTTTGCCTTGGTAAAGTACCGCGCTGCTCTTAATTTACTAGGTGAGTACCTTTCAGGTATTATACAATATTTGGCTTATACCTAAAAGCAAAACAGAAAATACTATTAGGATAGAAAATATCATACATGTTTTGTAAAACATTCATAGAAATTATGGTATAAATTTTAACTGCTTCCCCACAATGAAACATTCTCAGGGTATGGAAAATATATGGTTTGGGCCAAAATTGACCTAGAAACCTTATCTCATTCAACTTTTTGATTTTTGTTTAAAAATCTGCTTCCGGAGAGATGAATTTAAGGTTTATATGTATATACTGTATATACTTGATATAGCCTTGTTCCTTTCCTGTGCCAAATTCCCCCACCAATACCACAGACACACACACACACACACAAAACAGCCATTGAAACAATTATTTTGATATGATTAATTCCTAGTACAGGCCACCTTTTTTAAGAAAGGGTTCTCTTCTGACTTGAGTTCATGTGGTAGGTTTCATTTTCAAAGGAGATTTTATCACGCAGGAGCCATCAAATACGGCTTCCTTAACATGCGCATTGAATTAATACAACTCCAACCCAACATTCTACATATATACATCCTATTCACTTTTGACGTAACATTATACAGACTGCAGGAAAAAAAGTAACAAATAGTATGCCAAACAAATTAAAGGCATGAAATAAGAAGAATTTAAAAAACACAGCTAAAACTAGTTAACACTGACACCATTCACTACATCTCTCTGTATCATACTATCCTTGCAAATTATCCATTTCCATCATATTGATACACTGCTTCATACACTATTTTCAAGGAATAAATCCATAGCTTTTGTGTCCAAACTGGCCGATACTATCCTTACTGTTAGTAGAAGTTGCATATGGTGCAGGCAGCCTAACCTATATCTTCTCACTTAAACGTATTATGAGAAAGACAACATTCTAACATTTTATATTCAGAGAAGGTTTGTTCCATGTACTTTTCTTGAACATGGAAATGAGCCTTACCTATATGGTACTCTCCCACCCCACCCCTGGCCAGTGTAACCTCTCATTACCCCAACCAGCGGTGGTCTGACCTATTTAGAGGGCCCCAGATTGTAGAATGCTCATGTAGGTAATTTCTGAAATAAATTGTTCCAGGATAAGGTTAGACTGTCTCTTCAAAGATTTAATTCAGAGAGCCTAAGACGTACTGAGGATCACCTGAGTGGGAAGAAATGCCATAAGGAGAAGTCAGTAGGCCAAGCTCCTGAAAAAAAAAATAGATTCCATTATTAACTTGGCCTGATTTTGGGGTTATAACTAAGCTTCAGTATAACAGTACCCCTTTCTTCCTGCCCAAAACAATCACACCAAGGAAGTCAAACCAAATCATAGGAAGCAAAAAGTTTGCATAAAAAGCCACCCTGCTGAAAAGGAAACAGGCTGGCAGGGAGAAGTATCTAGTTTCCATCATTTGTCATTAACACTATGGGCACCCTTCCAGAAAGTATGTGTTTAATTTGTATGAATTTATAGCTCAAATGTGTCTCTTAGAAATCAATTCCATAATAGAGTATGGCCATCCTATTAACGTGACACCTAACCATCTTCTCTCCAACACAACTCATTCTGTAGTTTAAACCTTAATGACAAATATTCTTGGTGTTTAAAGCTGGGGGTTTGCAAACAGCTACAGTTGCTTCTCTTGGTGTCACATATGGTATGGCACTTGCCAGGCTAGACTGAATGACGAATCAAAATGTGGCAACCCTTCCCTTGCCTTGCCTTCTGCTTTGGAAGGTCTCAGCGCCCTACTACACAAAAAAATAAATACAACTCTGCTCTGACTTCAGGTTAACGTGAATCCCGAAACGCAAGGTTTGCTTTTGTTAGGCGGTATACCAGTGATGAAATAGAACCCTGCAGGTCTCCTCCAACACTGTTGATTTTCAATTAAAAGAACATTTGAGATAAAATAGAGACATTTGGATTTCAGAATGTCAGCTAAAAAGGAGAAAGTATCAGATGGCCTACCAGCATCTTCTTTTTCACAGAGACACACGCACACACATACACACATCACAGGTCTCCAGTCAGAATGAGAACAACCATCTCCCTCTTGGCTTCCTTGAAACTTACAAAAAGATTCTCATGCGCAGCTTCATGTATCATCACACATTCTAGGCTATATCTATTTATATTACGTTACATGACTTTCTTACTACAAGGTTTCCAAAAGAGCCTTTAGTAAGATAAAATTACAATACAAACTTTAAAATAATGTATAGCAAATAAACAAAGCCAGAAATATCCATTTAAAAAATCAAGTATTAATGAAATTACTGTTGACAGGGAAAATAGCCCTTGAAAAGGCTAGGATTTTTTAAAGAGATCACCCAATAAAAATAGGGAAGACTCATCGCAATTCTATATAGAAAAGCATGCAGTTTAAGGGAACCCTGCACTGAAAACGCCTTTTTTCAAGCATCGTGCAGCTGAAGGAACCTGGAGAAGTGCCTGTGAAGCAGATCTCAAAGGATAAAGTTCAAATGAAAGGCAAAGTAAACTGAAGGCATAAATGTAACTAGAGAGAAATAAAATGTATTAAGTACACAAAAATGATATCTAAATATCAGGATTACATCAACCACAATATCGATACCACATAGTTCAACTGTGGAATTTGCTACCCTTTAATGTAGGAATGCCAAATGCTTGTGCAACTTTAAAAGGCAACATATTCGTGGACAATAATTAAATGCTGGGGCTCGTTTTGAGATTCTGTCCTTAACCTGTTCCTTTTGTTTTCTGTGGGTCTGCTGCTGCAAATATTGGGACTCCACAAATCATCTGAAACCTCATTTTTCTTGGTACATTTGGCTGCCTTAATTTTTCTTTCGATAAACAGCCCAGACTGCAAATCACTTTCCTTGGTAAGACTGGTATAAATGACATTTGGGAAGCGCATTTATTTATTTATTTATTTAATTTCTATAGCCGCCCGTCTCAACCAAGTGACTCTGGGCAGTGAGCAATTCTAAAATAAAAGCAATGAAAAACAATACAATAAACAAACATATACAGCAGCCAAGAAAATTATTGTGATAATTATCACTATAGCCAAGAGACAGGGCCCTTAACACCTTCGGGGCCCCAGGCCCGAGCACATAGCCAGGTCTTCATGGCCTTACAAAAGGCCAACAAGGTTGGGGCCATCCTAATCTCTGGAGGGAGGATGTTCCAAAGGGCAGGGGCTACAGCACAGAAGGCACGTCTTGTGGTCCCTGCCGGCCGACATTCCTTGGCTGACGGGACCCGCAGCATGCCCAACCTGCTGGATTGGATTGGACGGGTAGAAATTATTGGGAAAAGATGGTCCCTCAAGTAACCTGGTCCCAAGTCATGCAGGGCTTTAAAGGTGACAACCAGCATCTTAACTTGCACCCAGAAGCACACTGGCAACCAATGCAGCTCACGCAGTAGTGGTGTTATCTGTGTCGCATATCTGACACCATTTACTACCTACGCAGCCACATTCTGAACCAGTTGAAGCTTCCAAATGCTCCTCAAGGACAGCCCCATGTAGAGCGCATTGCAGTAGTCCAAGTGAGAGGTCACAAGGGTATGGGTGACTCTGAGTAGAGCCTCCTGATCCAGGAATGGACGCAACTGGTGCACCACCCAGTTTTGCTTTTCTATTTCTGCAAGCAGAACTTAATGCTTGAAATTAAGCTATTGATTTCCAGCATAGCTTGAGCACATGGAATAGGCATTGCTAATTGGGGCATGATGAAGTTTTCACAACTTAAGCTGTGAAAACTTGATCATGCCCCAATTAGCAAAGCCTAACTGGAGTTAATTGACTCATTAGTTATTTGGGTAATGTGTAATGAATGGCAATGAAACTGGCCAAAATAGTTTTTGAACACATAGAATCAATGAACACATACACATATGCACACCAAAGACAGAGTTGTTATTCTTTTCAAAGATATAGAAAATATGAAAGGAATATTTTAATATACCACTGCTGATTGCTTTAGCACACGCCCAGCAAAGGAGGGAGGTAACATAAGGCTTACATTCAAGTTCCTTATGCAGCTCTATGTTGAATAAAAACCTGGCAATTAAAAACTTCTGGAAAATATCTTAAATGAAAACTTATAGATTATTCCCATTTGGCCCCAAAGATGATAATTCTAGAAATTCTAGGACTAAAGGAAGAAAGCCCTTCCAATTTTGCAGCCTGAACTACTATGATGTTATTTGCAGCTATTTTCTCAGAAAAAAAAGTAAATAAACTCTCAGGGGTGGGGGGTGCTTCGTTATTACCCTTTCTTTAATACTTCTGGCAACGCAGGACTTCTGCAAATGGTAGGTGGAGGAATCACTCTGAAACCCATCAAATGATCTGGAGGCGTTCCTGGGGCGGGTGGGGCAGGGGCATTCATGAGGTCATAAAAATCAAGATGGCGGTCTTGACTGCACGATCAAAACTTCATCCTTTTTTTACATGCATTGCACATGTAATACATGTAAAGAAAGGGTGGGGCTCTAATTGTGTGATTATGGCCACCATCTTCCTTTTTTTTTTTAATCACCTTGCAGTCACCCCGAGAGAGAGCAGATGATCAGTAGATGCTGATCCCCTTCCCCAGCTCTTCCTGTGTAATACTTCTTAAATAACATGTTGCCACTGCATCCGTATATTATGACATGTTGCCACTGCATCCAGTGTGATGTGAGGAAACACAATCGCCTATCCAGCTGTTGATTTTCGATACTTTATGTTGCTTGAAGGGATTTAAGAGAGAGAAGACGTCACCTATGATAAGGTCACCATCCCAAAAGCTTGTTGAATTCCTATCCACTGAAAACAAAACATTTTTTTTTCTTTTCTTTTTCAGCTAATATTGATTTGCAGTATGTTCTGGACAAACATAGGGATTTCTTCATGCATCACATATTTAACTTACCAAACTTACAAACTGAAGTTATGACTACCCTTTGCTTAAAATTAACATCCTTGAATTTTCCAAGCATCTTTCATTGTTAAAAAGCAAGTGATGACAGCTTGGTCTGAATATAGGCCTAGGATTCTCTGGCTGATCTTAAGTACCGATATATATTTTTTCATTTATAGAATGCTGTTGCTTACCTACACCATAATAATGCGCTGAGTCTCAAAGCATCTGTGCTCAGAGTCAAGGAAAGCCCTGATATTTAACTGCTTAAAGTTGCCTCTTCGCTTAGTACAAGAATGGTGACTACAAATTTGGTGATGGCATTTATAAATGGTCCTTTGCTATATATGACCAGTAATATAAGCCATGTTCAGAGAAGTATCTCAAGGTTCAAGTGGAAATGTCAATCTTTCTGGGAAACTTAGGATGATATTAAAATTAACATAGCCTGAGTTATCTAAAATATTTTTTTTACAAGCAAGACTCTAACCTTTAGAAGATAGGTTTTATATATTTACATATAGCAACATAGAATAAAAAAGGAGAAACACAGAGAGACAGACAGAGCCCACTCTGAGAAGATTAGAGTTTAATCTGATCACAGCAGTGTAACACCAGCTCAGGATGAAAACCAGGGCAGATTCTCAGGTTGAGAAGATGTTTTTTTCAGTAGACAACAGTAAGTAGATGCCCCATATTCTAATTAAACCAAACATTAAAAAATGAATTGCCTCTTCAACCTAACACAACATTCCTATGCCTCCACTAGCTAGAGCAGAAACTAGTCCCAGGGAAAACACTGCCATTTATATTTGAACTGAGCTCAGCAGCCAATTAAGTGTTTCTAGCCACTATTAATTTCTCATTTTCTGTTCCATAAAGCAAGTATGTTCCTTTGGTATCTTATGCTAAGTGTCTATGATTTACAAAACAAGAAAGGCAGGGTATATGCTGCTAATCTTCCCTTTCAAGCTGGTTGGGTTCAGACCCTGGATCAATTTACCATGGTTTTCTGAACCAGCCACAACTGGATTCATTTACAAATCACACTAAACCAAAAAAGATGGTTTATAAAACAGAGTGGAGAGATCTATACAAACTGACCCATGCGCAATGGGGACAGAGGATATAATAAATTTCACTAGTAGTTGGCAGAATTTATTCTTTAGTTGTCAGTAGCAACTGATATTCGTGGATACAAGTGAAAGGCATTTTTCTTCCATGGATTTTAAGAGAAAGGAAGGAGAGTGAAAAAGAGAGGGAGAAACTGAAGTGTTTTTTTTTTAATTTACTCAGCCACATTTTCTGGAAATAGAATTCAGTTGGCACTTCTGCTAATGCATTAAACAAAAAAATCTTCACATTCACACAGCTATGTTAGCTCTGCACTATTAACAAGAATACGTATGTTCCAAAACATCATCCATAGAACTAAGTGTTATACTATCACTTAATGAACTTGTCTCAAACTCTTTTTATACTGCTTTTATTATTCATTTATTTATTTATTCACCATCACCACAGGCAAGGTAGAAGTCTTGAAAGTGAGGGGGTGACTGCACTTATAGCTCTGCCCACTTTGTGTGGAAATGTTATGCGTGTTTCCTTTTCCCTCCAAGCAACGCCAACCCTTTTCCTAGACCAGGTCATTCTGGGGGTGGTACAGTGGAGATCTGGCATGGCGTGCAGGGAAAGCAGAACATTCCCAAATCAGTGCATTCTGCAGATCCCTATAACCCCATGTTTCTCAACTCCAGTAACTTTAAGAGGTGTGGACATGCTGGCTGGAGAATCCTGGGAGTTGAAGTCCACATCTCTTAAAGTTGCTGAGGTTGAGAAACATTGCTATAGGCCAATGCTATAGGCCAATGCTCTATCTCACTGACTCTTCAGACTCCTGGGCAGAGATTTTTCCCAAATATCCAAACGAATCCTTTTTACTTTTGGTGCTAAGGATTGAAGTGGAACCTTCTAGATGCAAAAGATGCACCCTTGAATTGTTCTTCTGTGTATCAATAAAGTAATAGTGGCTCATATATTAGGAATGCTTGATTACACCAATTCTCAACGCAGTTGGATGTACTCAGTATTTTTTTTTTTCAAATTCTGCAATTCAGTACAATATTATATGGATTACATACTAGTTTCATCTGTATTAGCATAGAACTCTCTTCCCACACTCACTTTTAAAAGATTTGAACAGTTTTATTAAAGAATGGCCAATGATTTATTAAAAACAGATAGGAGCAAAAACCCCAAATTCAGTAGATACTTGCTACTCATATAAGCATAGTTATTGTGAAGTAATTTCTTCTGGGGGATTTTCAGCTTCATCCTTAATCAATTTAACTTTATTGTTTTGAAAGACGCATCTATCTATATACTACTAAAACTCTCATGTCTGTTTGTAACCTTTAACTGGGCAAAATGATGCATCATAGGCCAACAATTTTTGAACCAAGGTACCTCAAATGGGCTAACTTACAGAATGTGTCCAAAATCCAGGACCCATGACTCCCATGGAATTGAAATTTGGAAAATTTTATAAAACATTTTATGACATAATACAAAATGTCATAAAACATTTCCTGTGGTCAACCTCTGGTGCCTGACTGTGCTATACAGTTCAATATGAATGACATGGGCTATATTCAAGGCAGATCTTCCATTTTTAAGAACTTTTCCAATGAAGGCAGCATATCAGAAGCTCTGCCATTGTTGAAGGCATTGAGGAATCTGATAAGGAAATACCTCTGAAATGATGACTCAGCGGGTCACAGGTTGTCTAGTTGTAGTATATAACCCAGGACGAACACGCAATTGAACTACTGTTACTTATAAATGATTTTATCCTTACTAAGATAGACCAAATATGGTTGACAAAAAATCCTTTTGAAATATTTACTACATAAAATAAACATAACTTGAATGCTATCAAACACACAAAGCAAAAATGAAAGATGAGGATCTGCAACTAACACCTATGTGCAACAGGTGAATAGCACTTACATTGATTTCACAGCTATCTGTGGCACAATAACTGCAAATTATGCACTCTTTAAAGAATACCAGCTGATTCATCATGAAATAACCCCAAAAACTCTTCTGTTGATTTCTTGGACCCTGATAAGTTTGGGAAATCAGAAATTTATCATTTGCAGTTACAATCCAACAGGAAATCCTTCTGAACAATCTCTATCCTCCTTTCTCACAGAATACTGCCTTTTTATCTTTTGCCTTCTCCTTACCTGCAATAATGGATGGATATGACTAGGCTCTTAACAATTTACAATGTCTTGGCAAATGTCCAAACATCACTTCTTTAATAAGTACCAAGTATCTTCCTTAATTAGAAAAGGTCTCACTCTCGCTCTTCCCAAAACTCAGCCAAGCTTTGACATGAAAAACTACAATTAAATATCTATCTATCTATCTATCTATCTATCTATCTGAGGTTGAATCTTTTCCATACATCTTTTTAGAAAAAAGATTAACACGGATACATTAAGCTCTCGACAGACAGACCCCAATATGAGCCCCATGTCTTACAAAAGACTGCTTTACCACCTAACCAATAATTTGGCAGGCAACACATCTCGATTTCTAATTCAGAGCGTAAGGAATGCAAAGAGAAGATGGTAACATCTCAACGTGCAGAGGGGAGTTCCTACCCATCAGTCCGGTCAATGGCACCTCCTCTCCTCTCCTCTCCTCTTTGGGATAAACCAAAATTACCTGGCAAGGAAAACAAACTGAGGACAGCCGGTCCCTCTTGGGGAACCACCTCTTTTTCTCTTGCACAAAGCCTGTTTCTGGGCATCTTGGCGTTCAGAGTCAGGGTCAGAGCAAAGGAATACCACAGCCGGCTCTCTCTCACGGGGATCTGCGGCTTTCGGCTTTCTTTCGGGTACATTAAGAGGTCCGCTGCCCTCATCCTCACCTCTGCAGCCCTCTGGCTCGGGCTTGGCGGGAGAACGCGATGTTTACCGAGCCGCCTGCCGGGGAAGCGGGGCTGAGGAGACAGGAGGACCCCCCCCGCCCGCCCGCCCGCCCGGATCTTCCAGGGAAAAGCCCCCGGGAGGAAAAGCCGGGACCCGCGACTTTTCCAGGGAGAGCCGCTCCTTCCTCCTCCTCCCTCCAGGCGTGGAAGGGGCGCTGCTCTTAGTCAGCTCTTTACAGGGATGCCCCGCTCCGCACCCGAGGATGTCCCGGCTGCGCTTCCCGAGCCCCCCGCGCGGGTGGACGCCGTGCCCCGGCCCGGCCCGGCGGCGGGAGGGACCCCGGCCCGCGCCCGCCCGTGCGCAGCAGGGGCAGCGGGGAGGGGACGGGGGCAGCGGCGCTGCGCTGCGCTGCGCGGCGGCCCGGGAGACGCTGCGCTCCGCTCCCCCGCCTCGCCCCCTCCTTTCCCTGCAGGGCTCCCCGCGCCGTGCCGTGCCGTGCCGTGGGGACCGGGGACCCCGGCGCCTCCCATTGCAGCAGGTGAGCACGTGCCCCTTTGCGGAGGCCGGGCTGGGGGAGAAGGGGCAGGACGGGAGGGCCGAGGGGGGCGCACTCAGCGCCGGGGCCCCGCTCCCCACCCGGCCCGCGGAGGAGGAGGCCGGTGGAGCGGTACCTGCTGCTGCTGCTGCTGCTGCTGCTGCTGCTGCAACCGAGGATCCTCCGCGCCGGGCTCCGCCGCTCCGCTCTGCTGCAAGAGGCGAGCGGGCGGGCGGGCAGGGAGGCGCGCGCGCAGGCACGCAGGCACGCGCGCGCTCCTGCCTGGCCGGCGCGGGCGCGCCCCTCGCGCGCCGGCTGAGCTTCGTCCGCGGGCGGGCGCGCGCGCCCGGTCGGGGGCGGGCCCGCGCGGGCGTCGGGCCTTCCCCTCTCCCTCCCTCCGCCTCCCCTTCCCCGTCATGGGCCTCGCGGTCCCGCCTCGTGTCTTCCTCTTCCTCCTCCGGTCGCCTTGGAAACCAACCCGGCTGAGGAGGGGCAGGGCCCGGAGCCGACGCTGGGGGGGGGGCGGGGGCGGGAGGAAAAGAGCGTGCGCGCGAGCCGCTCGGCCGGCGCGAGAGCGGCGCCTACGCGTCACGTGACGCGCGCTCGCGAGCCAGCCAATCGAGGCGGCCGGCTGAGGGGAGTTTGTAGTAATAGTACGGGGAAGGGGAGGGGAGGGGCGGGAGGAGGCGGGAAAGCGGGAGGGCGGTTGCTGAGGGGAGGGGCTTCCTGGGTGGGGGAGGGGGTTAGGAGGTAAGTGCAGCTTTGCAGGTATACATATATCTAATATATAAAAATAAATAATATATAAAATACATATAATATCTAATAGTATATAAATAAATATACATAATAATAGATAAAATACATATAACATATACATAATATATAAAATACAATAATATATAAAATGCATATATATATATATATATATAAAATGCATAATATATAACATATACATACCAGTGTAATCTAATGTTTATATAGGATAGATAATATAATTATAAAATACATATATAATTTTATATATTATAGAACATTATTTATATATGTGTGTGTGTGTATATTAAACTGCTCAGTAACCCGTGTTCTTTGTATGGTTGATAACAAATACACCAAAAAAGTAATAATAGAATTCACGTTAAAAGAATTCACCATTTTTTTTCATGCTGTTCGTCCTAACAAAATCAGTTCTTGCTGTAGTTTATTCTGCTTTTTGCAAATTAAATGCAGTCTTAGAGTCTTGACTAGCATATGACTGATGCACCTGGAGTGTATCAAAACACATGATTTCAGCCAGGTTGGGGAATTCTGGGAATCCACACATCTTAAAGCCGCCGAGGTTGGAAAACACCGAGTTAGGGAGTGTGCAAACAGCAAAAGTTTTCAAAATATATATTAGGGTTAAAAAGTTGCTTCTTTGTTCATTTATATACACTAGATTTAATTATTCAGAAAGAGCAGCTGCAAGATTAGATGCTACTGATTGGAGTTTACGTTGAATCAAACCGTCACATTGTCTTCTGAATGCTTGAGAGAGATTATACTATGGAAATAAAGAATATTGATTTCTGCAGGGTAAGCCTCAGGCCAACAAATTAATATATACAAAATTACATCTTAAAAAAATTAAAGATGCCTGTGAACCATAAAACAAATGGTTCCTATTGTCTTTATTCGTTTTTAAGGAGGAGTGTATCAATCTGAGGGATTAAAATGTTTTTGGATCGTGTCTGTCATATGCTAACATACAGCCCTTTTCCAGTTGTTTAGAAATAAGCTGAAGAAATTACTTCCACCACTGTAGCTTGGACAAATATTCTGATATCTAATGATTAAAAAGGGAGGAAGCAGCAGGTTGGCTGGAAGCTATAGTGGGAAGAGAAGCAAGAATTGGGTTGCAGGATGCTTGATTATGACAGGGATCACACAATGAGAGAGACCTGCTATGTATTTATGACCAGATCCTACTTGAGCATGCTTAGAGAAGAAATCTGTAGGTTTCTAATCTATTTTTTAGTAGGTCTGACTTTATCTGTGACTACTCTAGCTCTTTCTGTATCTTGCCTTTCAATCAAAAGATGCTTCTCAAGGGGCCTTAAAATTTGTGTTACCTGATCTAGGCTGCAAAAATCCGGAGGACTGTTAGAGGCCAGCAATCTCCTCGCTGGTATCTTATGGTCAACCAGATTTTTGGACCCAGATATGGTCTGCGTACTTCATAACATAATACCTAAATACCTAACAACCCCTGATGCTTTAAATTCTTAGTTCCCCACTGACACCAGAGATTAAAAAATGCTTCCATTCATGTTTGTAGATCCAAAGGTACTGATAGTTGGAATTTTCTTTCTAATGAAAAGAGAATAACTTCCCTCTCGTGACCTGTTATTCAACCCTTGTAAGGGTCGGATGGGTCTCTCACTTGCTATCCTGTTTCCAAATGAGCGTTTTCTCTTTTCAAAAGTTTGTTGAAGGAGAAACAGAACCTTAACAGCATTCCCTCTTGAATGGTAATGGGTTCTCCTAAGTTTAAAAACACTGAATGACCACGATACACCTAATGCCATGTATACAAAATATGCCCCAAAGTATTTCAAAGGTTTCCTGGTTAGTGTACATGTGATTTTATATATCTGTTAACAAATTTACAGATTCCAGAATGAAACTAGGGATTCATAAATAATGGGACCCTACTAAATGCATCTGGTTTTCAGGAGCATATTTAGTCTGAATGGGCACAGAATAGTCCCCAGGCCCCCTCAGTTGTTGTCAACCTTCAAAAATATAATAATAACAATAATAATAATAATTCTGCTACTTGGCATTCATTCTCATGTGTGTTGTTGTCGTCAACAAAATGAATATTTCATATTTATCAAATCCAAAATTAGAGTTACTATATGTTCTCTGTACTCAATATTATTTTTATTAAGCTGAAATACAACTAGAATACTATCTGTGCAGTTTCATGCTTCATGGCAGACAAAACTCCATCTGCATGAATATATTTCTCATTTAGCTTGCCGACAGTGATCAAATCTACATATTGAATTATGGCTTCACATGCTTATTTGAAAGTAAGTTTTGCACTAAATATGGTACAGTGGCCTGGACTGTAACAACACAGTCTATGCATACTACTTCGAAATCAAATCCTCACTGTATTCAATGGAACTAATTCCTTAATTAAAAAAAGCAATCATAATTTGGAACCCAGCAGACTGTTACTCAAGTCATATCTCAGCTAAAACGTATTTTGTTTCGTTTTAATTTTATCATCTTATATGACCCCAGCAATGGTAGATTGCAAATACTGGCTTTGGCTCAGCATGTTGTGTGAATCTAGTCAAATGTGTTTTATTCCACAAGTCATGATTAAGCCATGGCTAAAGTGAAGTGTGAACCAAGCATATGGCTGAGAGTTCCTAATACAATCTGGATAGCACATTCAAACAGCTGAAAGAAACTGGCATATAAAGTAGTTATAAAATATTTGAACAGCTCCATACCTGGCAATTTATGTTTTATTTAGCTAAGCATTATATGATTCTTGGCTCAAAAAAGACTCTGTTTAGTATATAATTGTGTTTCCAGCATCAGTGCTCCCAAGAAGGATATAAAGATAGTAGCTTTCTTGTTCAATACTTCATATTTATAAATAATCTGCCTTTAAACATAGAACTACCATGTTACCATGGACAATAGCTTCTAAATAGCTGTATTCTATGCATACAGTGGATTATTTTAAAAAACTTTTTGAAGCAGAGGCCATCATCACAGTAAATTTCTCTACATTGATAATAGGTTGTGTGTTAGATTTTGATTTAGGAATAGTTAAATCTTGGGCTGCTTGAAATAAATAGGATGTGTTATTTCTTAATTAATTAAAGCCCTCTATATTTGATTGAATCTACTCAATATTAAATCTGGAACTAAATCTGCATGAAGAAGTGTATCTTTTTGTCATTTCTGAATGGATTGGGATAAAGAAACTCTTTATCCCATTCTGTTCTCTTTCATTGTTCATCATGCTGTGTTGCTGTTAGTACAGCATCCTAAGCTTTGAAGAGAACGTGTTTTTTTAAAATAAAGAATAAAAATGCTCCTCACAGAAATAAACCAAATGAAAAAGGCAGAGAGTGAGTACTTTAAATAGAATATTGAAGCTTTCTATATATTGTCTTGAACTTTGGAAAGCAGGTTAATACATTTTAAAATAAATGATAAAAATCACCCCCCTTTCAAAGGACAGACACTTAAGTTGTGCCAAAATTTGGCGAAAGATAGACAATCTAACATTGGGTTGAATTCCAGTTTATATATGGCAATGTTTTGCCTTTTTATAGTACTAATATATTTCCTTCCTTACATTAGGCAGGAAGATCACTGGCATCAACTTTGCACTAAGAATAATATCTGTCAGCAGAACAAAAAGATGAATAATTGCAGGTGGGTTGTCCTCTCCTGTCTGTCTTCAGGGAAACAGTTTCTGAGGTAGATTTATTCCTTCTACAGCTGCCTTTTTATGTCTGAAAAATTGTATAAAAGCTAGAATATTTTGTTATTCATGGTGCAATTTAGGCATAGATGATTGGCTCACTTCATAAAATCATAAGTTACACTGAGAATGCCTTTTCTCTCCTCATGTAGCCACTTCACTTCTCCATTTGTGCGAACTGCAATTAAAATCAGGAAGTGTCTGATTTTTCCAACAGAACTATAATGATCAGCTTTGGAAAAAAATAGATTAGATCATGGTTTGAAGGTTGTTCAAGTGTCCTGGCTTGTTTCAAAGATCTTGGTAACCATTCTCCTAGCGGAGATGAAAACAGAAACCATGGACATTCAGACTTCCTAGAAGAATTGACGGCATTGTACATGCAGACGGTCAATCAATGCCTTGTAATTAGCAACTTTTTTGATACCACCCAGTGAGAAAGAACACTTCTGCTTTGCTTCTGATTCCTATAGCTTAGTACCTGTTCCTTTATCGCTTAAAATGCTTTTCAAGTTTTTAAGCTTGAAAAAGCCTGGAAAAATTAAAACACCCTAACAGTCCAAATAATCCTTCTATTACTAGAGGTGCAAAGTGAAAAAGAATATCTTGTTATTAATCATTGGACCTCCCTCTCTCTCTTGGCAAATGAAGCCAGGCTGCTGGAATGTGACATTAGCTGAATTAATATTATATTGATATAGTAATAATTAATAATAAAAATATATTACGGTTGGCTGCACGGTCAGCCAGATGTTTAGACTGGATTTGGCATTTTTGTCCACCTATCAAGTCCTTCCCAAGGATCTGGGATAGGCAGATGTTATTGTGTGATGGGGCTAAATGTATCGTCGTAGGATGTAAGCTGTTCCAAGTAAAGCTGCCTTTTGCAATTGACTGATGGTGATTTTGTCAATGCTGATGGTGTTCAAGTGGTGCTCCAGATGTTCTGGGATTGCACCTAAGGTGCCTATTACTACTGGTACTATCTCTGCTTTCTTTTGCCACAGCTGTCCTATTTCTATTTGCAGGTCTTTATATTTTGTGATTTTCTCCAGTTCTTTCTCTTCTCTTCTGCTCTCTCCAGGCATTGCAATGTCCACTATCCAGACTTTTTGGTCTTTCTTATCAACAATGGTTAAATCTGGGGTGTTGTGTGGCAGGTGCTTGTCTGTCTGAATTCTAAAGTCCCAGAGCACTTTGGAGTCTTCATTTTCTATCACTTTGTCTGTTTTGTGGTCCGACCAGTTCTTGCTTGGCAGGCAATTGATATTTCTTTATTTAATAATTTAATAGTAATAATTATATTATTATTATGAATTATTATTGTATTGGGTCTTTATTGTCGTGTGGGGTCTAAATGGTCAATCTTTATCCATGTGAACCCAGGAAAGGGGAGGGGAAGATCTCAGATATGTGTATTGTAGCTCAGATCTCTCTGAATTCTAAGCATGCAGAAATGATCTATATAGTCTCTGAAATTAGGCTAAGATAAAGATATTTTCCTTTCGAACTTGACTGTAAATCTCTGAATGCAGCTACCTGTAACTTCTGAGTGCTGCCCCACCGAGCTCTGCGAGTATTTCCAGCATCTATTTGGCCTACCGTGGGCTGGCTGCTGACCCATGAAAACAAAAAGGGCTCGACACCATACTGCAAAGTCAGTGAAGAGGGAGCCAGTTCTGTAGTTGAAAAGGCCTTGCCTGGTACAAGAGCTATAATGTCTGTCAAAAAGAGAAAGGAAGGAAGGAAGGAAGGAAGGAAGGAAGGAAGGAAGGAAGGAAGGAAGGAAGGAAGGAAGGAAGGAAGGAAGGAAGAATTGTGTAGGATATGATTGCTTGGGTAGGTTCACAAACTAGTATTTGTCCCTCCAGATAAATAGCCACTTACTGTGAGAATATCCCAATGTATGTCTGAGTCAGCTTCCTGCTTTCATTGCAAGCTGCAGTTCCTCGGAGGGGAAATTCTTGCCTTTCCAGAGTCTCTTCTTACGTTTCCAGACCATTACTGTAGTGCCGACTCAGGAATATTGTGCATCTGCTGTGCAAGCGTACTTTCAGTGGGCACATTGCAGGGGGAACCTCATTATTCTGTGCTCCAACAGATGATGTGCTAAAGGACAAAAAAAAAAAAAGGTCTGCTTTGGGAATAGGAAATGGAGATGTTTGCTTTAATTCAAGTTCAGTGTACGAAGAGTTCCAAATTAAGAACCTCATGTGAACATCTTTTAAGTTTAATAAATGTGCCCAACTTGAGGGAAGGGCTCTAACTTTGGTTCATGCAGAGCTTGTCCGATTGATTTAACTTGGATGAGGAATTTATGAATGTGTAATTTGTTAATTAGGATTAGCTACCAGATATTGCAGTGGGAAGCCTCTCAATCCCTGGAGCTCCACACAAACCATCTGTATGAAGTATCCTCATAACCTCCAGTCCAGTTACCTGTTTCAGAAGCAAGGGCACAAATGAGTGCACACATGCTGTACATCTTCTGCTGTCTCGCATTCATTTAATGGCGGTGAGCCGTAGATGTCCTCTTGTGCAAGGCTGGACTGACTGCAGAATTGGAGTTTTCTCCACCAGCTCTGTATGGTGTCTTCTCTTCTTGGCAGTGACTCTTAAAGGTTGGAGACAGATGCAATTTTCAGATTCTAATCCCAGAGATGCTCAAATTAGGAACTGCTCTCTCTCCATGCGAAGTTTATTGTCAATGTAACATTGTTCGTTAATTGGGAGCGCATGTGTTCCTCTGTCGCATGAAATACAACAGTTGCGTAATATCTTAAAGATGAAACAAAATGATTATGGCACAAAGGCAGTAGAGGACTACAGTTCATTTTTTATTAATTGGGTTTTAATATTCAAAAGTTTAAATAATAAAATTTAAGTCTTTAAAGTGGCACAAGGTTCTTTGTTGCTTTATTGTAAATGAAATGTTTAAAAAAATGTTTCTAGGATGCAAGCCTGGTAGCTTGAACATGCCTGCTTGCTAATCAATCACATTTTTTGCTTGTTAGCTGAAATAATTTTACGCTCTTCAGTATACTGCATTCTCAGACACCCACACAGGCACTTCTTAGAAAATTCTTCCATGTAGACAATTAATTTATGTGTTAATCTCCAGGATATTTGTAAATTGATTACTGCATAATACATCTGTATTTGCTTAGATCATCTTATTTCCCAAACTATATTTAGCATGAATATGTTTCAGATGATTTGCTGAGTCTTGCCCTTCAAGACTCAGTATATCTTTTAAGGAATAGCAGCTGCTTTCTTCGTAAACCAGAATTATGGTTGGAGGCAGCATAACAGTAAGTTACTACTGTCATTCGTCATACTAGAACTGTGGTTTCAGCATGTCTCGATATCTTTAACACATCCAGCTTTCGAGCACATGGAAAAAAGTCAATGGGATGGTCAGTT
This sequence comes from Liasis olivaceus, assembly GCA_030867105.1. Lineage (NCBI taxonomy): Eukaryota > Metazoa > Chordata > Lepidosauria > Squamata > Pythonidae > Liasis > Liasis olivaceus. Next base: position 18,660,394 of record CM061362.1, on the reverse strand, counting down.
GGGCATCGGCAGTCCCCTAAGCCAGCAGAAAACCAGCATTGACTGTTGGAGGTCACCAGCTGTGCCGTCCTCCTCCGATTCTTTATCTCCTCCCTTAGGCATGATTTCAGAAGGTGGAAAGAGCATTTGAGCCTATTACTGTCAACAAGTAAAACTCATGCTATTATGGTTGTTCAGGTGG